>JAVUNC010000042.1:312919-500576 GCA_032173965.1 Sitta carolinensis
GACATTTAAAAGGAATTACAATTGTCTGTGTACTCCGAGTTGGAAACACTGGAGAAATACCAACAAGATATTCTCAACAGGTCAAAAGTGCAAAACAGACTTTACTGGCAACTTTAGAAAATCAGAGAAACTTTGGCAAAAGCTTTAATATGACATTCAATCAACAAAAGCATTAACTTGGCCCCTTCAACTTGGCAAACTCTAAGCACGTTCAATTTTAAGTTACACAAGATTTTCAAGAGGAGGGAGTTAGAAGATGAAGAGGACACAGAAAGAGAGAAAGACAAAATAAGACACAGACAAGCACACACACAGCTCACAGCTCCTGGATCCCAGCGGTGTTCAGACAGAAATTCCAAGAGGAGGTAGGGCCAAGATGTGTGCTTGCCTCGTCGTCAGCCTTAAATACCCCTTGGTCTTCCTGGGCCCTTCTCCCAGGTGGGATTCTGGGTCCTTTGGTCACTGAGGAGCTGGGCTGGGGTTGCAGGGCTGGGTGTGGGGCATTGCCTTGGGTGGGCCAGGGACTGGCAGACACTGCTGTGTGATAGTTCTCTCCACGTCTCTCCCTGATAAGGGGAGGCTTTTTTGCAAAAGTTTTTCTTAGGAAAGAAGGCATAATGGACTCTCAGTTTTTCTTGTTCTTCAAATTATTATTTTCTTATCAGCAATTTCAGCACACCAGGTTTTACACCAGCCAGGTGTACAGGAGAACAGACACCAAAAGCCCCAAACACACGAGATCAAGCTTCTTTTAAAGATAATTCACCCAATTATCATCAAGAACATACATGATTTCTATTTTTCTACCAGTAACAAACTAAACTTCTATTCACGTGGCTCTAGACTGCAGCAAATTCCAGCCAATCGTCCTGTGTCCCAAACTCTGCAGAACACGGAGTAGATGAAAGAGAAGGAAAACTAAAACCAACAAGGATCCTCCATCTTGAGTCATCTACTTCCCATACTAACAAACCCAAAACTCTAAAGTTCTCATCCTCTGATAAATGACATCTTATGCTACTATCTCATTTACATTCTTGAGAATTCTGTTTCATCCCAAAGCCGAGAAAGACTTTTCCATGGATGAAGGTTAAAAATAGTGTTTGTTAGGGTTTTGATCCTTCAAAACATGCAGAGCAATATTCTCTGCATTCTGGACTGCAACACGGCTGGGCTGGGAGAGAGGCTCTGGGGCCATTGGGGTTCCAGGGCAGGGCAGTGCTGGGGTTCCAGGGCAGGGCAAGGCTGCACCTGCCCCTTCCCCCCCCACACACAAACTGTTTCCAGCCAACAATCTCCTCCAGTCTCTCACAAGAGGCAGTCTTGGGGGGTGAATCCCAATTCTGGCCACGGGTGCCTGGAGGAGAAGGACAGTTCTTTTCCATAGCAAGGAAACCACAGAGCCCAGTGCTCCAGGAGCAGAGGAAAAGTGACCCTCAACATGCCAGGGTCAACTGGAGCAGTCAGGTGGTCCCTGGGAGGCTGAACCAGCCAGAGCTGTTCCATGTTCCCTTGGCTCCATGGGGCCCCTGAGTGTCACCACGGCCCTTGGTTCCCTGGGGCACAACTGTCTCACAATGGTCCCAGTGGTTCTAGAGTGTCACAAGACATCCTTGATTCCATGAGGCCTTACAGTGTCACAATGGCCTCTGTGGCTCCACAGGCCCTGCAATGTCACAGTGGGCCCTTGGTCCTGTGGAGCCTCACAGTGTCACCATGGTCCCTTGGTCCTGTGGAGCCTCACAGTGTCACCATGGTCCTTTTGGTCCCGTGGAGCCTCACAGTGTCATCATGGTCCCTTGGTCCCATGGAGCCTCACAGTGTCACCATGGTCCCCTTGGTCCTGTGGAGCCCCACAGTGTCACCATGGTCCCCTTGGTCCTGTGGAGCCTCACAGTGTCACCATGGTCCCCTTGGTCCCATGGAGCCTCACAGTGTCACTATGGTCCCCTTGGTCCCACGAGCCCACGTGGTATCACAATGGATCCTTGGTTCCATGGTGCCACACAGTGTCACAGTGTCCTCTTGGCTCCGTGGGGCCCTGAAGTGTCACAATGTCTCCATGACTCCAGCAGCCTCCTCAGGGTCACAATGCTCCCTTGGTTCCATGAGGCCCCTCAGTGTCACAATGCTCCCATGGTTCCATGGGCCCTGTGCTGGTGCATCCCCCTCCCTTCTCAGTCCCACCCTGCCAGCTGAGGAATGCTCCTTGGGCCTGGGCCTTGGCCAGCAGCCCCTGGGCTCAGCTCCTCTGCAGCTCCTCACAAACACTCTCTGCTCCCAGGCACTGCTGCTGCCCAACCAGCTCCTGGGGTCTTTAGGAGCAGCCCTGGGAACTGGGTTTGTTCCCGCAGTGGCACAACCTCCCCGTTCTCAGCCTTGCACAGAGAGCTGTTGGTCCCAAGTGTGGCAGGATGGAACATTGCTGTGCCTGAAGCCCCTCTTGGGGGCCCTGCAAGCAGCGCTCCCAAAGGAGCCCCTTGGAGTTCTCTGGCCAGCGCCTGTAAGAGCCTGAGACCAGAGATGTGGGACTCCAGGCGGCTTTTCAAAAACGTTCTTTATTGCACAGAAGAAGTTTCAGCAATCTTGGCTCTGGGTACAGAGCCACGCCCAGGAGCTGCCAGCTCCAGCTTATAGGCATGCCTAAAGCCACGCCTGCAGCCGCTGGTGTTCTGCTTACAATGCATTATATACTGTTCTTTGCTGAATGTCTTAATACATAACAACCAAGCAGCATCATACACCATACCCTTACCATTACCTATAGCCTGTCAGAACTACTAATATTACCGTATTATGGGAGTAACTAACCAATCACATGAGTTAGGATGTTCTATTTTAAGCATAAAGCTTGTTTCTCTGTTTTTATGCAGTGGAAAATTCTTTTTACTTGGTAAAAACATGTTTTCTGTTTGCCTATACTTTTTTGAGATTTATCCTGACTTGGTAAAAACAGTCTTTCATTTGCAGACAACTTATCCTTTGCTCTTAGCCATAAAATCTCTTTCCAACTCACCTCAGGCTTTGTCCAGTGAGCACTAGCTTCAGCAATCTTTCTTTTCACACATCTCTTGTTCTTCTTTATGGAAACTTGCTTACATTCCTAGAGAAGCCTCCGCCAGGCATTCCTATCCATCAAAGCTCCTGTTAAACTTCCATCCTGCCCAACCAGCACCCTCCCTCTGCGTGGGGCCTCTGCCAGCCGGGAAATCTCCGTGGGCTGCACTCGGGGATCCCCGAACAACGGCGCAGCCGGGGCCGATCCCCCACTGCTCCAGGCTCAGCCCTTCGCCCTGGGGAGATGCCAAAGCACCGAAGGGAGCATTTCCCTGCCCTCAGGGGAATTTCTCACAGCTCCCTGCCACTGACTCTCTCTGTCTGTGTGCACACACCAGTGCCCGTGGCCTGGCAAACGTGGCAGAAATGCTGCTCTCCGAGGGGCTTGAGTGCCTTGGATATCTGAGTCAGTCAGGCCTGTCAGGGAGGTTCAGTCACAAGGTACAAGCTGAGTCAAATGCTGCTAAGAGTTGTTAAATTTAATATCAGTTATAAACCAAGTGCAATACTGTCAAGTATTATTTCTCTGTTAAATTATTAAGGCATGGGTTATGAGTTAGGAGAAATAGTGTTAAGTGCTCTTCTATTGCTAAATTGTGCAGTTTAAGGTGTAAGTTAAGGATTAGGTATAAGTTAAGTCCTGTTAAGTTGGAGCTCTGCTAAGCTTTTTGGCCGTATTCCTTTTATCCTTGCCCCCACTGTCCTCTTGTCACACACACACAGGGACAGTTCTGGGTTCCTTTCTGGTTTGCTTGCCTGGATTTGCTTTGGTTTGGTTGTTGCTTTGTTTCCTTGCTGTGCCTGCAGTGTCCAGTCAGGGACAGAGAGACTCCTGTCAAGGAACTTTGTCATGCTGTTGCTCAATATTAAATCTGGTCTTGATGATTTTTGAATTTTGGGGATTTTTGATTTGGGGGATTTTTGAAGCGCTCTCAGCGTCTCGTTTGTCACAGGGTGAGGAGCCCTGGCCCCGGCTCTGGCCCTGGGGGACTTGGGGACGCTGCCGCGGGGTCCCTGTGCCCCTGTCCCTGTGTCAGGCCCTGGGGTCGATCTCGTGGAACATCCTCTGGAGGAGGCTGCGGCGCCCGGGGTGGGGGGACCCGGGGGGACCCAGGGGGACCCAGGGGGACAGGGGACCCCGCTGTGCACGAGCATGGAGGGGCCGTGATGGCAGAAGGCACTCTGTGATGTCACAGCCTCTTCTGGGACATCACACAGCCTCCTCTGTGATGTCACAGCCTGCTCTCTGTTGTCACAGAGCCACCCACAAAGATGGAAGAGTCTCCTCTGTGAGCACACAGCTCACTCTGTGAACAACACACTCTGTGTCACAGCCTGCTCCATGAGCTCACAGTCAAATTAATGATATCACAGCCAGTTTGGTGACCTCACAACCCACTCTGTGATGTTGTACATCCAACCTCTGATGTCATAGTCCCTTCTCAGATGCCACAACCCACTCAGTGATTTGCACAACAGATGGTGATGTCATATAGCCACTCTGTGATGTCATATACTGCTCAGTGATATCATACAGTCACATATTGCCCTGTAATGTAATCTCACAGCCAACTTCATGATGTCACGGCCTGCTCTGTGATGTCATACAATCCCCTCTCTGATGCTGTAGGCTCTCAATGACCTCACAGAACCAACTCTGTGATGTCACAGCCCAATCTGTGACCTCACACAACCCACTCTGTGCTGTCACACAGCCCCTTTCTGACAGCACAGCTGCTCTGTGGCTCAGTGACACAGGCACAGAGGTGCCACTGTGACACGGCCCCCTCTGGCACATCACACAGCCCCTGCCAGTGCTCAGCCCTGGCAGCTCTGTCTGTGCCCTGCTCGTGTCCCTGAGGGGCCCTGGCAGTGCCCCTGCCCTGCTGAGCTGTGGTCAGCAGCTGCTCCTGGGCACAGCTGTCTCTGCAGCGCTGCCCCTGCCAGGAGCTGCCTCTGGGCCAGGAGCCCAGCCCAGCTCAGCAGCACAGACACAGCACCAGGACTGCAATGACCCTGCCGGGCCTTTGGGGCTCTTTACATCAGACTCAGTCCCTCAGAGAGTGCTCAAAAAACTTCTCGAGAATTCAAAGTCACATGGAAAGACTGAAGCTTCTCCTACTTTAAACAGATCCCTGTGAGGGCCAGGACTGGGAAAGTGTCTCCAGGTTCCAGTTGGAGCAGAACCCTGGAGGCAGTGATGATGGGGGGACAAGCAAGGGAAAGGTGTCTCTGGTGCTGAGCACACCTGGCTGTGTTTCAGGAATGCAAATGGCCAAGGGCTGAGCCCCTGCCCCTGGCAAGGCAGATGCTGTCCCTGCCTCAGTGCTCAGGGCCCTTGCCAGGGCACTGGCCCGTGGGGCTCTGCAGTGCCAAGGGCAGCACCATGGGGCGGCCCCTGCCAGGCTGCTGGGCAGGGCCAAGGAGGCCCTGAGGCCCCAGGGCTGCCAGGGTCACTTGTGCCCTGCTGGCCTCAGGGCCAGGCACAGCAGCCGTGGCCACAGTGCTGCAGCAGTTGGCTCTGTCAGGGCCTTGCAGCTGCAGGGAAATTCCTTTCTCCTGCTGTCCACTCTGCACCACCCCAGTTGCCCTTTGCATTAATCTCTTCTTTCCCCTACTCTTTTCTATGGTGTCTAAAGGATCCAGCCTCTCTGAAAACACCCTTCAGTCCCTCCCAGGGCTCACCTCTGCTGTCCTCAGTCTCCACTCCTCTGAGCACAGAGCTCCTTTGTCCCTGGAGAGTGGTCAACGGCCTGAGGGCAAGAGCAAGAGCCTGGACAAGAGGGATGGTTCTTTTCCATGGGAAAGAAACCACAGAGCCCCAGTATTAGAAGATGAAAGGCCATCACCAGAGGCCAAGGCCAGCCAGACCTGTTTGTCTTGGCAGCTTTTGTCTACGAGCAATCCTTGGATCGATAGAATTTGTGAGGCCAAATTCCAGCTTTGGCCATGGGCACGTGCACGAGAAGGATGGTTCTTTTCACAGGAAGCAAAGCACAGCCTCAGTGTTTCAATGCAGCTGAGAGCTGGCCCTCAGGAAGCCAAGGGAAGCTAGACTTGCCAGTCCGGGCAGATTTTGTCTGGGAGTTATACTGGGATATGCAGAATTTTGGGGCTGGATTCTCAAATTTTGCCATGGATGCCTGGACCTGAGAGATGTTTCATTCCATGGGAAGAAAAGCAGAGTTCCCCAGTGTTTCAAAGGCAGATGAGAGGTGGCCCCTGGGAGGCCAAAGTCAGCCAGAGCTGTGTGTCGTGGCAGGTTTCATCTGGGAACAGCCCTTGGATATAGAGAAGCTTGGAGGTGGAATGCCAGGTTTGGCCATTGGTGCCCAGAGGAGAAGGAAAGTTCTGTTCCAGAGGAAGGAAAGCAGGGAGCCCCAGAGCTCCGTGGGCAGAGGAGAATCAGTCCTGGCCATGCCAGGGTCAGCTGGAGCTCTCCGGCAGCCCCCGGGAGCCCAGGACAGCCAGAGCTGTTCCACGTTCCCTTGGCTCCACGGGGCCCTGCAGTGTCACAAAGGCCCCATGGTTCCTTGGGGCCCCTCAGTGCCACAGTGGCCCCTTGGCTCCATGGAACGCCACAGGATCACTGTGGTGCCCTGGGTTCCACAAGCCCGGCAGGGTCACAGTGGCCCCTGGCTCGCACCAGCCCACGCAGGCTCACAGTGCTCTCCACAGGAAGGAAAGCACCGAGTCCCAGTGCTGCAGAGAGCCATGAGACACAGCCACCAGAGGCCAGGGCCAGCCACAGCTGTCTGTCCCAGCAGGGTGATCTGGGACAAACCCTTGGATAGGGGGAGTTTGGAACGGGGAGTCCCAATTTCAGCCATTTGTGCCTGGACAAGCAGGACGAGTCTTTTCCATGAAAAGGAAAGCATGGAGCGCCAGGGTTTGGAAGGCGGGTGAGAGCTGGCCCTGAGGAGGCAGAGCCAGCCAGACCTGACAGCAATGGCAGCTTTTGTCTGGGAGCAACCCTTGCATATATGGAATTTGGCAGCTGGAATCCTGGTTCTGGCCATGGGCACCTGAAGGAGAAGGATGTTTTTTTCCATCTGAAGGAAAAGCACAAAGTCCAAGTGTTTTGGAAGAAGATGACAAGTGGCCACTGTCGGCAAGGGCAGCCAGACCGGTCTCTCATGGCTGCCTCTGTCTTGGAAACAATCGTTGGCTATATGGAATTTTGCAGGTGGATTCTCAAGCTTGGCCATGGGCACCTGTACATAAACGATGTGTAATGCCATGGGAAGAAAAGCACAAAGCCTCAGTGGTTCAAAGGCAGATGAGAGGTGGCCTCTGGGTAGACAAGCCAGGCAGATCTGTCTGTCCTGGCAGGTTTCATCTGGGAACAATCCTTGGGTACAGGGAAATTTGGAAGTTGGACCCCAGTCTTGACCATGGGCACGTGGAATGACAATTCTTTTCCTTAGGAGGGAAGGGCAAAACACCAATGTTTTGAAGGCAGATCAGAGGTGCCAAACCCTCAGAATTGCCCCAAAAATCACCCTAAAATCACTCTAAAATTGGCTTGGGCACCCTCAAAAATCACTCAAAAATTGATCAAAAGACCCGAAAATATTATCTGGCTTTTCAAGAACCACCAAATTTGCCCCAAACCCCTCAAAATCACCCTAAAATCACAACAAAAAATGCCTTCAAACCCACCTCAAAACTGTTCCAACCATTGCCCCAAAATCACACTTAAATCACCGAAATCAACACAAAATCAGCTTTGGCATTCCCAAAAACCACCCTAAAACAGACTATAAAGCATCCCATCTTGGTCTCAGTCCAGGTCAGAAGGTTGGCTCTGTCCTCTTGTCTGGGTCTCGGGAGCTTCTATTATCTGGAGGCCTTGTAAGTCTGGCACGGTGCACCTGCATTTTTGTAAGCAATTTCCCTCATTCATGCCTCCTTGCATACCTCTGAGTTGTTTTTCTGCACATACACCCCGTCTGCCGTGAGAGCTGTGTCTCATCCTGCTGTCTGTAGGCCCAGCATAAGTGATTGTAAGCAATAAGCCTAGTTCTGGCTTTTGGTAAAATCTCTAAAAGAAACTTCTAATTTCTGGCCTCTTGTCTCACTGAGATCAGCACCAGAACTGGCAGCAGCACCAAGGCTGAGCCCGGTAACCAGAACCGAGACCAGCACCAGTCTGGGACTGAGATCAGGACCGAGACCAGAGCACTCCGGGACTGAGACTGAGACCGGCATCGGCTCTGGGACCAGGACCGAGAGCGAATCATCTCTGAGAGCGCTCCGGGACTGCTCCATGACTGAGACTGAATCCGGGACCGGGACCGCTCTGGGGCCGAGACCAGGACCGAGACCGGGAGCACTCCGGGACTGACACTGAGACCGGCATCAGCTCTGGGACCGGGACCAAGACCGAGACGGAATCATCTCTGAGAGCGACTCCATGACTGAGACCGAAACCGAAACTAGGACCGAGACCGCTCTGGGACCAAGAGGGAGACCGAAACCGGCACTGAGAGCGGGATGGCCACCGGGATCACGCTGGGATCACTCCGGGACCTCCGCATTTGCTCGAGGGAGATTTGGCTGTGCTGCACAGGCAGGACTGGGCAGGACTGGGAGGGACCCATGGACTGAACTGGGCAGGACTGGGAGGAACTGGATGGAACTGGGCGGGACAGGGAGGGACCCCTGGGAGTGGTGGGTCCGCCTCAGTTCTCGCTCTCAGTCTCAGCGCGGTCCGGGTCCCACTGCCACTGCCGGTCCCAGTCTCCCCGCGGAGGTCTCCATCCTGGTTCCGGTCCCAGAGCACTCCCGGTGCCGGTGCCAGTCCTGGAGCAGTCCCGGAGCGCTCCCAGTGCCGGTCCTGGACAGATCCCGGTGCTGATCCCAGTGCCAGAGCCGGTCTCGTTCTCAGTCTCGGACCCGAGCGGTGCCAGTCTCGGTGCCGGTGCCGCTTTCTGTCCCAATCTCGGTCTCGGTCTCGGAGCTGTCCCAGTCTGGTCCTGGTGCTGGTCCGAGAGCAGTCCCAGGGCTGTTGCCGGTGCTGGTTCTGATCCCGGTCCAGTTTCGGACTCAGTCTCAGAGCAGTTCATGAACGCCCCCGGTGATGATTCCGGTCCCAGTCTCGGTCTTGGTCTCGGTCTCAGATCGGTCCCGGTCCCAGTCCCGGTGCCGGTGTCGGTCTCAGTCCTGGAGACCTCCCAGTCTTGGTCCCGATCCCAGTCCCAGAGTGCTGCTGGTCTCGGCTCTGCTCCCAGTCTCGGTCCCGGTCCTGGAGTGGCGCCAGTCTCGGCTCTGGTGCCCGTTCTGGTCATGGTCTTGGTCCCGGTCCCAGACTTGGAGCGGCGCCAATCTCGGTTCTGAGGTCGGTTCTGGTCCCAGCCTCGGTCACACTCTCGGTCTCGGTGCTGGTCCCGGAGCGGTGCTGGTCTCAGTTCTGGTGCCGGTCTCAGCCTTGGTGCTGGTGCTGATTGTGGAGCTGATCTCGGTCCCGGTGCCAGTCACAGAGATTTTGGGCTCATTTGGCTAAATTTAAGGCAAACGGGGCAGGTTTATTTTGGGGTTTAGATCCCTTGCAGTGATTTGAAGCATTTTAGGGTGGATTTTAGGCCCCTTTGGCTGGTTTAAGTCAAATCTGCTGGGTTTTACACCTGTATGGGTGATTTTAGGATAAACAGGGCAGTTGTAGGGTGGATTTTAGGTCCCTTTGGATGATTTGAGGCCCATAGGCCTGAATCTTAAGCGAGTGTGGGTGACTTAAGCCACTTTCTGTGGTGATTTCAGACCCATTTGGGTGGATTTTTGGCCTCTTTGGGAAATTTTAGGTTGATCCAAGCCCTCTGAGGTGATTGTAGCTCAGTTTGTGTGGGTTTCAGGCCAGCTTGGGTGATTTTAGAAAAAAATGGACATGTCCAGGGTCAATTTGGAACACATTTGGAAGCCTTAAGGGTGATTCTATAACATTTTGTGGGGATTTTTAACCACTTTGGGCATATTTAGGCAGTTTTGGCTGGATTTTGGACCTCTTAGGATGATTTTAAACTCCATTTGGCAGACATGAGGCCAAACCATATGGATATAGCGTGGATTTTAAGGCCCAGTGGGGGATTATAAGATTGCATTTTTAGGACACTTTAAAAAATTTTAGGGCCATTTGGATTATTCTATATACCTTTGTGTAAATTTGAGGCGCTCTTTAGCTGATTTGAACCCAGATCTGGCGGATTTAAGCTGCATTGGCGGCTTTTGAGTGATTTTAGTGCAAACAGGGCCCGTTTGGGACCGGGCGTGCCATTGGCCCCGCCCCTTTCCCCTCCCGGGCCCGCCCTGTCCTTGGCCCCGCCCCTTCCCCTCACGCTTCCCGCCCTTTCCTTTCCCCTCCCGCCTCGGGCTCGCAGCGGGGCAGGAGCAGCAGGGAGGGAGGCAGAGGCCGAGCGGCAGCGGGAAGCAGCAGCACAAGAGCACAGCGCCAAGCGCGCGGCTCCAGCGCCGCCTGCACTCGCAGCGCCCCGGGCCCCTGGCCCGCATCCCGCAGGTGGCCGGGGAGGGGCAGCTCGGCCCCAAGAGCCCGGCGGGTGGCTGGGTTTGGGGTTTTTTGGGGGGGATGTTCGGAGCTCGCGGGGCTCCAAAGGCGAGGCGCAGGTGGCCTTTGGGGGGACATGGGGGGGTGTCCGGGAGGTGTTTTTGTGGGGTGGCGGTGCCGGTGTGGGCAGAGCCCCGTCGGGGGCGGGTGGCTGCGGGTCCCGGCGGGTGGGGGTTGGGCTGCCCGGGCCGGGCCCTCCGAGCTCGGGCGGGGCCGCGTGGGGAGCGCGCGGGAGCGGCGGGGGCGGGGGGACCCCGGGATTGGGGAGCCCGGGAGAGCCGCGGCTTCCCCGAGCGGGACCGCGGAGAGAGGAGAGCCCAGAGCCCCAGAGCGGGCAGCCCGAGAGGGTCCCAGAGGCAGGGGGTGCTGGGGGCTGGAGGGGCCGCATGGCCGGGAAATGGGTTGGGGGGTGGCGGTGGTGGAAATGGCTGCTCCCAGTATGAGCCCAGGGACTTGCAGGGGGATTCCAGTCGCTCCTAGTAGCCCAGGGACTTGCAGGGGGATTCCAGTCGCTCCTAGTAGCCCAGGGACTTGCAGGGGGATTGCAGTCGCTCCCAGTAGGATCCCAGGGACTTGCAGGGGGATTGCAGTCGCTCCCAGTAGGATCCCAGGGAGTTGCAGGGGGATTCCAGTCGCTCCCAGTAGGAGCCCAGTCACTCCCAGCATCCCTAAATGGGAGAGGGAAGAAGGGGGAGCTTTTCGTGTTCCTGGGACTCCCAGCAGCCAGACAGAGGGGGGAACCTCAAACCCTGAAAGGGGAGACACCAGAGACGGGGAACACCTGGGAGGCATTTCCAGGGCTGGATGTTGGTGTTTGGGAGGTTTTTATGGACCCCAGATGGCCGGGGACTGCTAGAGATGGAATTGGCCCAGGGACCTTGACATTCCACATGCTGAGCCCTTGTTTTTCCCAAACCAGGATTGCCATATCCAAAGCTCATGTGGCTAGAGGAGGAGGCTGTGAGGAAGAGGAAGATGCCCCGGGAGCCCCAGGCAGGTGAGGAGGAAGTCATTGCCCCTTTCCCCCTCTCTCCTGCTCCATCTGCCAGCCCAGCATGGCCCCGGCTGCAGGACAATCCCGCTACCGACACCGTTTTGCCGGGCACACACCCTGGGGGGATCTCCTTGCCCTGCCCTGTGGCACGGAGGCAAATGCCATCCTCTCCTTGTGCTTCCTGCCCAGTGTCCTAGGGTGATGTTTGTATCCCCATTTATGTGTGTTCTGCTATGTTGGATGTTATGTTCTGTGCCTGTGAGACGGGCTCTGAAGGACAAATGTTTTGTTTTGGTTCTGTTATCAGCCTGCTTCCCCCCCACGACTGGCGGGACACAGAGACGGGGCAGTACATAGTGTGGCTGTTGTTTTTTGCTGCTCTCTTTTCTCCTTGACTCTAGCTCTGGCTGCTTCTTTTGCTCCTGCTCCTGCTTCGCTTCGCTCTTGCTTTGTTTTTTTCCTTTTTTTTCTTTTTTCTTGTAACTACTGGGACCTGCTCCGGACTGGACCTGAGAACACCTTGTGGCCGGCAACAGCCATCCCCAGCGCCGGAGGGAGTGACAACAGGGCGACCACCCCCAAGAGAGACTCGCTGCATTTGTCATCTCTTTTTCAGAGCTGTGAAAAAGTGTTGTCATCTGGTATTGTTCATTTTGTGTACTGGGGGGGGGAGGCTGTGCCTGTTAAATAAACAGGTTCTTTCCACTTCTCTCCGAGGAATCATTCCCGAACCGGCTGGGGGGAGGGGCCGTGTGGGTTTGATCTCCGGAGGGAGCTTCCTTTGGAGGTTTTCTCCCAGATTTGCCCTAAACTAGGACACCCAGACAGGGAGCTGAGGATGGAGAGCGGGGAGGACAAATCCCCGCGGCAGAACCTCGTGGCAGAGCCCATTCTGAGCGGCTCAACGGCACAGGAATCCATCGGGGAGGAAAAGCAGCGGAGATCCCGCACGAGGAGGGGCTGCAAACGCAGATGCCGGGGATCTGAGGAGGAAAGAGCCAACCTGGGCCAGGGAGGCAACCGGAGATGCAGCCAGAGCTCAGGGCTGGACAAGAATCAAAGCAGGGAGAAGCCCCACAAATGCTCCGATTGTGGGAAGAGCTTCAGAGGGTGCTCCGGCCTGATCCAACACCAGAGGATACACACCGGGGCGAAGCCCTACAAATGTGGGAAGTGTGGGAAGAGCTTCACATGGCGCTCCATCCTGGTTGTGCACCAGAGGATCCACACCGGGGAGAGGTCGTATGAATCTGGGGAGTATGGGAAAAGTATCAGCATGAGCTCCAACCTGATCCAGCACCAGAGGATCCACACCAGGGAGAGGCTATATGAGTGTGGGGAGTGTGGGAAGAGCTTCAAGCAGAGCTCCAGCCTGATCCAGCACCGGGGGATCCACACTGAGGAGAGACCCTACAAGTGTGGGGAGTGTGGGAAGAGCTTCTGCGTGAGCTCCAGCCTGATGCAGCACCAGCTCACCCACACCGGGCAGAGGCCCTATGAGTGTCCCCAGTGTGAGAAGAAGTTTTACACCAGCTCCAGTCTCCTCCTCCACAAGCGGATCCACACCAATGAGTGGCCCTTCCACTGCCCCGTCTGTGGGAAGGGCTTCAATTGCAGTTCCCACCTCATCGCCCACCAGCGCATCCATGCCGGGGAGAGGCTCTACGAGTGTGCCCAGTGTGAAAAGAGGTTTCCCACTGGCTCCAGACTCCTTCTCCATGAGCGGATCCACCGGGATGAGAAGCTCTTCCACTGCCCTGTCTGCGGGAAGGGCTTCAAGCAGAACTCCCACCTCGTCAGGCACCGACGCATGTACTGTGGGGACAGGCCCTATGAGTGTGCCCAGTGTAGGAAGAGGTTTCGGACCAGTGGTGAACTCCTTGTCCATGAGCAGATCCACACGGACAAGAGGCCCTTCTGGTGCCCTGACTGTAGGAAGGTTTTCAAGCAGAAATGTAACCTGATCTGCCACCGGCGCATCCACAGCAGGGAGAAGCCCCACGAGTGTCCCCAGTGAGGGAAGAAATTCTCACCCAGCTCTATATCACCCAGCACCAGCGGAGGCACCGGTAAGGGAAGCCCTGCGAGTGCCCCGAGTGCGGGCAGAGCTTCGTGCGCTGCCCCAACTCCATCCCCCCTGGAGCACCCACAGCAGGCAGAGCCCTGGTGTCCCACATTCCCCGTGATCCACACTGGGAACACACCTGGCCCGTGCTCTCTGATGACCAGCAGGCGTCGAGTCCCCTCCTGGACCCGATGGACGACATCGCAGAGTCGCCGTTCCCCCTCGCTGTTCGTGCCCTCCTGTTTGATCTTTGCATGAACCCACCCTCAGGGTTGGTGGGGAACACCGCGGGATTGGATGTCATACGTCGCGTCAGCGAGGCCTGGTGAGCTGGTTCAGGAAGGCACGGCAGCCACCTCAGACTGCTCGGACCAAATGCTCACAAGCATCTATGGGATGGATGGCAAAATGGCAGTTTATTCAGGGTTACACAGCATTTTATATGTTGCAGTTCTTGTCATCATATCCGTCCGGTTACGTAATAAGCTTCATACTCTTGGCTAACTTAATATGACTGTTGGTTATGTGGGGGGGTGACCCTGTCTTCCCGTACAGCGCGATATCTTCCGCTCACCGGACCCTATCTTCCACATTTCCCCCTCCCCTATGATTAATTATATAGACTAATATACATATAAACATAAACTCTTAATTAATAATATTTCTGAAATTGGTCTAAATCTAAATATATGAAGTATAAACGTTATAAAAATGCAAAAGTTAGTAAAATTAGTAAAAAAAGAGGTACCATGTTAGTAATAAGTGTGCTTTTAGGGCTGTGGTGGTTTGAAAAAGAAGTGAGTTTTTTTGGGATTCAGTGGTCAAACCAATGAGTGCTCAGGTTTGAATACTGGTACTTAGTGTGGCCGCTGAGGACAAGGATCCTCCTCTGAGAACACAGGGGGTTAAAAGCAGAGCGCTCCCGGGAGAACGCTCTCTTGGTTCTGCTCTGCTCCGTGAGGGAGTTCAAACCTCCCCTACCCAGCTGCAGGCTGGGCGAGGTAGGCCAGAGCCTTGGGCAGAGAGGGGGAGAGAGAGAAAGCTCCTGCAGGATGGAAGGGTGGAGAGAGTACAAGAACCTTGAGAAGGATCAAGTAGCCGCCCTTTCCCGCCCCACCGGAGAGAGAGAGAGAAAGACTGTGCCTGTGCCACCTTGAAATTTGATATCGGCAGCCGGGCAGCACGGCGGCCAAAGGAGTAAGGAGGGGGTGGCGTGAGAGGTGCCCGGCAACTTTCCGTGGGAGTTCTGGGCAGGCACAGCCCAAGGTTTTAACCCTTTTCATAAATGATTGAAACTTTATAAATGCTAATCCTCCTGAATCTGAAGAAAGAAGATAGGTGTGAAATAGAGAGCACTGGGCAAAGGTGATGAAAGTTCGTACAAGTGGAAGATTGTCAAAAGATGCTGAGAAGAATCCTAGATGGGAGGAGATGATGGAGTGGCCTTTGGCTGGACTTTTCTTGTATAGCCATGGACGGACCCATTTCTTTTCTGTGATGCAGAGACTGCATCTGGGGAGAGGCATTGGCTTGGATCCAAGAGTGGACAGTGGAAGAGTGGTGTAAACAGAGATGGAGAGGAGGATCTCTGTTCTCAAGGCCCCTCAGCCCCAGAGAGTGAAACTGGGGGGGACTGGTATCCCAAGATTTGAGAGGCTGTTGTTTTTTTGGAACTGACCAAAGCATCTTTAAAAAGAGAAACCCTAGAAACAGTTCTGGTCCATGCACAGTAGTGAGAGCACTAAGCATAGAAAAAAAGGTCACGAGATGGTGCAAGAAGGACTCCTATCTCTCCTTAACGAACTCAGTGCTGATTATCAAAAGGGTGGTAATAGACTAAAGATTGATTATCTGAAAATTGGTAATGACTGAAAAATTTTTAGTTTTGTTTCACTGGGTTGAAAACTTGGGTGGAGGGAAGAGAAGTATTTTTAAAGTTTTCATCTCCTTCTGTGTGTGTCTCTTTTACATATTGTAAGTGAAGAAAGTTCTTCTTTACTTTATTCCTAAATTAGAAACTGTTTTGCTCTGTTTTTAGTCACATCCCACAGCAAGTACCAAAGACAGTATATCTTCATGGGGTGTCAGGGTTTGATGCTGGCACAAAGCCAGTGCCCCCATGAAGATATACTGTCCCTGGTACTTGCTGTGAGATGTGACCAAAAAACAGAGCAAAACAGTTTCTAATTTAGAAAACAAAAGGAAAGAAGAACTTTATTACTTATAATATGTAGACACATACAGAATAAGATGAAAACTTTAAAAAACACTCTTCCTCCTCCCCCCACCCTAGTTCTTAACACAATAAAACAAACTAAAAATTCCCAATTAAATTACCACCTTTCAGATAATTAATTTTCAGTCCATTACCACCTTTTTGATAATTAGTACTCAGTTCATCAAGGAGAGATAGGAGTCCATCTTGCACCATCTCGTGACTTCTTCTTCCATGTCCAGTGCTCTCACCACTGTGCATGGACCAGAACTGTTTCTAGGGTTTCTCTTTTCAAAGATGCTTTGGTCAGTTGCAAAAACCAACAGCTTCTCAAATTCTGGGACACCAGTCCCCCCCACATTCCACACCCTGGGGCCGAGGGGCCTTGAGAACAGAGCTCTTTCTCTCATCTCTGCCCACACCACTTTCCACCGTCCACTCCTGGCTCCAAGCCAATGCCTCTCCCCAGATGCAGTTTCTCTGTCACAAAAAAAAAAAAAAGTCCGTCCATGGCCTTACAAGAAAAAGTCCAACCAAAGGCCACTCCATCATCTCCTCCCACCTAGGATTCTTTTCAGTATTCTTTGACAATCTTTCACTCGCAGGAACTTTTATCATCTCTGCTTAGTTTTCTTTATCTTCCTTCTTTGGATTCAGGAGGATTAGCATTTATAAAGTTTCCATCATCTACAAAAAAGGGTTCAAACCTTGGACTGTGCCTGTCCAAACTCCCACAGCAAGTTCTTAGTACTTTTCATGCCTCTTTCTCTTCACTCTTTCAGCCGTGCTGCCCGGTTGCCAATATTAAATTTCAAGGTGGCACAAACACAGTCTCTCTCTCTCTCTCTCCGGAGGAGGTAAGGAGGCTGCCTGGTACCTCTCAAGGTTCTTGTATTCTCTCCACCCTTCCATCCTGCAGGATCTTCCCCTGCCCCACCCAGCCCGCAGCTGGGCAGGGGAGATCCACCTGTCCTCAGGGACCAGAAACAAGAGATCGTTTTCCTAGGAGCCCTCTGCTTTTAACCCCTTGTGTTCTCAGAGGAGGATTGTTGTCCTCAGTGGCCACACCAGGTGCTAATCTTTAAACCTGAGCACTCATTGGTTTGACTACTGAATTCCAAAAAAAACACCTCATTTTGTTTTCAAACCACCACATGGGGGCACTGGCCTTGTGCCAGCATCAAACCATAACAAGGGCATTTGTTGGGCTCGAACATGAAGAATGTTAACTGTCTCTAGATGTTTTCTAACAAAGAGCACCAATTTGTTTAGAACGCAAGGGCCTAAAATTCGTGTTAGAAGCAGCATAGTAAGGGGGCTGATCAAAGAGGAAACAAGGGTGGTGAGCCATGGAGACTGATTGAACCATGATTCCTGCCATCCTTGCTGGGCCTCCCCCTCTCTTTTTCTTTGGGCTAGTCTTTCCCTTAGCTCAGCCATCGAGTCTCACACGACTCCCGTATGGTCTGCATAAAAAAACATTCTTCTTTCAAGGCGGCACACAGGCCTTGTTGCATGAACAAAACATCCAGGCCTCGCCTGTTCTGCAAAACAACTTCTGAAAGTGAGGGAACAGACTTTTCTAAAAGGAGATGGATTTTTCAATTCTCTGCAGATCTTCATTGATGGTCATTTGCATTGAGAGAGTCCCTGGCGTTGGGTGATGAGAGCTGACACACCTGTGGTGGCACCTAGACCGAGGAGCATGGCTATGGTAATACCTGTTATTATTTCTCTTTGGTGGAGCCGGGTGGGTTCCTCCAGGAAGTGGTACATTTCTTCTTCCTGGTGATACAGGACCTTGGGAACAATCAGAACTTGAACACAAAAGTCAGTGGAGGTATTGAATTTGCTGAGGAGGACACATGGGCTTATTCCAGACTGTCGACAGACCCACATTCCCGATTCAACTAGAATCACACACTTACTCTTTTTATTTGGCTCAAGACACTTGGTACAAACATCACCCCCTTGTTTTGCTAAAGTTGCATTACCAAAACATTTGCCTTGCCCTGTGATTTGGCTGAGAGTAATACCTCTCTGGGGGGTGTCCCATCTGCACTGATGTGGAATTTTAACTGCTGAATAATTAAAAGACACATCAAATGCAATATGTTCATAAAAAGGGGGGTTTGCATCATAACACAACCAACATGACATAGTGAGGTTTGGATTTGTTTGATTCAGTGACAAAAAGGCAGCGTTTAATATACTAAGGAAAGGATCATGAGGAGCTGGCAAAGCTGTAAGATCAGATGGGGATGAGGTAGAGCTTTGAAGGGGGGGGCGCCTGGATGTGGGGGAGGGTGATCAAGGTGACAAACTCCCATGTGATGGGTGATGGGGCCCAGTCAGCACATTCTTTACTCTTCCCCTCCTCCCAACTTTCCTTACCTTCACTTTTATCTATAACACTCCTGGACTCCACATTCCAGACACCAGGGTTATCTACACCCCGCCCTTCGTCCTGCTGCCCAGTGCCATTTTGGGGGGCAGAAGGCGGAGGTCTTTACCAGAGTTTTTAGGGGTCTGACCCATCTGTGGCGCGCCTGGGCTCATCTTGTGAGGATTTCTGTTGTTCCACGGACGAGTTACAGTCAGGGGAACAACTGGGGACGGGGCTGGGTTGTCACGGGGGTGAGGGGGAACGCCCCTGCTCTCGAGAGCTGTTGAACTCAGCGATGTCGCAGCTGTCCGTGGTTTGTGTGGCTGCCCCAATTCCCAGCTTTGGCACAGCAAGCAGACATTGCTGAGCACATTTCCAGGTCTCTTGCTCTTGCAGAGATTTTTGCAGAGCCTCTTTGACTTGCCCCCATGATTTAAAGTTTTTCCCACTCCTGGACGACATAGCAGCTGAAGCATTGCTGCCTTTCCCCCATATTTCTGTGTGCACAATCTCCACCGGACGGTCAATGACACCAATTTGTAAAAGCCGCATAACGGCAGAAATAAAATCTTTAGGCTTTCAATCAATTGACTATGTAACTGCGATACGACCTTCATGAGGGCTTCCATCCTCCTCGCCGGTCCGGGAGCGTCCTTCCCGCCGGGCTGGTCCAGCCGCTCCAGCCGCCGTTCACCCGTCCAGGCGATCCCGTTTCCCGGATGATTCTTGGGATTCAGCACCATTTGTAGCCTCAGCGAGGTGTGGCGACCTGGTTTGGGAACGGCACGGCAGCCACCTCAGACTGCTCGGACCAAATGCTCACAAGCATCAGTGGGATGGATGGCAAAATAGCAGTTTATTTAGCGTTACACAGCGTTATATGTGTTGCAGTTCTTGTCATCATATCCGTCTGCTTATGTAATAAGCTTCATACTCTTGGCTAACTTAATATGACTGTTGGTTATGTGGGGGGGTGACCCTGTCTTCCCGTACAGAACGATATCTTCCGTTCACCGCACCCTATCTTCCATAAATGTGGGACACCAGGGCTCTGCCCGCTGTGGGTGCTCCCGGGGGGATGGAGTTGGGGAAGCGCACGAAGCTCTGCCCGCACTCAGGGCACTCACAGGGCTTCCCTTACCGGTGCCTCCGCTGGTGCTGGGTGAAGATAGAGCTGGGTGAGAATCTCTTCCCTCACTGGGGACACTCATGGGGCCTCTCCCTGCTGTGGATGCGATGGTGCCTGATGATGTGGGAGTTCTGCTTGAAGCCCTTCCCACAGTCAGGGCAGCAGAAGGGCCACTCATTGGTGTGGATCCGCTTGTGGAGAAGGAGACTGGAGCTGGTGTAAAACTTCTTCTCACACTGGGGACACTCGTAGGGCCTCTCCCCAGTGTGCGTGAGCTGGTGCTGGAGCAGCCTGGTACCCACGCTGAAGCTTTTCCCACACTCCCCACACTTGTACGGCCTCTCCCCGGTGTGGATCCTCTGGGGCACAATCAAGCTGCTCTGTAACCTGAAGCTCTTCCCACACTCCCCACACTCGTGGGGCTTCTCCCTGGTGTGGATGCTCTGGTTCTGGATCAGGCTGGAGCGCTGGCTGAAGCTCTTCCCACACTCCCCATACTCGTAGGGTCTCTCCCTGGTGTGGATCCTCTGGTGCTGGATCAGGTGGGATCTCCAGCTGAAGCTCTTCCCACACTCCCCACACTCATAGGGCCTCTCCCCATGTGGATGCTCTGGTGCTGGATCAGTTTGGAGCGATGGATGAAGCTCTGCCCACACTCCCCACACTCATAGGTCTTCTCCCCAGTGTGGATCCTCTGGTGCTGGACCAGGCTGCAGTGCCATGTGAAGCTCTGCCCACACTCCCCACACTCGTGGGGCCTCCCCCCAGTGTGGATGCTCTGGTGCTGGATCAGTTTGGAGCGCTGGCTGAAGCCCTTCTCACACTCTGAGCACTTGTGAGGTTTCTCCATGCTTTGATTCTTGTCCAGCCCCGAGCTTTGGCTGCATCTCCGGCCGCCTCCCCGGCCCAGGCTGGCTCTTTCCTCCTCAGATCCCCGGCATCTGCGTTTGCAGCCCCTCCTCGTGCGGGATCTCCGCCACTTTTCTCCCCGCTGATTCTTCTCCCGTGGAGCCGTTCAGAACAGGCTCTGCCACGTCTTTCTGCCGCGGGGATTTGTCCTCCCCGCTCTCCATCCTCAGCTCCCTGTCTGGGGCAGGAAGCACAAGGAGAGGATGGCATTTGCCTCCGTGCCACAGGACAGGGCAAGGAGATCCCCCCAGGGTGTGCCCGCCAGGACGGTGTCGGCAGCGGGGTTGTCCTGCAGCCGGGGCCATGCTGGGCTGGCAGATGGAGCAGGAGAGAGGGGGAAAGGGGCACTGACTTCCTCCTCACCTGCCTGGGGCTCCCGGCACATCTTCCTCTTCCTCACGGCCTCCTCCTCCAGCCGGATGAGCTTTGGGAATGGCAATACTGGTGTGGGAAAAACAAGGGCTGAGCATGTGAATGTCAAAGTCCCTGTGCCCAAGTCCATCTCTAGCAGTCCCCGGCCATCTGGGGTCCATAAAAACCTCCCAAACACCAACATCCAGCCCTGGAAATGCTTCCCAGGCGTTCCCCATCTCTGGTGTCTCCCCTTTTAGGGTTTGGGATTCCCCCCTCCCTCTGGCTGCTGGGAGTCCCAGGAACACGAAGAGCTCCCCCCTCTTCCCTCTCACATTTAGGGATGCTGGGAGTGACTGGGCTCATACTGGGAGCGACTGCAATCCCCCTGCAAGTCCCTGGGCTCATACTGGGAGCGACTGGAATCCCCCTGCAAGTCCCTGGGCTCATACTGGGAGCAGCCATTTCCACCACCGCCACCCCCCAACCCATTTCCCGGCCATGCGGCCCCTCCAGCCCCCAGCACCCCCTGTCTCAGGGACCCTCTCGGGCTGCCCGCTCTGGGGCTCTGGGCTCTCCTCTCTCCGCGGTCCCGCTCGGGGAAGCCGCGGCTCTCCCGGCGCTCCCCAATCCCGGGGTCCCGCCGCTCCCGCGCGCTCCCCACGCGGCCCCGCCCGAGCTCGGAGGGCCCGGCCCGGGCAGCCCAACCCCCACCGCGCCGGGACCCGCAGCCACCCGCCCCCGACGGGGCTCTGCCCACACCGGCACCGCCACCCCACAAAATCACCTCCCGGACACCCCGCCATGTCCCCCCAAAGGCCACCTGCGCCTCGCCTTTGGAGCCCCGCGAGCTCCGAACATCCCCCCCAAAAAACCCAAACCCAGCCACCCGCCGGGCTCTTGGGGCCGAGCTGCCCCTCCCGGCCACCTGCGGGATGCGGGCCAGGGGCCCGGGGGCGCTGCGAGTGCAGGCGGCGCTGGAGCCGCGCGCTTGGCGCTGTGCTCTTGTGCTGCTGCTTCCCGCTGCCGCTCGGCCTCTGCCTCCCTCCCTGCTGCTCCTGCCCCGCTGCGAGCCCGAGGCGGGAGGGGAAAGGAAAGGGCGGGAAGCGTGAGGGGAAAGGGGCGTGGCCAAGGACAGGGCGGGCCCGGGAGAGGAAGAGGGCGGGGCCAAGGACAGGGCGGGCCCGGGACGGGAAAGAGGCGGGGCCAAGGACAGGGCGGGCCCGGGAGGTGGAAGGGGCGGGGCCAAAGGCACGCGCGGTCCCAAACGGGCCCTGTTTGCACTAAAATCACTCAAAGGCCGCCAATGCAGCTTAAATCCGCCAGATCTGGGTTCAAATCAGCTAAAGAGCGCCTCAAATTTACACAAAGGTATATAGAATAATCCAAATGGCCCTAAAATTTTTTAAAGTGTCCTAAAAATGCAATCTTATAATCCCCCACTGGGCCTTAAAATCCACGCTATATCCATATGGTTTGGCCTCATGTCTGCCAAATGGAGTTAAAATCATCCTAAGAGGTCCAAAATCCAGCCAAAACTGCCTAAATATGCCCAAAGTGGTTAAAAATCCCCACAAAATGTTATAGAATCACCCTTAAGGCTTCCAAATGTGTTCCAAATTGACCCTGGATGTGCCCAGTTTTTCCTAAAATCACCCAAGCTGGCCTGAAACCCACACAAACTGAGCTACAATCACCTCAGAGGGCTTGGATCAACCTAAAATTTCCCAAAGAGGCCAAAAATCCACCCAAATGGGCCTGAAATCACCACAGAAAGTGGCTTAAGTCACCCACACTTGCTTAAGATTCAGGCCTATGGGCCTCAAATCATCCAAAGGGACCTAAAATCCACCCTACAACTGCCCTGTTTATCCTAAAATCACCCATACAGGTGTAAAACCCAGCAGATTTGACTTAAACCAGCCAAAGGGGCCTAAAATCCACCCTAAAATGCTTCAAATCACTGCAAGGGATCTAAACCCCAAAATAAACCTGCCCCGTTTGCCTTAAATTTAGCCAAATGAGCCCAAAATCTCTGTGACTGGCACCGGGACCGAGATCAGCTCCACAATCGGCACCAGCACCAAGGCTGAGACCGGCACCAGAACTGAGACCAGCACCGCTCCGGGACCAGCACGAGACCGAGAGTGTGACCGAGGCTGGGACCAGAACCGACATCAGAACCGAGATTGGCGCCGCTCCAAGTCTGGGACCGGGACCAAGACCATGACCAGAACGGGCACCAGAGCCGAGACTGGCGCCACTCCAGGACCGGGACCGAGACTGGGAGCAGAGCCGAGACCAGCAGCGCTCTGGGACTGGGATTGGGACCAAGACTGGGAGCACTCCAGGACTGAGACCGACACCGGCACCGGGACTGGGACCGGCACCGATCTGAGACCAAGACTGAGACTGGGACCGGAATCATCACCGGGAGCGTTCATGAACTGCTCCGAGACTGAGTCCGAAACTGGGACCGGGATCAGAACCAGCACCGGCAACAGCCCTGGGACTGCTCTCGGACCAGCACCAGGACCAGACTGGGACAGCTCCGAGACCGAGACCGAGATTGGGACAGAAAGCGGCACCGGCACCGAGACTGGCACCGCTCCAGGTCCCAGACTGAAAGCGAGACTGGCTCTGGCACTGGGATCAGCACCGAGATCTCTCCAGGACCGGCACCGGGAGCGCTCCGGACTGCTCCAGGACTGGCACCGGCACCGGGAGTGCTCTGGGACCGGAACCAGGACGGAGACCTCCGCGGGGAGACTGGGACCGGCAGTGGCAGTGGGACCCGGACCGCGCTGAGACTGAGAGCGAGAACTGAGGCGGTCCCGCCCCTCGCAGGGGTCCCTCCCTGTCCCGCCCAGTTCCATCCAGTTCCTCCCAGTCCTAGCCAGTTCAGTCCATGGGTCCCTCCCAGTCCTGCCCAGTCCTGCCTGTGCAGCGCAGCCAAATCTCCCTCGAGCAAATGCGGAGGTCCCGGAGTTATCCCAGAGTGATCCCGGTGGCCATCCCGCTCTCAGTGCCGGTCTCGGTCTCCCTCTTGGTCCCAGAGTGGTCTTGGTCCCAGTTTCGGTTTCGGTCTCAGTCATGGAGCGCTCTCAGAGATGATTCCGTCTCGGTCTTGGTCCCGGTCCCAGTCTGATGCCGTTCTCAGTGTCAGTCCCGGAGTGCTCCCGGTCTCGGTCCTGGTCTCGGCCCCAGAGCGGTCCCGGTCCCGGATTCAGTCTCAGTCATGGAGCAGTCCCGGAGCGCTCTCAGAGATGATTTGCTCTCGGTCCTGGTCCCAGAGCCGATGCCGATCTCAGTCTCAGTCCCGGAGTGCCCTGGTTTCCGTCCTGGTCTCGGTCCCAGACTGGTGCTGCTCTCGGTTCTGGTGCCGGGCTCAGCCTTGGTGCAGCTGCAAGTTCTGGTGCTGATCTCAGTGAGACAAGAGGCCAGAAATTAGAAGTTTCTTTTAGAGATTTTACCAAAAGCCAGAACTAGGCTTATTGCTTACAATCACTTATGCTGGGCCTACAGACAGCAGGATGAGACACAGCTCTCACGGCAGACGGGGTGTATGTGCAGAAAAACAACTCAGAGGTATGCAAGGAGGCATGAATGAGGGAAATTGCTTACAAAAATGCAGGTGCAGCGTGCCAGACTTACAAGGCCTCCAGATAATAGAAGCTCCCGAGACCCAGACAAGAGGACAGAGCCAACCTTCTGACTTGTACTGAGACCAAGATGGGATGCTTTATAATCTATTTTAGGGTGGTTTTTGGGAATGCCAAAGCTGATTTTGTGTTGATTTCGGTGATTTAAGTGTGATTTTGGGGCAATGGTTTGAACACTTTTGAGGTGGGTTTGAGGGCAATTTTTGTTGTGATTTTGGGGTGATTTTGAGGGGTTTGGGGGCAAATTTGGTGGTTCTTGGAGAGCCAAATAGTATTTTAGGGATTTGTCATCAATTTTGAGTGATTTTTGAGGGTGCCAAGGCCAATTTTAGAATGATTTTAGGGTGATTTGGGGGCAATTCTGAGGGTTTGGCACCTCTGATCTGCCTTCAAAACATTGGTGTTTTGCCCTTCCCTCCTAAGGAAAAGAATTGTCATTCCACGTGCCCATGGTCAAGACTGGGGTCCAACTTCCAAATTTCCCTGTACCCAAGGATTGTTCCCAGATGAAACCTGCCAGGACAGACAGATCTGCCTGGCTTGTCTACCCAGAGGCCACCTCTCATCTGCCTTTGAACCACTGAGGCTTTGTGCTTTTCTTCCCATGGCATTACACATCTTTTATGTCCAGGTGCCCATGGCCAATTTTGAGGATCCACCTGCAAAATTCCATATAGCCAAGGATTGTTCCAAGACAGAAGCTGCCATGAGAGACAGGACGGCTGCCCTTGCCGACAGTGGCCACTTGTCATCTTCTTCCAAAACACTTGGACTTTGTGCTTTTCCTTCATATGGAAAAACCCATCCTTCTCCTTCAGCTGCCCATGGCCAAAACCGGGATTCCAGCTGCCAAATTCCATATATGCAAGGGTTGTTCCCAGACAAAAGCTGCCATTGCTGTCAGGTCTGGCTGGCTCTGCCTCCTCAGGGCCAGCTCTCACCCGCCTTCCAAACCCTGGCGCTCCATGCTTTCCTTTTCATGGAAAAGACTCGTCCTGCTTGTCCAGGCACAAATGGCTGAAATTGGGACTCCCCGTTCCAAACTCCCCCTATCCAAGGGTTTGTCCCAGATCACCCTGCTGGGACAGACAGCTGTGGCTGGCCCTGGCCTCTGGTGGCTGTGTCTCATGGCTCTCTGCAGCACTGGGACTCGGTGCTTTCCTTCCTGTGGAGAGCACTGTGAGCCTGCGTGGGCTGGTGGGAGCCAGGGGCCACTGTGACCCTGCCGGGCTTGTGGAACCCAGGGCACCACAGTGATCCTGTGGCGTTCCATGGAGCCAAGGGGCCACTGTGGCACTGAGGGGCCCCAAGGAACCATGGGGCCTTTGTGACACTGCAGGGCCCCGTGGAGCCAAGGGAACGTGGAACAGCTCTGGCTGTCCTGGGCTCCCGGGGGCTGCCGGAGAGCTCCAGCTGACCCTGGCATGGCCAGGACTGATTCTCCTCTGCCCCACAGCTCTGGGGCTCCCTGCTTTCCTTCCTCTGGAACAGAACTGTCCTTCTCCTCTGGGCACCAATGGCCAAACGTGGCATTCCACCTCCAAGCTTCTCTATATCCAAGGGCTGTTCCCAGATGAAACCTGCCAGGACACACAGCTCTGGCTGACCTTGGCCTCTTGGGGGCCACCTCTCATCTGCCTTTGAAACACTGGGGGAACTCTGCTTTTCTTCCCATGGACTGAAACATCTCTCAGGTCCAGGAATCCATGGCCAAAATTGGGAATCCAGCCCCAAAATTCTGCATATCCCAGTATAACTCCCAGACAAAATCTGCCTGGACTGGCAAGTCTAGCTTCCCTTGGCTTCCTGAGGGCCAGCTCTCAGCTGCATTGAAACACTGAGGCTGTGCTTCGCTTCCTGTGAAAAGAACCATCCTTCTCGTGCACGTGCCCATGGCCAAAGCTGGAATTTGGCCTCACAAATTCCATCGATCCAAGGATTGCTCGTAGACAAAAGCTGCCAAGACAAACAGGTCTGGATGGCCTTGGCCTCTGGTGATGGCCTTTCATCTTCTAATACTGGGGCTCTGTGGTTTCTTTCCCATGGAAAAGAACCATCCCTCTTGTCCAGGCTCTTGCTCTTGGCCTCAGGCCGTTGACCACACTCCAGGGACAAAGGAGCTCTGTGCTCAGAGGAGTGGAGACTGAGGACAGCAGAGGGGAGCCCTGGGAGGGACTGAAGGGTGTTTTCAGAGAGGCTGGATCGTTTAGACACCATAGAAAAGAGCAGGAGAAAGAAGAGATTAATGCAAAGGGCAGCTGGGGTGGTGCAGAGTGGACAGCAGGAGAAAGGAATTTCCCTGCAGCTGCAAGGCCCTGACAGAGCCAACTGCTGCAGCACTGTGGCCATGGCTGCTGTGCCTGGCCCTGAGGCCAGCAGGGCACAAGTGACCCTGGCAGCCCTGGGGCCTCAGGGCCTCCTTGGCCCTGCCCAGCAGCCTGGCAGGGGCCGCCCCATGGTGCTGCCCTTGGCACTGCAGAGCCCCCCAGGCCAGTGCCCTGGCAAGGGCCCTGAGCACTGAGGCAGGGACAGCATCTGCCTTGCCAGGGGCAGGGGCTCAGCCCTTGGCCATTTGCATTCCTGAAACACAGCCAGGTGTGCTCAGCACCAGAGACACCTTTCCCTTGTTTGTACCCCCCATCATCACTGCCTCCAGGGTTCTGCTCCAACTGGAACCTGGGGACACTTTCCCAGTCCTGGCCCTCACAGTGATCTGTTTAAAGTAGGAGAAGCTTCAGTCTTTCCATGTGACTCTGAATTCTCGAGAAGTTTTTTGAGCACTCTCTGAGGGACTGAGTCTGATGTAAAGAGCCCCAAAGGCCCGGCAGGGACATTGCAGTCCTGGTGCTGTGTCTGTGCTGCTGAGCTGGGCTGGGCTCCTGGCCCAGAGGCAGCTCCTGGCAGGGGCAGCGCTGCAGAGACAGCTGTGCCCAGGAGCAGCTGCTGAGCACAGCCCAGCAGGGCTGGGGCACTGCCAGGGCCCCTCAGGGACACGAGCAGGGCACAGACAGAGCTGCCAGGGCTGAGCACTGGCAGGGGCTGTGTGATGTGCCAGAGGGAGCTGTGTCACAGCGGCACCTCTGTGCCTGTGTCACTGAGCCACAGAGCAGCTGTGCTGTCAGAAAGGGGCTGTGTGACAGCACAGAGTGGGTTGTGTGAGGTCACAGATTGGGCTGTGACATCACAGAGTTGGTTCTGTGAGGTCATTGAGAGCCTACAGCTTTAGAGAGGGGATTGTATGACATCACAGAGCAGGCCGTGACATCATGAAGTTGGCTGTGAGATTACAGGGCAATATGTGACTGTATGATATCACTGAGCAGTATATGACATCACAGAGTGGCTATATGACATCACCATCTATTGTGCAATATCACTGAGTGGGTTGTGGCATCTCAGAAATGACTATGACATCAGAAGTTGGATGTGCAACATCACAGAGTGGGTTGTGAGGTCACCAAACTGGCTGTGACATCATTAAGTTGGCTGTGAGCTCATGGAGCAGGCTGTGACACAGAGTGTGTTGTTCACAGAGTGAGCTGTGTGCTCGCAGAGGAGACTCTTCCATCTTTGTGGGTGGCTCTGTGACAACAGAGAGCAGGCTGTGACATCACAGAGGAGGCTGTGTGATGTCCCAGGGGAGGCTGTGACATCACAGAGTGCCTTCTGCCATCACGGCCCCTCCATGCTCTTGCACAGCATGGTCCCCTGTCCCCCTGGGTCCCCCTGGGTCCCCCCGGGTCCCCCCGGGTCCCCCCGCCCCCGGCGCCGCAGCCTCCTCTAGAGGATGTTCCACGAGATCGACCCCAGGGCCTGACACAGGGACAGGGGCACAGGGACCCCGCGGCAGCGTCCCCAAATCCCCCAGGGCCAGAGCCGGGGCCAGGGCTCCTCACCCTGTGACGAACGAGGCACTGAGAGCGCTTCAAAAATCCCCCAAATCAAAAATCCCCAAAATTCAAAAATCATCAAGACCAGATTTAATATTGAGCAACAGCATGACAAAGTTCCTTGACAGGAGTCTCTCTGTCCCTGACTGGACACTGCAGGCACAGCAAGGAAACAAAGCAACAACCAAACCAAAGCAAATCCAGGCAAGCAAACCAGAAAGGAACCCAGAACTGTCCCTGTGTGTGTGTGTGACAAGAGGACAGTGGGGGCAAGGATAAAAGGAATACGGCCAAAAAGCTTAGCAGAGCTCCAACTTAACAGGACTTAACTTATACCTAATCCTTAACTTACACCTTAAACTGCACAATTTAGCAATAGAAGAGCACTTAACACTATTTCTCCTAACTCATAACCCATGCCTTAATAATTTAACAGAGAAATAATACTTGACAGTATTGCACTTGGCTTATAACTGATATTAAATTTAACAACTCTTAGCAGCATTTGACTCAGCTTGTACCTTGTGAGACTGACAGGCCTGACTGACTCAGATATCCAAGGCACTCAAGCCCCTCGGAGAGCAGCATTTCTGCCACGTTTACCAGGCCACGGGCACTGGTGTGTGCACACAGACAGAGAGAGTCAGTGGCAGGGAGCTGTGAGAAATTCCCCTGAGGGCAGGGAAATGCTCCCTTCGGGTGCTTTGGCATCTCCCCAGGGCGAAGGGCTGAGCCTGGAGCAGTGGGGGATCGGCCCCGGCTGCGCCGTTGTTCGGGGATCCCCGAGTGCAGCCCACGGGAGATTTCCCGGCTGGCAGAGGCCCCACGCAGAGGGAGGGCGCTGGTTGGGCAGGACGGAAGTTTAACAGGGAGCTTTGATGCATAGGAATGCCTGGCGGAGGCTTCTCTAGGAATGTAAGCAAGTTTCCATAAAGAAGAACAAGAGATGTGTGAAAAGAAAGATTGCTGAAGCTAGTGCTAACTGGACAAAGCCTGAGGTGAGTTGGAAAGAGATTTTATGGCTAAGAGCAAAGGATAAGTTGTCTGCAAATGAAAGACTGTTTTTACCAAGTCAGGATAAATCTCAAAAAAGCATAGGCAAACAGAAAACATGTTTTTACCAAGTAAAAAGAATTTTCCACTGCATAAAAACAGAGAAACAAGCTTTATGCTTAAAATAGAACATCCTAACTCATGTGATTGGTTAGTTACTCCCATAATACGGTAATATTAGTAGTTCTGACAGGCTATAGGTAATGGTAAGGGTATGGTGTATGATGCTGCTTGGTTGTTATGTATTAAGACATTCAGCAAAGAACAGTATATAATGCATTGTAAGCAGAACACCAGCGGCTGCAGGCGTGGCTTTAGGCATGCCTATAAGCTGGAGCTGGCAGCTCCTGGGCGTGGCTCTGTACCCAGGAGCCAAGATTGCTGAAACTTCTTCTGTGCAATAAAGAACGTTTTTGAAGAGCCGCCTGGAGTCCCACATCTCTGGTCTCAGGCTCTTACAGGCGCTGGCCAGGAGAACTCCAAGGGGCTCCTTTGGGAGCGCTGCTTGCAGGGCCCCCAAGAGGGGCTTCAGGCACAGCAATGTTCCATCCTGCCGCACTTGGGACCAACAGCTCTCTGTGCAAGGCTGAGAACGGGGAGGTTGTGCCACTGCGGGAAACAAACCCAGTTCCCAGGGCTGCTCCTAAAGACCCCAGGAGCTGGTTGGGCAGCAGCAGTGCCTGGGAGCAGAGAGTGTTTGTGAGGAGCTGCAGAGGAGCTGAGCCCAGGGGCTGCTGGCCAAGGCCCAGGCCCAAGGAGCATTCCTCAGCTGGCAGGGTGGGCTGAGAAGGGGAGGGGGATGCACCAGCACAGGGCCCATGGAACCAAGGGAGCATTGTGACACTGAGGGGGCTGCTGGAGTCATGGAGACCATTGTGACACTTCAGGGCCCCATGGAGTCAAGAGGACACTGTGACACTGTGTGGCACCATGGAACCAAGGATCCATTGTGATACCACGGGAGCTCGTGGGACCAAGGGGACCTTGGTGACACCGTAAGGATCCACAGGACCAAGGGGACCATGGTGACACTGTGAGGCTCCATGGGACCAAGGGGACCATGGTGACACTGTGAGGCTCCACAGGACCAAGGGGACCATGGTGACACTGTGAGGCTCCCCAGGACCAAGGGGACCATGGTGACACTGTGAGGCTCCATGGGACCAAGGAGACCATGGTGACACTGTGAGGCTCCACAGGACCAAGGGCCCACTGTGACATTGCATGGCCTGTGGAGCCACAGAGGCCATTGTGACACTGTAAGGCCTCATGGAATCAAGGGTGTCTTGTGACACTCTAGAACCACTGGGACCATTATGAGACAGTTGTGCCCCAGGGAACCAAGGGGCCGTGGTGACACTCAGGGGCCCCATGGAGCCAAGGGAACATGGAACAGCTCTGGCTGGTTCAGCCTCCCAGGGACCACCTGACTGCTCCAGTTGACCCTGGCATGTTGAGGGTCACTTTTCCTCTGCTCCTGGAGCACTGGGGCTCTGTGGTTTCCTTCCTATGGAAAAGAACTGTCCTTCTCCTCCAGGCACCCATGGCCAGAATTGGGATTCCACCCCCAAGACTGCCTCTTGTGAGAGACTGGAGGAGATTGTTGGCTGGAAACAGTTTGTGTGTGGGGGAGGAAGGGGCAGGTGCAGCCTTGCCCTGCCCTAGAACCCCAGCACTGCCCTGCCCTGGAACCCCAATGCCCCTGGAGCCTCTCTCCCAGCCCAGTCGTGTTGCAGTCCAGAATGCAGAGAATATTGCTCTGCATGTTTTGAAGGATCAAAACCCTAACAAACACTATTTTTAACCTTCATCCATGGAAAAGTCTTTCTAGGCTTTGGGATGAAACAGAATTCTCAAGAATGTAAATGAGATAGTAGCATAAGATGTCATTTATCAGAGGATGAGAACTTTAGAGTTTTGGGTTTGTTAGTATGGGAAGTAGATGACTCAAGATGGAGGATCCTTGTTGGTTTTAGTTTTCCTTCTCTTTCATCTACTCCATGTTCTGCAGAGTTTGGGACACAGGACGATTGGCTGGAATTTGCTGCAGTCTAGAGCCACGTGAATAGAAGTTTAGTTTGTTACTGGTAGAAAAATAGAAATCATGTATGTTCTTGATGATAATTGGGTGAATTATCTTTAAAAGAAGCTTGATCTCGTGTGTTTGGGGGCTTTTGGTGTCTGTTCTCCTGTACACCTGGCTGGTGTAAAACCTGGTGTGCTGAAATTGCTGATAAGAAAATAATAACTTGAAGAACAAGAAAAACTGAGAGTCCATTATGCCTTCTTTCCTAAGAAAAACTTTTGCAAAAAAGCCTCCCCTTATCAGGGGAGAGACGTGGGAGAGAACTATCACACAGCAGTGTCTGCCAGTCCCTGGCCCACCCAAGGCAATGCCCCACACCCAGCCCTGCAACCCCAGCCCAGCTCCTCAGTGACCAAAGGACCCAGAATCCCACCTGGGAGAAGGGCCCAGGAAGACCAAGGGGTATTTAAGGCTGACCATGAGGCAAGCACACATCTTGGCCCTACCTCCTCTTGGAATTTCTGTCTGAACACCGCTGGGATCCAGGAGCTGTGAGCTGTGTGTGTGCTTGTCTGTGTCTTATTTTGTCTTTCTCTCTTTCTGTGTCCTCTTCATCTTCTAACTCCCTCCTCTTGAAAATCTTGTGTAACTTAAAATTGAACGTGCTTAGAGTTTGCCAAGTTGAAGGGGCCAAGTTAATGCTTTTGTTGATTGAATGTCATATTAAAGCTTTTGCCAAAGTTTCTCTGATTTTCTAAAGTTGCCAGTAAAGTCTGTTTTGCACTTTTGACCTGTTGAGAATCTCTTGTTGGTATTTCTGCAGTGTTTCCAACTCGGAGTACACAGACAATTGTAATTCCTTTTAAATGTCTCATGGAGAGAGTTGTTTGGGGCCTTACACCTGAACTCAGAGTTCTACTCCCTGTTGTATTACATTAGTTAGTTGGTTTTGTTATAATTTCACACTGGGTGATTAATATATGTAGCATATAAGTAGTTTTATCATACTGCATACGGTACATTCCACATCCCCCTTTCTAACCTTGTGGTGTGTTCTCCCCATACTGATCCCTCCCCTCTGAGTGCCTCCCATTGGCTCTATTTCCCCTACCCCATGACCCTTATCCTAAGTTTTAAATTCTCCCCACCCTGAGGCTGGGGTCTCTTTTTCTTCTCTGGCATTGATCCTACATTAAAACCACGGGGTCTGGGTCCCTGAAGGAAGAGGGTGCCTCTTTCACTTTTATCCTTGTCGAGCTTACTTCTGGGATTCGGAGCCAGCCTAGCTGGGACCCCAGGACTGAGCTGTGACAGACTGGCGTCCAGCATGGTGGCTATAACTCAAGGTTACAGCTCCCACGCAGCAGCTACACATATTTTATAAGCCTTTGGACCGTCATTCTGTCTCAGAGACTCCACGATGCATTTTAGACAGCAGAAGGTTTTAGGGGGAGGGATGAGAAACTTGCTGTAGCCCGAAGTCCTTCCTGGGTAAAAGTGTTTTCTACAGGCACGGAGCCAGCCCAGGAGGGGGGAAGTAGCGAGTCCCGCCTGCAGAATTGCCGCGAGCCTTTTCCAGGAGCGGGGGTGGCACTGGGAGCAGCGGGGGAGCGGCGGGCGCAGCAGGCACGGGACGCACACAGCGAGAGGCGGTGGCGTCCCTGCGGCGGCCAAAGTTAACCCTTTCCTGCATCTGTCCTCGTCTGCTCTGTTTGCGAAGGAGAAAAAAAATAACAATTGTGCAACCTAATTTTAACACTGAAAATGGCACTGGGTTATCAGCACACCAAAAGACATCTATTCCCTAACTCTAGATACTGTAGCTAATGGAAAGATAAACATTTCTAAAGGAAAACTAAAACAATTCATCTGCTGGTTTTCTCTTCGTTTTCCCCAATTTACACAACAAAATATACATTCTGTCCTGCTATGGGATAACGTAGGAAAATTTCTGATTTATAAAGTCGAGCAGGGAGATAAAACAGCTTCAAAATTCTGTCCAATATTCCTTTTAATTTGCAGAGAATAATCAAGAGAGAAATTAAGAGAAAACTGGAAACACCCCCATGTTGGAGCCCAGGGTGTCCCTTTGGGAGTCCGGAGATGCCGAGATCCCTGCCAGGGGGCTCAGAGACCCTGGCACACAGCCCAGAAACACCAGTGGGTTCGATTACGAACCATGGAACAAATTGTCACCTTTATATGAAGAGATAAAAGCCACAGCAGTTTGAATAGTGTAATAATAATGTTATCACAGAGTATAAATGTAGGTTTTAGGATTTTCTGTAGAGGGGTTTTTGGGGAGAAGATGGAGGGATTTGGGCGTGTCTAGCCTTGCTTCTTCTTCTTCTCTACATCCATCTTCACTGGTGATGTTGGCACTTTTGGATTGGTTTAGAGTAGAAGCTCACAGTCTAACATAGGGGATGGGTATTGGAAAATAACTGTAAACATGTCACACGTAGTTTTCAGTATATAAAGATAACACTGCCCTGGGGGCAGGCAGAGTGCCTCTGGCTGCCCTGCTGAGCAGACCTCAGCTGGGCAGGAAGAAAATTTTAGAGATAAGATAGAATAAACAACCTTGAGACAGAAAACTGAAGAGCTTCGTCTCATCCTTTGAACACAGGGGCTGAAGAGAGATTTTTAGCAACAAGTCGGGGTCCCAAACCCTGCGGAACCCCACACCCCCACACCTGCAGTTTCCCCTATCCCTCCTCCCCTACCCTCTGCTCCTGAGATGAGCGGAAAGCATGAAGCATGCTGAGAAACACAGGGGCCCTGTTATGATCTCCATATCCCCCCTGACTTCCTGCCTTCCTCTCAGCTCCCTGGCTCTAGCAGTGGCACGCGAACTGACAGAGAACTTTCCCTGCACCCTCCTTCCCCAGCAGCTGAACCTAAAAATAATCCCCTTTTTCCCCAAGGTAGTGGTGGTCACACGGCCAGGGTCCAAGATGGCTGTGACCACACGGCGAGCCCCCCATCCAGCTTTCCTTCTTCCCATAACTCCTTCTATCTGCCCAATCCCTCCCCCAATCCTCTCTGGTCCCACAACCCCTTCCTTTCACCGGACACCCCTCCCTCCTCCTGCATGCTCCCGACAGGTTCCCATGGGGTGGGGCCTTGCCTGGTCCCCATGTGGGTGCGGCTGGGGCAGGGCAAGCCCTTGCCCAATGGGGCCTGGAGGGGGTTCAGCCCCCACCGAGCTCCCAACGGGGTGCAGCTGAGCCAGCAGGCTCTAATAATCACAAGCAAGAGAGAGAAGCCATTCTCTCTGCTGCCCTGACACATATATTGCCAAAGGGAACTGTATCAGGAGTTACCAACCCTTCTCATACCAAAATAAAAAAGAATTATGCAAAAGCCAAAAAGAATTTGGTCGAGAAAGTGAAATCTTTAAAGGGAGAATGAAAGACACCCTAACGTCTGTTGAATTTCTACAAACAGATAGAAAAGATATTTTTAGATGCTTCCTGACCCCTTCAGAGTTTGATCTCTCGCAAATGCGATGGCAAGGGGAGACAACCTGACAACCAATAGGATTGATAAAGCAAGCTTTGGTTTATTTGGAAAGTTCAGTTTCTTTTATACACTGTTCAGCAGGCATGCATACCTGCCACAAAGTGATTGGCTAAAAGCAAAACATTCTTTTGTGCAGTTTTGAGAACCAGGGTTCCTCCTCATTCTGACTGCTGTAGCTTTTGTTAATCAAACTACCAAGGTTATACTGTTCTTGCCAAGGGTACAGTGTTCTTGCTCTCTCCTCTTTACCAGCATAGCTTTGCAGTTTGCTTATTCTAACTTCCCTAACAATGAGATTGCTTGTCCCATTCTTCTAATGATCCATGGCCCTGTTCCAGCAGCCATTCTTCAACAGTTCCCTTATTTTCTCTTTGTACAAGCAATACTTGATCAGTTACTGTTGCTGTAACCTTATCAATCAACCACTGAAAACACTGACATAAACATGGTAAGCAAAAAAGCAATAATAACATAATGATCCCTATGGTGATAACATGTCACACTAACGCAATTAACCATGGTCCCAAGCTTAAGGATTTCAGCCATCCTTCTTGCGGAAGATAGGGTCCGGTGAGCGGAAGATATCGTGATGTACGGGAAGACAGGGTACACAACCCCACATAACCAACAGTATGGGAAACGGGGATCATGTGGACGGGTGAACGGCGGCTGGAGCGGCTGGACCAGCCCGGCGGGGAGAGACGCTCCCAGACTGGCGAGGAGGATGGAAGCCCTCGTGAAGGTCATATCACAGTTACATAGTCAATGGAGAATTGATTGAAAACCTAAAGATTTTACTTCTGCTGTTACACGGCTTTTACAAATTGGTGTCATTGACCGTCCCGTGGAGATTGTGCACCCAGAAATATGGAGGAAATGCACCAATGCTTGAGCTGAGGACACTATGTCGTCTGGGAGTGGGAAATGCCTCAAATCGTGGGGGAAAGTCAAACAGGCTCTTCAAAAAGCTCTGCAAGAGACCTGAAAAGCTGCTCAGCAATGCCTGCTTGTTGTACCGAAATTAGGTGTTGGAGCAGCCACGCAAACCGCAGACAACTGCGATATTCCTGAGTTTAACAACTCACGAAATCAAAGGCATTTCCTCTACCCCCCCAACAACCTAGCCCTGTTCTCAACTGCTCCCCTGACCATAATTGGTCCTCAGAAAAACAAAAACCCTCATTAGATGAGCTCGTAAATGAGCCTGGCCGTGTCGTGGATGGGTCAAATCCCGAAAAGTCCTGGGAAAGACCACCACCTTATGCCCCCCCAAATGGCGCTGGGCAGCAAGACGAAGGGCGGGGTGTAGATAACCCTGGTGTGCGGAATGTGGAGTCTGAGAATGTTTTAGATAAGAGTAAAAGTGAAGGTAACGAAAGTTGGGAGGAGGGGAAGAGTAAAGTTGATAATGGGAAACAAAAGCCCATTCAAAGTGTCCCCCGCTAAGTGTATCCCTATAAAGTAAGAACCTCCCTCAGCAGGAGGCGGGGCAGGCAAAGGGGGAGGGAGCGTCCCAAGAGAAAGGGGCAGGGGCGGAGCCCATCACAAAGGCTCCGGGCCCAGAAGTGTCTAGTCAGTCGACTTCTGGCTCTGAGTCGGACCCCAGCTGGGACGAGTGGCACGGTAAATGGTCTGTGACTGGCTCTGAGGAAGAGAGGGTGATGGCATACAGAATCGGTGATTACAATACTACTACTTGGGTTAAAGAGAAGCTAGAAAAAGAACGAACTCCACTCACAGACTGGAGAGAAATAAAGATAGCATGTGCTGACTGGGCCCCATCAACCAAGTTAGCCTTCCCAGTCCAGGTGGGGGGGCCAGGTGGAAATCAAAGAACATACTCACCAGTGAATCCTAAAGACATACAAGCAATAGTCAAGGCAATTGCAGACAAAGGAATTAATTCAGCTATGGTCTCCACTCTCACTGATAGTGTTTTTGGAGGGGATGACATGCTTCCATTTGACATTAAACAAACCACCAGATTGATTTTTGATGGGGCGGGGATGATTGTTTTCAAGCAGGAGTGGGAGGACAATTGTGCAAAGCAACTAGCCCTGGGAACTGGGGCAGACCATCCACTTCATGGTTCCAGTCTGCAACGATTAATGGGCACTGATCCAACCATGATCATCCCCCAGACACAGGCTGAGGGTCTACGGGCCCACGAGGTCATGACAACCACTCGTGCTGCCAGAGAAGCTATTCGCTCTGCTTCTCGAGTTATTGCTAAACCATCACCATGGTTTAGCAATAAATCACAATAAAGCAAAGTGGAAGTGAAAGTTTCACACAATTTGTAGACTGCCTGCAGGCAGCACTCGATTCCTCATCCCTACCCTCAGAAGCAAAAGGCCCGTGTTAGCAGAGTGTCTGCACCAGCAATGCAATTCAACCACCAAAGAAATTTTACACTCAATACCAACTGGGTCTAGCACCACAGACATGATCAGGCATGTCACAAAAGAAGAACATTTGGCCCCAATCCAAACAGCTCTTCATGCTGCAATAACTAAAACAATGACGTGCTTTAAATATGGACAAGCGGGCCACGTCGCAATGAACTGTCCCCAATTAAGTAACCCACCACCGTCACTTCCCCCGTGTGAAAATCGGCCCAAAGGGCTGTGTTGGGCCTGTGGGAAAAAGGGACACCCCCCAGAAAGGTATTACTCTCAATCAAATCACAGGTCAAGGCAAATATTTTGGTAATTCAACTTTAGCAGAAGAAAAATGGGTGGTGTTTGTACTGAATGACTTGAGCCAAATAAAAAGACTAAGTGTGCGATTCCAGTCGAATCGAGAATGTGGGTCTGTCGACAGGCTGGAATAAGCCCATGTGTCCTCCTCAGCAAATTCAATACCTCCACTGATTTTTGTATTAAAATTCTGATTGTTCCCAAGGTCCTGTATCACCAGGAAGAAGAAATGTACCACTTCCTAGAAGAACCCACCCGGCCCCACAAAAGAGAAATAATAACAGGTATAACCATAGCCATGCTCCTCGGTCTAGGTGCCACCGGTGCCACTACAGGTGTGTCAGCTCTCGTCACCCAACATCAGGGACTCTCTCAATGCAAATGACCATCGATGAAGATCTGCAGAGAATTGAAAAATCCATCTCCTTTTTAGAAAAGTCTGTTCCCTCACTTTCAGAAGTTGTTTTGCAGAACAGGCGAGGCCTGGATGTTTTGTTCATGCAACAAGGAGGCCTGTGTGCCGCCTTGAAAGAAGAATGTTGTTTTTATGCAGACCATACGGGAGTCGTGCGAGACTCGATGACTGAGCTAAGGGAAAGACTAGCCCAAAGAAAAAGAGAGAGGGAGGCCCAGCAAGGATGGCAGGAATCATGGTTCAACCAGTCTCCATGGCTCACCACCCTTGTTTCCTCTTTGATCAGCCCCCTTACTATGCTGATTCTAACACGAATTTTAGGCCCTTGCCTTCTAAACAAATTGGTGCTGATTGTTAGAAAACATCAAGAGACAGTTAACATTCTTTATGTTCGAGGTTGACAAATGCCTTAAAATGTACTTATTACTAACATGGAACCTCGTTTTTTACTAATTTTACTAACTTTTGCATTTTTATAACGCCTATACTTCATATATTTAGATTTAGACCAATTTCAAAAATACTATAGCTAAGAGTTAAGGTTTATATGTATATTAGTCTATATAATTAATCATAGGGGAGGGGGGAAATGTGGAAGATATGGTCCGGTGAGCGGAAGATATCGTGCTGTACAGGAAGACAGGGTAACTTCCCCCCACATAACCAACAGTCATAGTGAGTTAGCCAATAGTATGAAGCCTATTACGTAAGCAGACGGATATGATGACAAGGACTGCAACATATATAACACTGTGTAACACTAAATAAACTGCCATTTTGCCATCCATCAAATTGGCGTCTGTAGGAACTTGGCCCGGGCAGTCTGAGGTGGCTGCCATGCTGTTCCTGAACTAGGTCACCATGACTTGCTGAGGCAACAGATGACATCCAATCCCACGGCGTTCCCCACCAGCCCCGAGGGTGGGTTCATGCAAAGATCAAAGAGGAGGGCACGAACACCAAGGGGGAACGGAGACACTGCCACACCGTCCATTGACTCCAGGAGGGGAATTGAAGACTGCTAGTCATCAGAGAGCACCGTCCAGGTGTGTTCCCAGTGTGGATCACGGGGAATGTGGGACACCAGGGCTCTGCCCGCTGTGGGTGCTCCAGGGGGGATGGAGTTGGGGCAGAACACGAAGCCCTGCCCACACTCGGGGTACCCACATGGCTTCCCTTAATGGTGCCTCCGCTGGTGCTGGGTGAAGATAGAGCTGGGTGAGAATCTCTTCCCTCACTGAGGACACTCATGGGGCCTCTCCCTGCTGTGGATGCGCTGGTGTGAGATCAGGGTTTGTTTCCGCTTGAAGCCCTTCCTGCAGTCGGGGCAGCGGAAGGGCCTCTCATCCGTGTGGATCTGCTCATGGACAAGGAGAGTGCCATTGGTTCGAAAGCGCTTCCCACACTGGGCGCACTCATAGGGCCTCTCCCCAGTGTGGATGCGCCGATGCCTGACAAGCTGGGAGTTGAAAGTGAATCCTTTCCCACAGTCGGGGCAGTGGAAGGCCCACTCATTGGTGTGGATCCGCTTGTGGAGGAGGAGACTGGAGCTGGTGTAAAACTTCTTCTCACACTGGGGACACTCATAGGGCCTCTGCCCGGTGTGGGTGAGCTGGTGCTGGAGCAGCCTGGAGCTCACGCTGAAGCTCTTCCCACACTCCATGCACTTGTAGGGTCTCTCCCCAGTGTGGATCCTCTGGTGCAGGATCAGGAGGGAGCTCATGCTGAAACTCTTCCCGCACTCCCTACACTCATGGGGTCTCTCCCCGGTGTGGATCCTCTGGTGCCGGATGAGGTGGGAGCTCCTGCTGAAACTTTTCCCACACTCCACACACTCGTACGGCCTCTCCCCAGAGTGGATCCGCTGGTGCTGGATCAGGCTGGAGCTCTGGGAGAAGCTCTGCCCACACTCCCCACACTCGTACGGCCTCTCCCCAGTGTGGATCCTCTGGTGCTGGATCAGGATGCTCTGCAACCTGAAGCTCTTCCCACACTCCCCACATTTGTAGAGCTTTTCCCTGGTGTGGATGCTCTGGTGCTGGATGAGGTGGGAGCGCAGGGTGAAGCTCTTCCCACACTCCCCACACTCGTGGGGTCTCTCCCCGGTGTGGATCCTCTGGTGCTGCATCAGGTCAGAGCGCCATCTGAAGCTCTTCCCACACTCCAAGCACTTGCAGAGCTTCTCCGTGCTTCGATTCTTGTCCAGCCCCGAGCTCTGGCTGCATCTCTGGCCGCCTCCCCGGCCCAGGCTGGCTCTTTCCTCCTCAAATCCCCGGCATCTGTCATTGCAGCCCCTCCTCGTGTGAGATCTCCGCCGTTTTTCCTCCCTGCTGGATTCCTGTGCGTTTGAGCCGCTCAGAACGGCCTCTGCCACGAGGTTCTGCCGCGGGGATTTGTCCTCCCCGCTCTCCATCCTCACCTCCCTGTCTGGGGCAGGAAACACAAGGAGAGGATGGGATTTGCCTCCGTGCCACAGGGCAGGGCAAGGAGATCCCCCAGGGCGTGCCCGGCAGGACGGCGTTGGCAGCGGGGTTGTCCTGCAGCCAGGGCCATGCTGGGCTGGCAGATGGAGCAGGAGAGAGGGGGAAAGGGGCACTGACTTCCTCCTCACCTGCCTGGGGCTCCCGGCGCATCTTCCTCTTCCTCACCGCCTCCTCCTCCAGCCGGATGAGCTTTGGGAATGGCAATCCTGGCCTGGGAAAAACAAGGGTTGAGCATGTGGAATGTCAAAGTCCCTGTGCCCAAGTCCATCTCCAGCAATCCCCGGCCATCTGAAGTCCATAAACCCCTCCCAAACACCAACATCCAGCCCTGGAAATGCCTCCCGGGTTTTCCCCGCCTCTGGGGTCTCCCCTTTTAGGGTTTGGGGTTCCCCCTCGCTCTGGCTACTGGGAATCCTCGAGCCACGAAAAGCTCCCCCCTCTTCCCTCTCCCATTCAGGGATGCTGGGAGTGACTGGGATCATACTGGGGTCGACTGGAATCACCCTACAAGTCCCTGGGCTCATACTGGGGGAGACTTGAATCCCCGTGCACGTCCCTGGGCTCATACTGGGAGAGACTGGAATCACCCTGGGAGTCCCTGGGCTCATACTGGGAGCGACTGGAATCCCCCTGCAAGTCCCTGGGCTCATACTGGGAGCAGCCATTTCCACCACCGCCATCCCCCAACCCATTTCCCGGCCATGCGGCCCCTCCAGCCCCCAGCACCCCCTGCCTCAGGGACCCTCTCGGGCTGCCCGCTCTGGGGCTCTGGGCTCTCCTCTCTCCGCGGTCCCGCTCGGGGAAGCCGCGGCTCTCCCGGGGCTCCCCAACCCGGGGTCCCCCCCCGCCGCTCCCGCGCGCTCCCCACGCGGCCCCGCCCGAGCTCGGAGGGCCCGGCCCGGGCAGCCCAACCCCCACCGCGCCGGGACCCGCAGCCACCCGCCCCCGACGGGGCTCTGCCCACACCGGCACCGCCACCCCACAAAAACACCTCACGGACACCCCCCCATGTCCCCCCAAAGGCCACCTGCGCCTCGCCTTTGGAGCCCCGCGAGCTCCGAACATCCCCCCAAAAAACCCCAAACCCAGCCACCCGCCGGGCTCTTGGGGCCGAGCTGCCCCTCCCCTCCCGGCCACCTGCGGGATGCGGGCCAGGGGCCCGGGGGCGCTGCGAGTGCAGGCGGCGCTGGAGCCGCGCGCTTGGCGCTGTGCTCTTGTGCTGCTGCTTCCCGCTGCCGCTCGGCCTCTGCCTCCCTCCCTGCTGCTCCTGCCCCGCTGCGAGCCCGAGGCGGGAGGGGAAAGGAAAGGGCGGGAAGCGTGAGGGGAAAGGGGCGGGGCCAAGGACAGGGCGGGCCCGGGAGGGGAAGGGCGGCAAGAGGGCGGGCCGGAGGAAAGGGCGGGGCAAAGCACGCGCCGGTCCCAAACGGGCCCTGTTTGCACTAAAATCACCCAAAAGGGTCTCAAATGAAGTCTAAATCCACCAGGTTTTGCCTAAAATCAACCAAAAGGGGCTTCAAAACCGTAGAAATGTTTCTAATATGATCCAAACGCTCTGAAAATTGTGTAATGGTGCCTAAAATTTACCCTGAAACCAATCAGATTTCACCTAAAATCCTTAAAAGGGCCTAAAATCCAACCTAGGTCCGCATGATTTGGCCTTAAATCGGTCTAATGGAATTAAAATTATCCAAAGGGTTATAAAATTTAACCCAAGGGGCATTAAATTTCCAAGTGATTTAAAACACACAGAATACAGCCTAAACTCAGCCTTAAATATCCCAAATGTGTTTGAAATCCACCCTGAAAATGCTCACTTTTGCCTGAAATCACTCAGAGGGGTCTCAGATCACCCAAGCTGGACTGAAACCCACACACACTGACCTAAAGTCATCCTAAAAGGCTTGGATAGACTTTAAATTTCCTAAAGAGTCCTAAATCCACCCAAATAAGATTAGAATCACAAAAAAGAATGGGCCTAAAATTGCCCATGCAGGCTTAAGATCCACGCATATCAGCCTCAAATCAATCAAAGAGATCTATCCCCACCCTTGAACTGCCCAGTTTATCCTAAAATCACCTAAATGAGCCTAAGACCCAGCAGATTTGGCCTCAAAGAATGCAATGGGATCTAAAACTGTGCACTTTATCCTAAAATCACCTAAAACCCACCCCAATGGGCCTAAAATCACTGAAATGGGACTAAAATCACCAGGACTGGGACAGGGACCGAGATGAAAATCAGCACAAGAACCAGCAGCAGCACCAAGGATGAGACTGGCACCAGAACCGAGACGGCACCGCTCCGGGACCGAGACCCAGACCAAGACTGGGACCAGAACCAACCCCAGAACCGAGACTGGCGCTGCTCCGGGACTGGCACCGGGACTGGGACCAGAACTGACACTGAACTGAGACTGACACCGCTCTGGACCCGAGACGGAGACCGGGGCCAGAACCGAGACCGAATCGACACCGGCATCGCTTCAGGACTGGGACTGGGACCAAGCCAGGTGCACTTCGGGGCTGGGACCAAGACCAGAAACCGGTACCGGCCCTGGGACCAGCCCCACTCCGAGAGCGATGCCGAGACTGAGACCGGGACTGAAACCAGAACCAGCACCAAGACTGGCAGCATTACGGAACGGAGACTGAGACAGGACTGGTACTGGGAGCGCTCCAGACAGGCACTGGGAGCGCTCCAGGACCGGCACCGGGACTGGAACCGTCCCTGGCCCCGGCACCGGAGTACTCTGGGAGCGGGACCTGGAACGAGACCGGGAGCACTCTGGGGCTGAGATCGAGACCGAACCGGTACCGGCACTGAGACCGGGACCGCCCCGACACCGAGAACCAGAGCGAAAACTGAGACCGACACCTTGACCAAGAACGAGAACTGAGACCGGGAACCGAAGCGGTCCCGCCCCGCCATGGGCTCCCGCCCGGTTCCCTCTCACTCCCGCCCCGTCCCTCCCATTTTCCTCCCAGTCCCGCCCTCGGGGCGCGGCCAAATCTCCCCTTTGCAAAGGCGGAGGACTCGGAGCGATCCCGGAGCAATCCCGGAGCGATCCCGGTGCCGGTGCCAGCATCCGTCCCAGTCTCGGTCCAGGAGGGTTCCCGGTGTCGGTCTCGGTCCTGGTGCCGGTTTCGGTCTCAGTCTCGGAGCAGTCCCGGAGCTCTCTCGGTGATGATTCCGGTCCCAGTGTCGGTCTCGGTGTCAGTGTCGGGGCGGTCCCGGTCCCAGCGCCGGTGCCGGTCTCGGTCTCAGTCCCGGCGTGCTCCCGGTCTCGGTCCTGGTCCCGGTCCCAGAGCAGTCCGGTGCCAGTCCCGGAGCTGTCCTGGAGTGCTCCCGGTGCCGGTTCTGAAGCGCTCCCGTGCCCGTCCCAGTGTCGGTCCCGGTCTCAGTCTTGGTCCCAGTGCCAGTTCTGGTGCCGGATTCGGTCTCGGCCTCGATCTTCGTCCCGGTGCCAGTTCTGCAATGGTGTCAGTCTCGGTGCCGGTCTCGGTTCTGGTGCTGTCTCTGTTCTGGTGCCGGTCTCACCCCTGGTGCTGGTGCCGGTTCCGGTGCTGATCTCGGTACCAGTCCCGGTTCCGGTTGTTATAAATGTATATGAAAAAGTTGGAGTTTCGCAAATATTAAAATGAATGCTATATGTATAATGTTAAAAACTCTGCTGTATTAATATAATTTATTTCTGCTATGAACAAAACTTAGAATTAGTCATGTGATAAATATATTTTGCTACGGCTATCAAGTGGTAATGTAAAAAAACTTTTTGGTAACTAACTCAGAGCATGGTAATGAGGAAATTCTTCACTTTCCTGCATTATCCAATTGATGAAGATGATGGTATGGACACCGGAACCCCAGGGAAGGAATTTATTGATCTCCCATTATCAGAGTATCTGCCACAGACTGGGATCACAAAGAGAAATCAAATGGAGTGAGGAGGAACAGGGTGGGGGAACTCAAAGGAATGTTTGTAAATAATGCACGAGAATCTATGGATATGCAACACGTTGGTGCATTTAAAGAAGCGTTTATGAGATTGTGCAGTGTGCTCTTGGCTGAAAGCCAAAGGCTCCCGGCCGGCCGTAGGCTTTGGCTTTATTGCCTTGTCCTTCTTGTCGTTTATTAAACCTTGTAAATTTTACCAGGAAAGGGAACCTCATATTTCACACAGCCCTGGAGATTTTAGACCCATTTGGGTGACTTTAGGCCAATTTTGGTGGGACTTAGGTGAGTTTGGGTGATTTTATGATCCACTGGGCAGTTTTAGGGTAGATGTAAGATAACTTCTGATGATTATAGACCTATTTGGGTGGAGTTTAGATCCGTTTTGGCGATTTTAGGATACACTGGGCAGTTTCAGGATGGATTGTAGGTCCATTTGGGTGATTTTAGGGAAACCCAGGCACTTTTAGAGTGGATTTTACACCCGTTTGGAGATCTAGGGGTGATTTTATGCTATTTAGAGATGGTTTTGAAAAAGTTTGGAAAATTCTAGGTCTTTATACTTGGATTTTAGACCCCTTTGGATGATTTTAACTTCATTTGGCTGATTTTAAGCTCAAGCATGTGGACTTACAGAGGATTTTAGAGCCACGTGTTGCCTTTTAAGCCAAACCGAATTGGTTTCAGGGTGGACTTTAGGAGCCTTTGGACAACTCCTGCAACATTTGGAAGATTATAACCCCATTCGTCTGGATTTGAAGTCCCATGTGGCTGATTTGAGGCCAAATTTGGTGGATTTAGGCCTCATTTTAGGCTTTTTTATGTGATTTTAATCAAAACCGAGCACGTTTGGGACCGCGCGTGCCTTTGGCCCCGCCCCTTTCCCCTCCCGGGCCCGCCCTGTCTTTGGCCCCGCCCCTTTCCCTCCACCGGCCCTGTCCTTGGCCCCGCCCCTTTCCCCTCACGCTTCCCGCCCTTTCCTTTCCCCTCCCGCCTCGGGCTCGCAGCGGGGCAGGAGCAGCAGGGAGGGAGGCAGAGGCCGAGCGGCAGCGGGAAGCAGCAGCACAAGAGCACAGCGCCAAGCGCGCGGCTCCAGCGCCGCCTGCACTCGCAGCGCCCCCGGGCCCCTGGCCCGCATCCCGCAGGTGGCCGGGGAGGGGCAGCTCGGCCCCAAGAGCCCGGCGGGTGGCTGGGTTTGGGGTTTTTTGGGGGGATGTTCGGAGCTCGCGGGGCTCCAAAGGCGAGGCGCAGGTGGCCTTTGGGGGGACATGGGGGGGTGTCCGGAGGTGTTTTTGTGGGGTGGCGGTGCCGGTGTGGGCAGAGCCCCGTCGGGGGCGGGTGGCTGCGGGTCCCGGCGCGGTGGGGGTTGGGCTGCCCGGGCCGGGCCCTCCGAGCTCGGGCGGGGCCGCGTGGGGAGCGCGCGGGAGCGGCGGGGGCGGGGGGACCCCGGGTTTGGGGAGCCCCGGGAGAGCCGCGGCTTCCCCGAGCGGGACCGCGGAGAGAGGAGAGCCCAGAGCCCCAGAGCGGGCAGCCCGAGAGGGTCCCTGAGGCAGGGGGTGCTGGGGGCTGGAGGGGCCGCATGGCCGGGAAATGGGTTGGGGGTGGCGGTGGTGGAAATGGCTGCTCCCAGTCATGAGCCCAGGGACTTGCAGGGGGATTCCAGTCGCTCCCAGTATGAGCCCAGGGACTTGCAGGGGGATTCCACTCGCTCTTATTATGAGCCCAGTCACTTCCACCATCCCTAAATGGGAGGGAGAAGAGGGGGCAGGTTTTTGTGTTCCTGGGACTCGTGTATCCAGAGGGAGGGGGGAGCCCCAAACCCTAAAAGGGGAGAAATCAGAGACGGGGAACGCCTGGGAGGCATTTCCAGGGCTGGATGTTGGTGTTTGGGAGGTTTTTATGGACCCCAGATGGACTGGATGTTCTAGAGATGGACTTGGGCACAGGGACTTTGACATTCACATTCTCAGCCCTTGTTTTTCCCAAGCCAGGATTGCCATTCCCAAAGCTCGTCCAGCTGGAGGAGGAGGCGGTAAGGAAGAGGAAGATGCACCGGGAGCCCCAGGCAGGTGAGGAGGAAGTCAGTGCCCCTTTCCCCTCTCTCCTGCTCCATCTGCCAGCCCAGCATGGCCCCGGCTGCAGGACAACCCCGCTGCCGACGCCGTCCTGCCGGGCACACCCTGGGGGGATCTCCTTGCCCTTCCCTGTGGCATGGAGGCAAATGCCATCCTCTCCTTGTGCTTCCTGCCCCAGACAGGGAGGTGAGGATGGAGAGCGGGGAGGACAAATCCCCGCGGCAGAAAGACGTGGCAGAGCCCGTTCTGAGCGGCTCAATGGGACAGGAATCCAGCGGGGAGGAAAAGCGGCAGAGATCCCGCACGAGGAGGGGCTGCAAACGCAGATGCCAGGGATCTGAGGAGGAAAGAGCCAGCCTGGGCCGGGGAGGCGGCCGGAGATGCAGCCAGAGCTCGGGGCTGGACAAGAATCAAAGCAGGGAGAAGCCCCACAAGTGCTCAGAGTGTGAGAAGAGCTTCAGTTGGCACTCCAGCATGATGTGGCACCAGAGGATCCACACCGGGGAGAGACCCCACGAGTGTGGAGAGTGTGGGAAGAGCTTCAGCCAGCGCTCCATCCTGATCATGCACCAGAGCATCCACACCAGGGCAAAGCCATACGAATGTGGGGAGTGTGGGAAGAGCTTCCGGTTGCAGAGCTTCCTGATCCGGCACCAGTGGATCCACACTGGGGAGAGGCCATATGAGTGTGGGGAGTGTGTTATGAGGTTCAGGTCGCACAGCAACTTGATCATGCACCAGAGGAAGCTCACTGGGGAGAGGCCGTACGAGTGTGGGGAGTGTGGGCAGAGTTTCTCCCAGAGCTCCAGCCTGATCCAGCACCAGAGGATCCACACCGGCGAGAGGCCGTACGAGTGTGGGGAGTGTGGGAAAAGCTTCAGCAGGAGCTACCACCTGATCCTGCACCAGTAGGATCCACACCAGCGAGAGGCCCTATGAGTGTAGGGAGTGCGGGAAGAGGTTCAGCATGAGCCCCCACCTGATCCGGCACCAGAGGATGCACACTGAGGAGAGACCCTACAAGTGCGTGGAGTGTGGGAAGAGCTTCAGCGTGAGCTCCAGGATGCTCCAGCACCAGCTCACCCACACCGGGGAGAGGCCCTAAGAGTGTCCCCAGTGTGAGAAGAAGTTTTACACCAGCTCCAGTCTCCTCCTCCACAAGCGGATCCACACCAATGAGTGGCCCTACCACTGCCCCGACTGTGGGAAGGGCTTCAATCACAGCTGCCGCCTCATCACCCACCGGCGCATCCACACTGGGGAGAGGCCCTACGAGTGTGTCCAGTGTGGGAAGAGGTTTCGGACCAGAGGCCGTCTCCTTGTCCATGAGCGGATACACACAGATGAGAGGCCCTTCCGCTGCCCTGACTGTGGCAAGGGCTTCAAGCGGAAATGTACGTTGACCTCCCACCAAAGCATCCACAGCAGGGAGAGTCCCCATGAGTGTCCCCAGTGAGGGAAGAGATTCTCACCCAGCTCTATCTTCACCCAGCACCAGCAGAGGCACCGGTAAGAGAAGCCCTGCGAGTGCCCCGAGTGCGGGCAGAGCTTCGTGTTCTGCCCCAACTCCATCCCCTCTGGAGAACCCACAGCGTTCACAGCCCTGGTGTCCCACATTCCCCGTGATCCACATTTTGAACACACCTAACCCGTGCTCTCTGATGACCCGTGGACGTCGAGTCCCCTCCCGGACCCGATGGATGACGTCGCAGAGTCGCCGTTCCCCCTCGCTGTTCGTGCCCTCCTGTTTGATCTTTGCATGAACCCACCCTCAGGGTTGGTGGGGAACACCTTAGGATTGGATGTCATCTGTTGCCTCTGCATGGCCTGGCGACCTAGTTCAGGAACGGCACGGCATTCACCGATGTGATGGTTGGTAAAATGGCAGTTGATTCAGGGTTACACAGCGTTAGATATGTTGCAGTTCTTGTCATCATATCCGTCTGCTTACGTAATAGGCTTCATAGTATTGGCTAACTTAATATGACTGTTGGTTGTGTGCAGGGGGACTGACCCTGTACCCGTGCAGTGCGATATCTTCTGTTCCCTGGATCCTATCTTCCACATTCCCCCCTCCCCTATGATTAATTACATAGACTAATATACAATTAAACCTTAACTCTTAGCTATAATATTTTTCAAATTGGCCTAAATCTAAAGATATGAAGTGTAAACGTTATAAAAATGCAAAAGTCAGTAAAATTAGTAAAAAACGCGGTATCATGTTAGTAATAAGTGTGCTTTTAAGGCATTTGTTGGGCTCCGAACATAAAGAATATTAACTGTCTCTACACCTTTTCTAACAATCAGCACCAATTTGTTTAGAACGCAAGGGCCTATAATTCGTGTTAGAAGCACCATAGTAAGGGGGCTGATCAAAGAGGAAACAAGGGTGGTGAGCCATGGAAACTGGTTGAACCATGATTCCTGCCATCCTTGCTGGGCCTCCCTCTCTCTTTTTCTTTGGGCTAGTCTTTCCCTTAGCTCAGTCATCGAGTCTCGCACGACTCCCGTATGGTCTGCATAAAAACAACATTCTTCTTTCAAGGCAGCACACAGGCCTCCTTGTTGCATGAACAAAACATCCAGCCTCGCCTGTTCTGCAAAACAACTTCTGAAAGTGAGGGAACAGACTTTTCTAAAAAGGAGATGGATTTTTCAATTCTCTGCAGATCTTCATCGATGGTCATTTGCATTGAGAGAGTCCCTGATGTTGGGTGACGAGAGCTGACACACCTGTGGTGGCACCGGTGGCACCTAGACCGAGGAGCATGGCTATGGTTATACCTGTTATTATTTCTCTTTTGTGGAGCCGGGTGGGTTCTTCTAGGAAGTGGTACATTTCTTCTTCCTGGTGATACAGGACCTTGGGAACAATCAGAATTTTAATACAAAAATCAGTGGAGGTATTGAATTTGCTGAGGAGGACACATGGGCTTATTCCAGCCTGTCGACAGACCCACATTCCCGATTCATCTTGAATCGCACACATACTTTTTTTATTTGGCTCAAGTCATTCAGTACAAACACCACCCATTTTTCTTCTGCTAAAGTTGAATTACCAAAATATTTGCCTTGACCTGTGATTTGATTGAGAGTAATACCTTTCTGGGGGGTGTCCCTTTTTCCCACAGGCCCAACACGGCCCTTTGGGCCGATTTTCACGCGGGGAAGTGACCGTGGTGGGTTACTTAATTGGGGACAGTTCATTGCGACGTGGCCCGCTTGTCCACATTTAAAGCACGTCATTGTTTTAGTTATTGCAGCATGAAGAGCTGTTTGGATTGGGGCCAAATGTTCTTCTTTTGTGACATGCCTGATCATGTCTGTGGTGCTAGACCCAGTTGGTAGTGAGTGTAAAATTTCTTTGGTGGTTGAATTGCATTGCTGGTGCAGACACTCTGCTAACACAGGGCCTTTTGCTTCTGAGGGTAGGGATGAGGAATCGAGTGCTGCCTGCAGGCAGTCTACAAATTGTGTGAAACTTTCACTTCCACTTTGCTTTATTGTGACTTGTTGCTAAACCATGGTGATGGTTTAGCAATAACTCGAGAAGCAGAACGAATAGCTTCTCTGGCAGCATGAGTGGTTGTCACAACCTCATGGGCCTGTAGACCCTCAGCCTGTGCTTGGGGGGTGATCATGGTTGGATGAGTGCCCATTAATCGTTGCAGACTGGAACCATGAAGTGGATGGTCTGCCCCAGTTCCCAGGGCTAGTTGCTTTGCACAATTGTCCTCCCACTCCTGCTTGAAAACAATCATCCCCGCCCCATCAAAAATCAATCTGGTGGTTTGTTTAATGTCAAATGGAAGCATGTCATCCCCTCCAAAAACACTATCAGTGAGAGTGGAGACCATAGCTGAATTAATTCCTTTGTCTGCAATTGCCTTGACTATTGCTTGTATGTCTTTAGGATTCACTGGTGAGTATGTTCTTTGATTTCCACCTGGCCCCCCCACCTGGACTGGGAAGGCTAACTTGGTTGATGGGGCCCAGTCAGCACATGCTATCTTTATTTCTCTCCAGTCTGTGAGTGGAGTTCATTCTTATTTTAGCTTCTCTTTAACCCAAGTTGTATTATTGTAATCACGGAATCAGTATGCCTTCACCCTCTCTTCATCAGAGCCAGTCACAGACCATTTACCGTGCCACTCGTCCCAGCTGGGGTCCGACTCAGAGCCAGAAGTCGACTGACTAGACACTTCTGGGCTCCGGAGCCTTTGTGATGGGCTCCGCCCCTGCCCCTTTCTCTTGGGACGCTCCCTTCCCTTTGCCGCCCCGCCTCCTGCTGAGGGGGGTTCTTACTTTATAGGGATACACTTAGCAGCGGACACTTGCAATGGGCTTTTGTTTCCCATTATCAACTTTATTCTTCCCCTCCTCCCAACTTTCGTTACCTTCACTTTTACTCTTATCTAAAACATTCTCAGACTCCACATTCTGCACACCAGGGTTATCTACACCCCGCCCTTCGTCTTGCTGCCCAGTGCCATGTGGGGGGCATAAGGTGGTGGTCTTTCCCAGGACTTTTCAGGATTTGACCCATCCACGACACGGCCAGGCTCATTTACGAGCTCATCTAATGAGGGTTTTTGTTTTTCTGAGGACCAATTATGGTCAGGGGAGCAGTTGAGAACAGGGCTAGGTTGTTGGGGGGGTAGAGGAAATGCCTTTGATTTCGTGAGTTGTTAAACTCAGGAATATCGCAGTTGTCTGCGGTTTGCGTGGCTGCTCCAACACCTAATTTCGGTACAACAAGCAGGCATTGCTGAGCAGCTTTTCAGGTCTCTTGCAGAGCTTTTTGAAGAGCCTGTTTGACTTTCCCCCACGATTTGATGCATTTCCCTCTCCCAGATGATATAGTGTCCTCAGCTAAAGCATTGGTGCATTTCCCCCATATTTCTGGGTGCACAATCTCCTCTGGACAGTCAATGACACCAAATTTTAAAAGCCGTGTAACAGCAGAAGTAAAATCTTTAGGCTTTCAATCAATTCCCCATTGACTATGTAACTGTGATATGACCTTCACGAGTGCTTCCATCCTCCTCGCCAGTCCGGGAGCGTCCTCCCCGCCGGGCTGGTCCAGCTGCTCCGGCCGCCGTTCACCCGTCCACATGATCCCCGTTTCCCAGATGGTTCCTGGGTTTCGGCACCATTTGTTGCCTCAGCGAGGCGTGGCGACCTGGTTCAGGAACAGCATGGCAGCCACCTCAGACTGCCCGGGACAAGTACCTACAGACACCAATGTGATGGATGGCAAAAAGGCAATTTATTTTGTATTACACAGCGTTATATATGTTTCAGTTTTTGTCATCATATCCGTCTGCTTACGTAATAAGCTTAATACTATTGGCTAACTTAATATGACTGTTGGTTATGTGGGGGTGTGTTGACCCTGTCTTCCCCGTACAGCGCGATATCTTCCACTCGCCGGACCCTATCTTCCACAAGAAGGATGGCTGAAATCCTTAAGCTTGGGACCATGGTTAATTGCGTTAGTGTGACATGTTATCACCATAGGGATCATTATGTTATTATTGCTTTTTTGCTTACCATGTTTATGTCAGTGTTTTCAGTGGATGATTGATAAGGCTACAGCAACAGTAACTGATCCAGTGTTGCTTGTACAAAGAGAAAGCAGGGGAATTGTTAAAGACTGGCTGCTGGAACAGGGCCATGGATCATTAGAAGAATGGGACAAGCAATCTCATTGTTAGGGAAGTTAGAATAAGCAAACTGCAAAGCTATGCTGGTAAAGAGGAGAGAGCAAGAACACTGTACCCTTGGCAAGAACAGTATAACCTTGGTAGTTTGATTAACAAAAGCTACAGCAGTCAGAATGAGGAGGAACCCTGGTTCTCAAAACTGCACAAAAGAATGTTTAACTTTTGCTTTTAGCCAATCACTTTGTGACAGGTATGCATGCCTGCTGAACAGTGTATAAAAGAAACTGAACTTTCCAAATAAACCAAAGCTTGCTTTATCAATCCTATTGATTGTCAGGTTGTCTCCCCTTGCCATCGCATTTGCAAGAGATCAAACTCTGAAGGGGTCAGGAAGCATCTAAAAATATTTTTTCTATCTGTTTGTAGAAATTCAACAGACGTTAGGGTGTCTTTCATTCTCCCTTTAAAGATTTCACTTTCTCGACCAAATTCTTTTTGGCTTTTGCATAATTCTTTTTTATTTTGTTATGAGAAGGGTTGGTAACTCCTGATACAGTTCCCTTTGGCAATATATGTGTCAGGGCAGCAGAGAGAATGGCTTCTCTCTCTTGCTTGTGATTATTAGAGCCTGCTGGCTCAGCTGCACCCCGTTGGGAGCTCGGTGGCGGCTGAACCCCCTCCAGGCCCCATTGGGCAAGGGCTTGCCCTGCCCCCAGCGCACCCACGTGGGGACCAGGCAAGGCCCCACCCCATGGGAACCTGTCGGGAGCATGCAGGAGGAGGGAGGGGTGTCCGGTGAAAGGAAGGGGTTGTGGGACCAGAGAGGATTGGGGGAGGGATTGGGCAGATAGAAGGAGTTATTGGAAGAAGGAAAGCTGGATGGGGGGCTCGCCGTGTGGTCACAGCCATCTTGGACCCTGGCTGTGTGACCACCACTACCTTGGGGAAAAAGGGGATTATTTTTAGGTTCAGCTGCTGGGGAAGGAGGGTGCAGGGAAAGTTCTCTGTCAGTTTGCGTGCCACTGCTAGAGCCAGGGAGCTGAGAGGAAGGCAGGAAGTCAGGGGGGATATGGAGATCATAACAGGGCCCCTGTGTTTCTCAGCATGCTTCATGCTTTCATCTCAGGAGTAGAGGGTAGGGGAGGAGGGATAGGGGAAACTGCAGGTGTGGGGGTGTGGGGTTCCGCAGGGTTTGGGACCCCGACTTGTTGCTAAAAATCTCTGCTTCAGCCCCTGCGTTCAAAGGATGAGACGAAGCTCTTCAGTTTTCGGTCTCAAGGCTGTTTATTCTATCTTATCTCTAAAATTTTCTTCCTGCCCAGCTGAGGTCTGCTCAGCAGGGCAGCCAGAGACACTCTGCCTGCCCCCAGGGTGGTATTATGTTTATATACTGAAATCTTTGTGTGACATGTTTACAGTTATTTTCCAATACCCATCCCCTATGTTAGACTGTGAGCTTCTACTCTAAACCAATCCAAAAGTGCCAACATCACCAGTGAAGATGGAGGTAGAGAAGAAGAAGAAGCAAGGCTAGACACGCCCAAATCCCTCCATCTTCTCCCCAAAAACCCCTCTACAGAAAATCCTAAAACCTACATTTACACCCTGTGATAACATTATTATTACATTATTCAAACTGCTGTGGCTTTTATCTCTTCATATAAAGGTGACAATTTGTTCCATGGTTCGTAATCGAACCCACTGGTGTTTCTGGGCTGTGTGCCAGGGTCTCTGAGCCCCCTGGCAGGGATCTCGGCAGCTCCGGACTCCCAAAGGGACACCCTGGGCTCCAACATGGGGGTGTTTCCAGTTTTCTCTTAATTTCTCTCTTGATTATTCTCTGCAAATTAAAAGGAATATTGGACAGAATTTTGAAGCTGTTTTATCTCCCTGCTCGATTTTATAAATCAGAAAGTTTCCTACGTTATCCCACAGCAGGACAGAATGTATATTTTGTTGGGTAAATTGGGGAAAACGAAGAGAAAACCAGCAGATGAATTGTTTTAGTTTTCTTTTAGAAATGTTTATCTTTCCATTAGCTACAGTATCTAGAGTTAGGGAATAGATGTCTTTTGGTGTGCTGATAACCCAGTGCCCATTTTCAGTGTTAAAATTAGGTTGCACAATTGTTATTTTTTTCTCCTTCGCAAACAGAGCAGACGAGGACAGATGCAGGAAAGGGTTAACTTTGGCCGCCGCAGGGACGCCACTGCCTCTCGCTGTGTGCGTCCAGTGCCTGCTTCGACGCCGCTCCCCCGCTGCTCCCAGTGCCACCCCCGCTCCTGGAAAAGGCCTGCGGCAATTCTGCAGGCGGGACTCGCTACTTCCCCCCTCCTGGGCTGGCTCCGTGCCTGTAGAAAACACTTTTACCCAGGAAGGACTTCGGGCTACAGCAAGTTTCTCCTCCCTCCCCCTAAAACCTTCTGCTGTCTAAAATGCATCGTGGAGTCTCTGAGATAGAATGATGGTCCAAAGGCTTATAAAATATGTGTAGCTGCTGCGTGGGAGCTGTAACCTTGAGTTATAGCCACCACGCTGGACGCCAGTCTGTCACAGCTCAGTCCTGGGGTCCCAGCTAGGCTGGCTCCGAACCCCAGAAGTAAGCTCGACAAGGATAAAAGTGAAAGAGGCACCCTCTTCCTTCAGGGACCCAGACCCCGTGGTTTTAATGTAGGATCAATGCCAGGGAAGAAAAAGAGACCCCAGCCTCAGGGCGGGGAGAATGTAAAACTTAGGATAAGGGTCGTGGGGTAGGGGAAATAGAGCCAATGGGAGGCACTCAGAGGGGAGGGATCAGTATGGGGAGAACACACCACAAGGTTAGAAAGGGGGATGTGGAATGTACCGTATGCAGTATGATAAAACTACTTATATGCTACATATATTAATCACCCAGTGTGAAATTATAACAAAACCAACTAACTAATGTAATACAACAGGGAGTAGAACTCTGAGTTCAGGTGTAAGGCCCCAAACAACTCTCTCCATGAGACATTTAAAAGGAATTACAATTGTCTGTGTACTCCGAGTTGGAAACACTGCAGAAATACCAACAAGAGATTCTCAACAGGTCAAAAGTGCAAAACAGACTTTACTGGCAACTTTAGAAAATCAGAGAAACTTTGGCAAAAGCTTTAATATGACATTCAATCAACAAAAGCATTAACTTGGCCCCTTCAACTTGGCAAACTCTAAGCACGTTCAATTTTAAGTTACACAAGATTTTCAAGAGGAGGGAGTTAGAAGATGAAGAGGACACAGAAAGAGAGAGAGACAAAATAAGACACAGACAAGCACACACACAGCTCACAGCTCCTGGATCCCAGCGGTGTTCAGACAGAAATTCCAAGAGGAGGTAGGGCCAAGATGTGTGCTTGCCTCATGGTCAGCCTTAAATACCCCTTGGTCTTCCTGGGCCCTTCTCCCAGGTGGGATTCTGGGTCCTTTGGTCACTGAGGAGCTGGGCTGGGGTTGCAGGGCTGGGTGTGGGGCATTGCCTTGGGTGGGCCAGGGACTGGCAGACACTGCTGTGTGATAGTTCTCTCCCACGTCTCTCCCTGATAAGGGGAGGCTTTTTTGCAAAAGTTTTTCTTAGGAAAGAAGGCATAATGGACTCTCAGTTTTTCTTGTTCTTCAAGTTATTATTTTCTTATCAGCAATTTCAGCACACCAGGTTTTACACCAGCCAGGTGTACAGGAGAACAGACACCAAAAGCCCCCAAACACACGAGATCAAGCTTCTTTTAAAGATAATTCACCCAATTATCATCAAGAACATACATGATTTCTATTTTTCTACCAGTAACAAACTAAACTTCTATTCACGTGGCTCTAGACTGCAGCAAATTCCAGCCAATCGTCCTGTGTCCCAAACTCTGCAGAACATGGAGTAGATGAAAGAGAAGGAAAACTAAAACCAACAAGGATCCTCCATCTTGAGTCATCTACTTCCCATACTAACAAACCCAAAACTCTAAAGTTCTCATCCTCTGATAAATGACATCTTATGCTACTATCTCATTTACATTCTTGAGAATTCTGATTCATCCCAAAGCCTAGAAAGACTTTTCCATGGATGAAGGTTAAAAATAGTGTTTGTTAGGGTTTTGATCCTTCAAAACATGCAGAGCAATATTCTCTGCATTCTGGACTGCAACACGGCTGGGCTGGGAGAGAGGCTCTGGGGCCATTGGGGTTCCAGGGCAGGGCAGTGCTGGGGTTCCAGGGCAGGGCAAGGCTGCACCTGCCCCTTCCTCCCCCACACACAAACTGTTTCCAGCCAACAATCTCCTCCAGTCTCTCACAAGAGGCAGTCTTGGGGGTGGAATCCCAATTCTGGCCACGGGTGCCTGGAGGAGAAGGACAGTTCTTTTCCATAGCAAGGAAACCACAGAGCCCCAGTGCTCCAGGAGCAGAGGAAAAGTGACCCTCAACATGCCAGGGTCAACTGGAGCAGTCAGGTGGTCCCTGGGAGGCTGAACCAGCCAGAGCTGTTCCATGTTCCCTTGGCTCCATGGGGCCCCTGAGTGTCACCACGGCCCCTTGGTTCCCTGGGGCACAACTGTCTCACAATGGTCCCAGTGGTTCTAGAGTGTCACAAGACATCCTTGATTCCATGAGGCCTTACAGTGTCACAATGGCCTCTGTGGCTCCACAGGCCCTGCAATGTCACAGTGGGCCCTTGGTCCTGTGGAGCCTCACAGTGTCACCATGGTCCTTTTGGTCCCGTGGAGCCTCACAGTGTCACCATGGTCCTTTTGGTCCTGTGGAGCCTCACAGTGTCATCATGGTCCCCTTGGTCCATGGAGCCTCACAGTGTCCCCATGGTCCCTTGTCTGTGGAGCCTCACAGTGTCACCATGGTCCCCTTGGTCCCATGGAGCCTCACAGTGTCACCATGGTCCCCTTGGTCCCGTGGAGCCTCACAGTGTCACCATGGTCCCCTTGGTCCCATGAGCACCCGTGGTGTCACAATGGAGCCTTGGTTCCATGGTGCCACACAGTGTCACAGTGTCCTCTTGACTCCATGGGGCCCTGAAGTGTCACAATGGTCTCCATGACTCCAGCAGCCCCCTCAGTGTCACAATGCTCCCTTGGTTCCATGGGCCCTGTGCTGGTGCATCCCCCTCCCCTTCTCAGCCCACCCTGCCAGCTGAGGAATGCTCCTTGGGCCTGGGCCTTGGCCAGCAGCCCCTGGGCTCAGCTCCTCTGCAGCTCCTCACAAACACTGTCTGCTCCCAGGCACTGCTGCTGCCCAACCAGCTCCTGGGGTCTTTAGGAGCAGCCCTGGGAACTGGGTTTGTTCCCGCAGTGGCACAACCTCCCCGTTCTCAGCCTTGCACAGAGAGCTGTTGGTCCCAAGTGCGGCAGGATGGAACATTGCTGTGCCTGAAGCCCCTCTTGGGGGCCCTGCAAGCAGCGCTCCCAAAGGAGCCCCTTGGAGCTCTCCTGGCCAGCGCCTGTAAGAGCCTGAGACCAGAGATGTGGGACTCCAGGCGGCTTTTCAAAAACGTTCTTTATTGCACAGAAGAAGTTTCAGCAATCTTGGCTCCTGGGTACAGAGCCACACCCAGGAGCTGCCAGCTCCAGCTTATAGGCATTCCTAAAGCCACGCCTGCAGCCGCTGGTGTTCTGCTTACAATGCATTATATACTGTTCTTTGCTGAATGTCTTAATACATAACAACCAAGCAGCATCATACACCATACCCTTACCATTACCTATAGCCTGTCAGAACTACTAATATTACCGTATTATGGGAGTAACTAACCAATCACATGAGTTAGGATGTTCTATTTTAAGCTTCAAACTTCTTTCTCTGTTTTTATGCAGTGGAAACTTCTTTTTACTTGGTAAAAACATGTTTTCTGTTTGCCTATACTTTTTTGAGATTCATCCTTACTTGGTAAAAACAGTCTTTCATTTGCAGACAACTTATCCGTTGCTCTTAGCCATAAAATCTCTTTCCATCTCATCTGAGCCTTTGTCCAGTGAGCACTAGCTTCAGCAATCTTTCTTTTCACACATCTCTTGTTCTTCTATATGCAAACTTGCTTTCATTCCTAGAGAAGCCTCCGCCAGGCATTCCTATGCATCAAAGCTCCCTGTTAAACTTCCATCCTGCCCAACCAGCGCCCTCCCTCTGCGTGGGGCCTGTGCCAGCCGGGAACTCTCCCGTGGGCTGCACTCGGGGATCCCCGAACAACGGCGCAGCCGGGGCCGATCCCCCACTGCTCCAGGCTCAGCCCTTCGCCCTGGGGAGATGCCAAAGCACCCGCAGGGAGCATTTCCCTGCCCTCAGGGGAATTTCTCACAGCTCCCTGCCACTGACTCTCTCTGTCTGTGTGCACACACCAGTGCCCGCCTGCAAACGTGGCAGAAATGCTGCTCTCCGAGGGGCTTGAATGCCTTGGATATCTGAGTCAGTCAGGCCTGTCAGGGAGGTTCAGTCACAAGGTACAAGCTGAGTCAAATGCTGCTAAGAGTTGTTAAATTTAATATCAGTTATAAGCCAAGTGCAATACTGTTAAGTATTATTTCTCTGTTAAATTATTAAGGCATGGGTTAGGAGTTAGGATAAATATTGTTAAGTGCTCTTCTATTGCTAAATTGTGCAGTTTAAGGTGTAAGTTAAGGATCAGGTATAAGTTAAGTCCTGTTAAGTTGGAGCTCTGCTAAGCTTTTTGGCCATATTCCTTTTATCCTTGCCCCCACTGTCCTCTTGTCACACACACACACAGGGACAGTTCTGGGTTCCTTTCTGGTTTGCTTGCCTGGATTTGCTTTGGTTTGGTTGTTGCTTTGTTTCCTTGCTGTGCCTGCAGTGTCCAGTCAGGGACAGAGAGACTCCTGTCAAGGAACTTTGTCATGCTGTTGCTCAATATTAAATCTGGTCTTGATGATTTTTGAATTTTGGGGATTTTTGATTTGGGGGTTTTAGAAGCGCTCTCAGCGTCTCGTTTGTCACAGGGTGAGGAGCCCTGGCCCCGGCTCTGGCCCTGGGGGAATTGGGGACACTGCCCGGGGGTCCCTGTGCCCCTGTCCCTGTGTCAGGCCCTGGGGTCGATCTCGTGGAACATCCTCTGGAGGAGGCTGCGGCGCCCGGGGTGGGGGGACCCGGGGGGACCCAGGGGGACCCAGGGGGACAGGGGACCCCGCTGTGCACGAGCATGGAGGGGCCGTGATGGCAGAAGGCACTCTGTGATGTCACAGCCTCCTCTGGGACATCACACAGACTCCTCTGTGGTGTCACAGCCTGCTCTCTGTTGTCACAGAGCCACCCACAAAGTTGGAAGAGTCTCCTCTGTGAGCTCACAGCTCACTCTGTGGACAACACACTCTGTGTCACAGCCTGCTCCATGAGCTCACAGCCAACTTAATGATGTCACAGCCAGTTTGGTGACCTCACAACCACTCTGTGATGTTGTACATCCAACTTCTGATGTCACAGTCCCTTCTCAGATGCCACAACCCACTCAGTGATATTGCACAACAGATGGTGATGTCATATAGCCACTCTGTGATGTCATATACTGCTCAGTGATATCATACAGTCACATATTGCCCTGTAATCTCACAGACCACTTCATGAGGCCTGCTCTGTGATGTCATACAATCCCCTCTCTGATGCTGTAGGCTCTCAATGACCTCACAGAACCAACTCTGTGATGTCACAGCCCAATCTGTGACCTCACACAACCCACTCTGTGCTGTCACACAGCCCCTTTCTGGCAGCACAGCTGCTCTGTGGCTCAGTGACACAGGCACAGAGGTGCCGCTGTGACACGGCCCCCTCTGGCACATCACACAGCCCCTGCCAGTGCTCAGCCCTGGCAGCTCTGTCTGTGCCCTGCTCGTGTCCCTGAGGGCCCTGGCAGTGCCCCAGCCCTGCTGGGCTGTGCTCAGCAACTGCTCCTGGGCACAGCTGTCTCTGCAGCGCTGCCCCTGCCAGGAGCTGCCTCTGGGCCAGGAGCCCAGCCCAGCTCAGCAGCACAGACACAGCACCAGGACTGCAATGTCCCTGCTGGGCCTTTGGGGCTCTTTACATCAGACTCAGTCCCTCAGAGAGTGCTCAAAAAACTTCTCGAGAATTCAGAGTCACATTGAAAGACTGAAGCATCTCCTACTTTAAACAGATCCCTGTGAGGGCCAGGACTGGGAAAATGTCCCAGGTTCCAGTTGGAGCTGAACCCTGGAGGCAGTGATGATGGGGGAGACAAGCAACGGAAAGGTGTCTCTGGTGCTGAGCACACCTGGCTGTGTTTCAGGAATGCAAATGGCCAAGGCTGAGCCCCTGCCCCTGGCAAGGCAGATGCTGTCCCTCCCTCAGTGCTCAGGGCCCTTGCCAGGGCACTGGCCGTGGGGCTGTGCAGTGCCAAGGGCAGCACCATGGGGCGGCCCCTGCCAGGCTGCTGGGCAGGGCCAAGGAGGCCCTGAGGCCCCAGGGCTGCCAGGGTCACTTTTGCCCTGCTGGCCTCAGGGCCAGGCACAGCAGCCATGGCCACAGTGCTGCAGCAGTTGGCTCTGTCAGGGCCTTGCAGCTGCAGAGAAATTCCTTTCTCCTGCTGTCCACTCTGCACCACCCCAGCTGCCCTTTGCATTAATCTCTTCTTTCTCCTGCTCTTTTCTATGGTGTCTAAACGATCCAGCCTCTCTGAAAACACCCTTCAGTCCCTCCAGGGCTCCCCTCTGCTGTCCTCAGTCTCCACTCCTCTGAGCACAGAGCTCCTTTGTCCCTGGAGAGTGGTCAACGGCCTGAGGCCAAGAGCAAGAGCCTGGACAAGAGGGATGGATCTTTTCCATGGGAAAGAAACCACAGAGCCCCAGTATTAGAAGATGAAAGGCCATCACCAGAGGCCGAGGCCAGCCAGACCTGTTTGTCTTGGCAGCTTTTGTCTACGAGCAATCCTTGGATCGATGGAATTTGTGAGGCCAAAGGCCACCTTTGAACATGGGAACGTGCACGAGAAGGATGGTTCTTTTCACAGGAAGCGAAGCACAGCCTCAGTGTTTCAATGCAGCTGAGAGCTGGCCCTCAGGAAGCCAAGGGAAGCTAGACTTGCCAGTCCGGGCAGATTTTGTCTGGGAGTTATACTGGGATATGCAGAATTTTGGGGCTGGATTCCCAATTTTGGCCATGGATTCCTGGACCTGAGAGATGTTTCATTCCATGGGAAGAAAAGCAGAGTTCCCCCAGTGTTTCAAAGGCAGATGAGAGGTGGCCCCTGGGAGGCCAAGGTCAGCCAGAGCTGTGTGTCCTGGCAGGTTTCATCTGGGAACAACCCTTGGATATAGAGAAGCTTGGAGGTGGAATGCCACGTTTGGCCATTGGTGCCCAGAGGAGAAGGACAGTTCTGTTCCAGAGGAAGGAAAGCAGGGAGCCCCAGAGCTCCGTGGGCAGAGGAGAATCAGTCCTGGCCATGCCAGGGTCAGCTGGAGCTCTCCGGCAGCCCCTGGGAGCCCAGGACAGCCAGAGCTGTTCCATGTTCCCTTGGCTCCACGGGGCCCTGCAGTGTCACAAAGGCCCCATGGTTCCTTGGGGCCACTCAGTGCCACAGTGGCCCCTTGGCTCCATGGAATGCCACAGGATCACTGTGGTGCCCTGGGTTCCACAAGCCCGGCAGGGTCACAGTGGCCCCTGGCTCGCACCAGCCCACGCAGGCTCACAGTGCTCTCCACAGGAAGGAAAGCACCGAGTCCCAGTGCTGCAGAGAGCCATGAGACACAGCTACCAGAGGCCAGGGCCAGCCACAGCTGTCTGTCCCAGCAGGGTGGTCTGGGACAAACCCTTGGATAGGGGGAGTTTGGAACGGGGAGTCCCAATTTCAGCCATTTGTGCCTGGACAAGCAGGACGAGTCTTTTCCATGAAAAGGAAAGCACGGAGCGCCAGGGTTTGGAAGGCGGGTGAGAGCTGGCCCTGAGGAGGCAGAGCCAGCCAGACCTGACAGCAATGGCAGCTTTTGTCTGGGAGCAACCCTTGCATATATGGAATTTGGCAGCTGGAATCCCAGTTTTGGCCATGGGCACCTGAAGGAGAAGGATGGGTTTTTCCATATGAAGGAAAAGCACAAAGTCCAAGTGTTTTGGAAGAAGATGACAAGTGGCCACTGTCGGCAAGGGCAGCCAGACCGGTCTCTCATGGCTGCCTCTGTCTTGAAACAATCCTTGGCTATATGGAATTTTGCAGGTGGATCCTCAAAATTGGCCATGGGCACCTGGACATAAACGATGTTAAATGCCATGGGAAAAAAAGCACAAAGCCTCAGTGGTTCAAAGGCAGATGAGAGGTGGCCTCTGGGTAGACAAGCCAGGCAGATCTGTCTGTCCTGGCAGATTTCATCTGGGAACAATCCTTGAGTACAGGGAAATTTGGAAATTGGACCCCAGTCTTGACCATGGGCACCTGGAATGACAATTCTTTTCCTTAGGAGGGAAGGGCAAAACATCAATGTTTTGAAGGCAGATCAGAGGTGCCAAACCCTCAGAATTGCCCCCAAATCACCCTAAAATCATTCTAAAATTGGCTTGGGCACCCTCAAAAATCACTCAAAAATTGATCAGAAAGTCCCTAAAATACTATTTGGCTCTCCAAGAACCACCAAATTTGCCCCCAAACCCCTCAAAATCACCCTAAAATCACAACAAAAATTGCCCTCAAACCCACCTCAAAAGTGTTCAAACCATTGCCCCAAAATCACACTTAAATCACCGAAATCAACACAAAATCAGCTTTGGCATTCCCAAAAACCACCCTAAAATAGACTATAAAGCATCCCATCTTGGTCTCAGTACAAGTCAGAAGGTTGGCTCTGTCCTCTTGTCTGGGTCTCGGGAGCTTCTATTATCTGGAAGCCTTGTAAGTCTGGCACGGTGCACCTGCATTTTTGTAAGCAATTTCCCTCATTCATGCCTCCTTGCATACCTCTGAGTTGTTTTTCTGCACGTACACCCCGTCTGCCGTGAGAGCTGTGTCTCATCCTGCTGTCTGTAGGCCCAGCATAAGTGATTGTAAGCAATAAGCCTAGTTCTGGCTTTTGGTAAAATCTCTAAAAGAAACTTCTAATTTCTGGCCTCTTGTCTCACTGAGATCAGCACCAGAACTTGCAGCTGCACCAAGGCTGAGCCCGGCACCAGAACCGAGAGCAGCACCAGTCTGGGACTGAGATCAGGACCGAGACCAGAGCACTCCGGGACTGAGACTGAGACCGGCATCGGCTCTGGGACCAGGACCGAGAGCGAATCATCTCTGAGAGCGCTCCGGGACTGCTCCATGACTGAGACTGAATCCGGGACCGGGACCGCTCTGGGCTGAGACCAGGACCGAGATCGGGAGCACTCCGGGACTGACACTGAGACCGGCATCAGCTCTGGGACCAGGACCAAGACCGAGACGGAATCATCTCTGAGAGCGCTCCATGACTGAGACCGAAACCGAAACTGGGACCGAGACCACTCTGGGACCAAGAGGGAGATCGAGACCGGCACTGAGAGCGGGATGGCCACCGGGATCACGCTGGGATCACTCCGGGACCTCCGCATTTGCTCGAGGGAGATTTGGCTGCACTGCACAGGCAGGACTGGGAGGGACCCATGGACTGAACTGGCTAGGACTGGGAGGAACTGGATGGAACTGGGCGGGACAGGGAGGGACCCCTGCGAGGGGTGGGACCGCCTCAGTTCTCAGTCTCAGTCTCAGCGAGGTCCGGGTCCCACTGCCAGTGCCGGTCTCGGTCTCTCCGCAGAGGTCTCCGTCCTGGTTCCAGTCCTAGAGCATTCCCGGTGCTGGTGCCAGTCCTGGAGCAGTCCGGAGCGCTCCCGGTGCCGGTCCTGGAGAGATCCCGGTGCTGGTCCCAGTGCCAGAGCTGGTGTCAGTCTCAGTCTCGGACCCGGAGCGGTGCCAGTCTCGGTGCCGGTGACGCTTTCTGTCCCAGTCTCGGTCTTGGTCTCGGAGCTGTCCCAGTCTGGTCCTGGTGCTGGTCCGAGAGCAGTCCCAGGGCTGTTGCCGGTGCTGGTTCTGATCCCGGTCCCGGTTTCGGACTCAGTCTCGGAGCAGTTCATGAACGGTCCGGGTGACGATTCCGGTCCCAGTCTCAGTCTTGGTCTCAGATTGTGCTGGTCCCAGTCCCGGTGCCGGTGTCGGTCTCAGTCCTGGAGTGCTCCCAGTCTTGGTCCCAATCCCAGTCCCAGAGCGCTGCTGGTCTTGGCTCTGCTCCCAGTCTCGGTCCCGGTCCTGGAGTGGCGCCAGGCTCGGCTCTGGTGCCCGTTCTGGTCATGGTCTTGGTCCCGGTCCCAGACTTGGAGCGGCGCCAATCTCGGTTCTGATGTCGGTTCTGGTCCCAGCCTCGGTCACACTCTCGGTCTCGGTGCTGGTCCCGGAGCGTGCTGGTCTCAGTTCTGGTGCCGGTCTCAGCCTTGGTGCTGGTGCCGATTGTGGAGCTGATCTCGGTCCCGGTGCCAGTCACAGAGATTTTGGGCTCATTTGGCTAAATTTAAGGCAAACGGGGCAGGTTTATTTTGGGGTTTAGATCCCTTGCAGTGATTTGAAGCATTTTAGGGTGGATTTTAGGCCCCTTTGGCTGGTTTAAGTCAAATCTGCTGGGTTTTAAACCTGTATGGGTGATTTTAGGATAAACAGGGCAGTTGTAGGGTGGATTTTAGGTCCCTTTGGATGATTTGAGGCCCATAGGCCTGAATCTTAAGTGAGTGTGGGTGACTTAAGCCACTTTCTGTGGTGATTTCAGACCCATTTGGGTGGATTTTTGGCCTCTTTGGGAAATTTTAGGTTGATCCAAGCCCTCTGAGGTGATTGTAGCTCAGTTTGTGTGGGTTTCAGGCCAGCTTGGGTGATTTTAGAAAAAAATGGACATGTCCAGGGTCAATTTGGAACACATTTGGAAGTCTTAAGGGTGATTCTATAACATTTTGTGGGGATTTTTAACCACTTTGGGCATATTTAGGCAGTTTTGGCTGGATTTTGGACCTCTTAGGATGATTTTAACTCCATTTGGCAGACATGAGGCCAAACCATATGGATATAGCGTGGATTTTAAGGCCCAGTGGGGGATTATAAGATTGCATTTTTAGGACACTTTAAAAAATTTTAGGGCCATTTGGATTATTCTATATACCTTTGTGTAAATTTGAGGCGCTCTTTAGCTGATTTGAACCCAGATCTGGCGGATTTAAGCTGCATTGGCGGCTTTTGAGTGATTTTAGTGCAAACAGGGCCCGTTTGGGACCGGGCGTGCCATTGGCCCCGCCCTTTCCCCTCCCGGGCCCGCCCTGTCCTTGGCCCCGCCCCTTTCCCCTCACGCTTCCCGCCCTTTCCTTTCCCCTCCCGCCTCGGGCTCGCAGCGGGGCAGGAGCAGCAGGGAGGGAGGCAGAGGCCGAGCGGCAGCGGGAAGCAGCAGCACAAGAGCACAGCGCCAAGCGCGCGGCTCCAGCGCCGCCTGCACTCGCAGCGCCCCCGGGCCCCTGGCCCGCATCCCGCAGGTGGCCGGGGAGGGGCAGCTCGGCCCCAAGAGCCCGGCGGGTGGCTGGGTTTGGGGTTTTTTGGGGGGGATGTTCGGAGCTCGCGGGGCTCCAAAGGCGAGGCGCAGGTGGCCTTTGGGGGGACATGGGGGGGTGTCCGGGAGGTGTTTTTGTGGGGTGGCGGTGCCGGTGTGGGCAGAGCCCCGTCGGGGGCGGGTGGCTGCGGGTCCCGGCGCGGTGGGGGTTGGGCTGCCCGGGCCGGGCCCTCCGAGCTCGGGCGGGGCCGCGTGGGGAGCGCGCGGGAGCGGCGGGGGCGGGGGGACCCCGGGATTGGGGAGCCCCGGGAGAGCCGCGGCTTCCCGAGCGGGACCGCGGAGAGAGGAGAGCCCAGAGCCCCAGAGCGGGCAGCCCGAGAGGGTCCCAGAGGCAGGGGGTGCTGGGGGCTGGAGGGGCCGCATGGCCGGGAAATGGGTTGGGGGGTGGCGGTGGTGGAAATGGCTGCTCCCAGTATGAGCCCAGGGACTTGCAGGGGGATTCCAGTCGCTCCTAGTAGCCCAGGGACTTGCAGGGGGATTCCAGTCGCTCCTAGTAGCCCAGGGACTTGCAGGGGGATTGCAGTCGCTCCCAGTAGGATCCCAGGGACTTGCAGGGGGATTGCAGTCGCTCCCAGTAGGATCCCAGGGAGTTGCAGGGGGATTCCAGTCGCTCCCAGTAGGAGCCCAGTCACTCCCAGCATCCCTAAATGGGAGAGGGAAGAAGGGGGAGCTTTTCGTGTTCCTGGGATCCCAGCAGCCAGACAGAGGGGGGAACCTCAAACCCTGAAAGGGGAGACACCAGAGACGGGGAACACCTGGGAGGCATTTCCAGGGCTGGATGTTGGTGTTTGGGAGGTTTTTATGGACCCCAGATGGCCGGGGACTGCTAGAGATGGAATTGGCCCAGGGACCTTGACATTCCACATGCTGAGCCCTTGTTTTTCCCAACCAGGATTGCCATATCCAAAGCTCATGTGGCTAGAGGAGGAGGCTGTGAGGAAGAGGAAGATGCACCGGGAGCCCCAGGCAGGTGAGGAGGAAGTCATTGCCCCTTTCCCCCTCTCTCCTGCTCCATCTGCCAGCCCAGCATGGCCCCGGCTGCAGGACAATCCGCTACCGACACCGTTTTGCCGGGCACACACCCTGGGGGGATCTCCTTGCCCTGCCCTGTGGCACGGAGGCAAATGCCATCCTCTCCTTGTGCTTCCTGCCCAGTGTCCTAGGGTGATGTTTGTATCCCCATTTATGTGTGTTCTGCTATGTTGGATGTTATGTTCTGTGCCTGTGAGACGGGCTCTGAAGGACAAATGTTTTGTTTTGGTTCTGTTATCAGCCTGCTTCCCCCCCCACGACTGGCGGGACACAGAGACGGGCAGTACATAGTGTGGCTGTTGTTTTTTGCTGCTCTCTTTTCTCCTTGACTCTAGCTCTGGCTGCTGCTTTTGCTCCTGCTCCTGCTTCGCTTCGCTCTTGCTTTGTTTTTTTCCTTTTTTTTCTTTTTTCTTGTAACTACTGGACCTGCTCCGGACTGGGACCTGAGAACACCTTGTGGCCGGCAACAGCCATCCCAGCGCCGGAGGGAGTGACAACAGGGCGACCACCCCAAGAGAGACTCGCTGCATTTGTCATCTCTTTTTCAGAGCTGTGAAAAAGTGTTGTCATCTGGTATTGTTCATTTTGTGTACTGGGGGGGGGAGGCTGTGCCTGTTAAATAAACAGGTTCTTTCCACTTCTCTCCGAGGAATCATTCCCGAACCGGCTGGGGGGAGGGGCCGTGTGGGTTTGATCTCCGGAGGGAGCTTCCTTTGGAGGTTTTCTCCCAGATTTGCCCTAAACTAGGACACCCAGACAGGGAGCTGAGGATGGAGAGCGGGGAGGACAAATCCCCGCGGCAGAACCTCGTGGCAGAGCCCGTTCTGAGCGGCTCCACGGCACAGGAATCCATCGGGGAGGAAAAGCAGCGGAGATCCCGCACGAGGAGGGGCTGCAAACGCAGATGCCGGGGATCTGAGGAGGAAAGAGCCAACCTGGGCCAGGGAGGCAACCGGAGATGCAGCCAGAGCTCAGGGCTGGACAAGAATCAAAGCAGGGAGAAGCCCCACAAATGCTCCGATTGTGGGAAGAGCTTCAGAGGGTGCTCCGGCCTGATCCAACACCAGAGGATACACACCGGGGCGAAGCCCTACAAATGTGGGAAGTGTGGGAAGAGCTTCACATGGCCTCCATCCTGGTTGTGCACCAGAGGATCCACACCGGGGAGAGTCGAGACTGGGGTATGGAAGTTCAGCATGAGCTCCACTGATCAGCACAGAGGATCCCACCAGGAGAGGCTATATGAGTGTGGGGAGTTGGGAAGAGCTTCAAGCAGAGCTCCAACCTGATCCAGCACCGGAGGATCCACACTGAGGAGAGACCCTACAGTGTGGGGAGTTGGGAAGAGCTTCTGCGTGAGCTCCAGCCTGATCCAGCACCAGCTCACCCACACGGGAGAGGCCCTAGGAGTGTCCCCAGTGTGAGAAGAAGTTTTACACCAGCTCCAGTCCTCCTTCACAAGCGGATCCACACCAATGAGTGGCCCTTCCACTGCCCCGTCTGTGGGAAGGGCTTCAATTGCAGTTCCCACCTCATCGCCCACCAGCGCATCCATGCCGGGGAGAGGCCTACGAGTGTGCCCAGTGTGGAAAGAGGTTTCACACTGGCCCGACTCCTTCTCCATGAGCGGATCCACCGGGATGAGAAGCTCTTCCACTGCCCTGTCTGCGGGAAGGGCTTCAAGCAGAACTCCCACCTCGTCAGGCACGACGCAGTACTTGGGCAGCCTATAGTGTGCCTGTGGAAGAGGTTCGACAGTGGAACCCTTGTCAGAGCGACCACACGACAGAGCTTCTGTCCCCTGATGTAGGAGGTTCAAGCGAATGTACCTGATTGACGGGCATCACGCAGAGAAGCCCACATGTCCAGTGAGGAAATCTCACCATCTATATCACCCAGCACCAGCGGAGGCACCGGTAAGGGAAGCCCTGCGAGTGCCCGAGTGCGGGCAGAGCTTCGTGCGCTGCCCCAACTCCATCCCCCCTGGAGCACCCACAGCGGGCAGAGCCCTGGTGTCCCACATTCCCCGTGATACACTGGGAACACACCTGGCCCGTGCTCTCTGATGACCAGCAGGCGTCGAGTCCCCTCCTGGACCCGATGGACGGCGTCGCAGAGTCGCCGTTCCCCCTCGCTGTTCGTGCCCTCCTGTTTGATCTTTGCATGAACCCACCCTCGGGCTTGTGGGGAACACCGCGGGATTGGATGTCATACGTTGCGTCAGCGAGGCCTGGTGAGCTGGTTCAGGAAAGCACGGCAGCCACCTCAACTGCTCGGACCAAATGCTCACAAGCATTAATGGGATGGATGGCAAAATGGCAGTTTATTCAGGGTTACACAGCATTTAATATGTTGCAGTTCTTGTCATCATATCCGTCCGTTACGTAATAAGCTTCATACTCTTGGCTAACTTAATATGACTGTTGGTTATGTGGGGGGGTGACCCTGTCTTCCCGTACAGCGCGATATCTTCCGCTCACCGGACCCTATCTTCCACATTTCCCCCTCCCCTATGATTAATTATATAGACTAATATACATATAAACATTAACTCTTAATTAAAATATTTCTGAAATTGGTCTAAATCTAAATATATGAAGTATAAACGTTATAAAAATGCAAAAGTTAGTAAAATTAGTAAAAAAACGAGGTACCATGTTAGTAATAAGTGTGCTTTTAGGGCTGTGGTGGTTTGAAAAGGAAGTGAGTTTTTTTGGGATTCAGTGGTCAAACCAAGTGAGTGCTCTAGGTTTGAATACTGGTACTTAGTGTGGCCGCTACGGCAAGGATCCTCCTCTGAGAACAGAGTGTGGTTTAAGCGAGCGCTCCGGGGAACGACTCTCTTGTTCTGCTTGCTCTGTGAGGAGTTCAACACTCCCTACCCACTGCAGGCTGGGCAGGTAGGCAGAGCCTTGGGTCAGAGGAGGGGGAGAGAGAGAAAGCTCCTGCAGGATGGAAGGGTGGAGAGAGTACAAGAACCTTGAGAAGGATCAAGTAGCGCCCTTTCCGCCCCACGGAGAGAGAGAGAGAAAGACTGTGCCTGTGCCACCTTGAAATTTGATATCGGCAGCCGGGCAGCACGGCGGCCAAAGGAGTAAGGAGGGGGTGGCGCGAGAGGTGCCCGGCAACTTTCCGTGGGAGTTCTGGGCAGGCACAGCCCAAGGTTTTAACCCTTTTCATAAATGATTGAAACTTTATAAATGCTAATCCTCCTGAATCTGAAGAAAGAAGAAGGGTGAAATAGAGAGCACTGGCAAAGGTGATGAAAGTTCGTACAAGTGGAAGATTGTCAAAAGATGCTGAGAAGAATCCTAGATGGGAGGAGATGATGGAGTGGCCTTTGGCTGGACTTTTCTTGTATAGCCATGGACGGACCCATTTCTTTTCTGTGATGCAGAGACTGCATCTGGGAGAGGCATTGGCTTGGATCCAAGAGTGGACAGTGGAAGAGTGGTGTAAACAGAGATGGAGAGGAGGATCTCTGTTCTCAAGGCCCCTCAGCCCCAGAGAGTGAAACTGGGGGGACTGGTATCCCAAGATTTGAGAGGCTGTTGTTTTTTTGGAACTGACCAAAGCATCTTTAAAAAGAGAAACCCTAGAAACAGTTCTGGTCCATGCACAGTAGTGAGAGCACTAAGCATAGAAAAAAAGGTCACGATGATAGTGCAAGAAGGACTCCTATCTCTCCTTAACGAACTCAGTGCTGATTATCAAAAGGGTGGTAATAGACTAAAGATTGATTATCTGAAAATTGGTAATGACTGAAAAATTTTTAGTTTTGTTTCACTGGGTTGAAAACTTGGGTGGAGGGAAGAGAAGTATTTTTAAAGTTTTCATCTCCTTCTGTGTGTGTCTCTTTTACATATTGTAAGTGAAGAAAGTTCTTCTTTACTTTATTCCTAAATTAGAAACTGTTTTGCTCTGTTTTTAGTCACATCCCACAGCAAGTACAAAGACAGTATATCTTCATGGGGTGTCAGGGTTTGATGCTGGCACAAAGCCAGTGCCCCATGAAGATATACTGTCCCTGGTACTTGCTGTGAGATGTGACCAAAAAACAGAGCAAAACAGTTTCTAATTTAGAAAACAAAAGGAAAGAAGAACTTTATTACTTATAATATGTAAAGAAGACATACAGAAGAAGATGAAAACTTAAAAAACACTCTTCCTCCTTCCCCCACCCTAGTTCTTAACACAATAAAACAAACTAAAAATTCCCAATTAAGTTACCACCTTTCAGATAATTAATTTTCAGTCCATTACCACCTTTTTGATAATTTAGTTCATCAAGGAGAGATAGGAGTCCTTCTTGCACCATCTCGTGACTTCTTCTTCCATGTCCAGTGCTCTCACCACTGTGCACGGACCAGAACTGTTTCTAGGGTTTCTCTTTTTAAAGATGCTTTGGTCAGTTCCAAAAACCAACAGCTTCTCAAATTCTGGGACACCAGTCCCCCGCCACATTCCACACCCTGGGGCCGAGGGGCTTGAGAACAGAGCTCTTTCTCTCATCTCTGCCCACACCACTTTCCACCGTCCACTCCTGGCTCCACGCCAATGCCTCTCCCCAGATCAGTTTCGATGTCACAAAAAAAAAAAAAAAGTCCGTCCATGGCCTTACAAGAAAAAGTCCAGCCAAAGGCCACTCCATCATCTCCTCCCACCTAGGATTCTTTTCAGTATTCTTTGACAATCTTTCACTTGCAGGAACTTTTATCATCTCTGCTTAGTTTTCTTTATCTTCCTTCTTTGGATTCAGGAGGATTAGCATTTATAAAGTTTCCATCATCTACAAAAAAGGGTTCAAACCTTGGACTGTGCCTGTCCAAACTCCCACAGCAAGTTGTTAGTACTTTTCACGCCTCTTTCTCTTCACTCTTTCAGCTGTGCTGCCCGGTTGCCAATATTAAATTTCAAGGTGGCACAAACACAGTCTCTCTCTCTCTCTCTCCGGAGGGGTAAGGAGGCTGCCTGATACCTCTCAAGTTCTTGTATTCTCTCCACCCTTCCATCCTGCAGGATCTTCCCCTGCCCCGCCCAGCCCGCAGCTGGGCAGGGGAGATCCACCTGTCCTCAGGGACCAGAAACAAGAGATCGTTTTCCTAGGAGCCCTCTGCTTTTAACCCCTTGTGTTCTCAGAGGCGGATCCTTGTCCTCAGTGGCCACACCAGGTGCTAATCTTTAAACCTGAGCACTCATTGGTTTGACTACTGAATTCCAAAAAAAAAAACTCATTTCCTTTTCAAACCACCACATGGGGGCACTGGCCTTGTGCCAGCATCAAACCATAACAAGGGCATTTGTTGGGCTCGAACATAAAGAATGTTAACTGTCTCTAGATGTTTTCTAACAAACAGCACCAATTTGTTTAGAAGCAAGGGCCTAAAATTAGTGTTAGAAGCAGCATAGTAAGGGGGCTGATCAAAGGAGGAAAACAAGGGTGGTGAGCCATGGAGACTGGTTGAACCATGATTCCTGCCATCCTTGCTGGGCCTCCTCTCTCTTTTTCTTTGGGCTAGTCTTTCCCTTAGCTCAGCCATCGAGTCTCGCACGACTCCCGTATGGTCTGCATAAAAACAACATTCTTCTTTCAAGGCGGCACACAGGCCTCCTTGTTGCATGAACAAAATATCCAGGCCTCACCTGTTCTGCAAAACAACTTCTGAAAGTGAGGGAACAGACTTTTCTAAAAAGGAGATGGATTTTTCAATTCTCTGCAGATCTTCATCGATGGTCATTTGCATTGAGAGAGTCCCTGATGTTGGGTGATGAGAGCTGACACACCTGTGGTGGCACTGGTGGCCTAGACCGAGGAGCATGGCTATGGTTATACCTGTTATTATTTCTCTTTTGTGGAGCCGGGTGGGTTCCTCCAGGAAGTGGTACATTTCTTCTTCCTGGTGATACAGGACCTTGGGAACAATCAGAACTTGAACACAAAAGTCAGTGGAGGCATTGAATTTGCTGAGGAGGACACATGGGCTTATTCCAGACTGTCGACAGACCCACATTCCCGATTCGACTGGAATCACACACTTACTCTTTTTATTTGGCTCAAGACATTCGGTACAAACATCACCCCCTTTTTTTGCTAAAGTTGCATTACCAAAACATTTGCTTTGACCTGTGATTTGGCTGAGAGTAATACCTCTCTGGGGGTGTCCCGTCTGCACTGATGTGGAATTTTAACTGCTGAATAATTAAAAGACACATCAAATCAAGATTCATAAAAAGGGGGTTTGCATCATAACACAACCAACATGACATAGTGAGGTTCGGGATTGCTTGATTCAGTGACAAAAAGTTTAATACACTAAGGAAAGGATCATGAGGAGCTGCGAAACCTGAAAGATCACGATGGGGATGAGGTAGAGCTTTGAAGGGGAGGGGCCTGGTTGTGGGGAGGGTGATCAAGGTGACAAACTCCCCATGTGATGGGTGATGGGGCCCAGTCAGCATATTCTTTACTCTTCCCCTCCTCCCAACTTTCCTTACCTTCACTTTTATCTATAACACTCCTGGACTCTGCAATCCGCACACCAGGGTTATCTACACCCCGCCCTTCGTCCTGTTGCCCAGCGCCATTTTGGGGGGCAGAAGGCGGAGGTCTTTACCAGAGTTTTTCGGGGTCTGACCCATCCGTGGCGCGCCCGGGCTCATCTTGTGAGGATTTCTGTTGTTCCACGGACGAGTTACAGTCAGGGGAACAACTGGGGACGGGACTGGCTTGTCACAGGGGTGAGGGGGAACGCCCCTGCTCTCGGGAGCTGTTGAACTCAGCGATGTCGCAGCTGTCCGTGGTTTGTGTGGCTGCCCCGATTCCCAGCTTTAGCACAGCAAGCACACATTGCTGAGCGCCTCTCCAGGTCTCTTGATCTTGCAGAGCTTTTTGCAGAGCCTGTTTGACTCTCCCCACGATTTAAGGTTTTTCCCACTCCTGGACGACACAGCAGCTGAAGCATTGGTGCATTTCCCCCATATTTCTGGGTGCACAATCTCCACGGACGGTCAATGACAACAATTTGTAAAAGCCACGTAACGGCAGAAGGAAAATCTTTAGACTTCCAATCAATCGACTATGAAACTGCAATACGACCTTCACGAGGGCTTCCATCCTCCTCACCGGTCCAGGAGCATCCTCCCCGCCGGGCTGGTCCAGCTGCTCCGGCCGCCGTTCACCCGTCCAGGCGATCCCTGTTTCCCAGATGATTCCTGGGTTTCAGCACCATTTGTCGCCTCAGCGAGGCGTGGCGACCTTGTTCGGGAATGGCACGGCAGCCACCTCAGACTGCTCAGAACAAATGCTCACAAGCATCAATGGGATGGATGGCAAAATGGCAGTTTATTCAGGGTTACACAGCATTAGATATATTGCAGTTCTTATTCATCATATCCGTCCGCTTACGTAATAAGCTTCATACTCTTGGCTAACTTAAAATGACTGTTGGTTATGTAGGGGGGTGACCCTATCTTCCCGTACAGTGCGATGACTTCCGTTCACCGCACCCTATCTTCCATAAATGTGGGACACCAGGGCTCTGCCCGCTGTGGGTGCTCCCTGGGGGATGGAGTTGGGGCAGCGCACGAAGCTCTGCCCGCACTTGGGGCACTCGCAGGGCTTCCCTTACAGGTGCCTCCGCTGGTGCTGGGTGAAGATAGAGGTGGGTAAGAATCTCTTCCCTCACTGGGGACACTCGTGGGGCCTCTCCCTGCTGTGGATGTGCCGGTGGCAGATCAGGGTACATTTCCGCTTGAAGCCCTTCCCGCAGTCAGGGCAGCGGAAGGGCCTCTCATCCGTGTGGATCCGCTCATGGACAAGGAGAGTGCTGTTGGTCTGAAACCTCTTCCCACACTGGGCACACTCGTAGGGCCTCTCCCCAGTGTGGATGCGCCGGTGGGTGATGAGGCGGCAGCTGTGATTGAAGCCCTTCCCACAGTCGGAGCAGCGGAAGGGCCACTCATTGGTGTGGATCCGCTTGTGGAGAAGGAGACTGGAGCTGGTGTAAAACTTCTTCTCACACTGGGGACACTCGTAGGGCTTCTCCCCAGTGTGAGTGAGCTGGTGTTGGAGCAGCCTAGTACTCACGCTGAAGCTCTTCCCACACTCCACACACTTGTAGGGTCTCTCCTCAGTGTGGATATCCTGGTGCACGATCAGGTGGGATCTCCGGCTGAAGCTCTTCCCACACTCCCACACTCATAGGGCCTCTCCCCAGTGTGGATCCTCTGGTGCTCGATCAGTTTGGAGCTCTGGTGAAGCTCTTCCCACACTCCCCACATTCATAGGGCCTCTCGCCAGTGTGAATCCTCTGGTGCTGGATCAGGGTGGAGCGACATTGAAGCTTTCCCACATTCCCCACACTCGTAGGCCTCTCCCGGTGTGGATCCTCTGGTGCACAATCAAGCTGCTCTGTAACCTGAAGCTCTTCCCACACTCCCCACACTGAAAGGGCTTCTCGCCAGTGTGGATCGTCTGGTGCTGGATCAGTTTGGAGCTCTTCGTGAAGCTTTTCCCACACTCCCCACACTTGTGGGGCTTCCCCGCGTGTGGATCCTCTGGTGCTCATCAGGTGGGATCTCTGGCTGAAGCTCTTCCACACTCTTCGCACTCATAGGGCCTTCCCGGTGTGGATCCTCTGTGCTCGATCAGTTTGGAGCTCTGGTGAAGCTCTTCCACACTCCCACATTCATAGGGCCTCTCCCCAGTGTGGATCTTCCGGTGCTCCATCAGGTTGGAGCGCCGGTTGAAGCGCTTCCCAAACTCCCCACATTTGTAGGGCTTCTCCCCAGTGTGGATCCTCTGGTGCCGGATCATGCTGGAGCGCCAACTGAAGCTCTTCTCACACTCCGAGCACTTGTGGGGCTTCTCCATGCTTTGATTCTTGTCCCGCCCCGAGCTCTGGCTGCATCTCCGGCCGCCTCCCCGGCCCAGGCTGGCTCTTTCCTCCTCAGATCCCCGGCATCTGCGTTTGCAGCCCCTCCTCGTTCGGGATCTCCGCCGCTTTTCCTCCCCGCTGGATTCCTGTCCCATGGAGCCACTCAGAACGGCCCCTGCCACGAGGTTCTGCCGCGGGGATTTGTCCTCCCCGCTCTCCATCCTCAGCTCCCTGTCTGGGGCAGGAAGCACAAGGAGAGGATGGCATTTGCCTCCATGCCACAGGGCAGGGCAAGGAGATACCCCCAGGGTGTGCCCAGCAGGACGGCGTTGGCAGCGGGTTTGTCCTGCAGCCGGGGCCATGCTGGGCTGGCAGATGGAGCAGGAGAGAGGGGAAAGGGGCACTGACTTCCTCCTCACCTGCCTGGGGCTCCCGGTGCATCTTCCTCTTCCTCACAGCCTCCTCCTCCAGCTGGACGAGCTTTGGGAATGGCAATCCTGGCTTGGGAAAAACAAGGGCTGAGCATGTGGAATGTCAAGGTCCCTGGGCCAAGTCCATCTCTAGCAATCCCTGGCCATCTGAGGTCCATAAAAACCTCCCAAACACCAACATCCAGCCCTGGAAATGCCTCCCAGGCGTTCCCCATCTCTGGTGTCTCCCCTTTTACAGTTTGGGGTTCCCCCCTCCCTCTGGCTGCTGGGAGTCCCAGGAACACGAGAAGCTCCCCCTTCTTCCCTCTCCTATTTAGGGATGCTGAGAGTGACTGGGCTCGTACTGGGAGCGATTGGAATCCCCCTGCAAGTCCCTGGGATCCTACTGGGAGCGACTGGAATCCCCCTGCAAGTCCATGGGATCCTACTGGGAGCGACTGGAATCCCCCTGCAAGTCCCTGGGCTCATACTGGGAGCAGCCATTTCCACCACCGCCACCCCCCAACCCATTTCCCGGCCATGCGGCCCCTCCAGCCCCCAGCACCCCCTGTCTCAGGGACCCTCTCGGGGTGCCCGCTCTGGGGCTCTGGGCTCTCCTCTCTCCGCGGTCCCGCTCGGGGAAGCCGCGGCTCTCCCGGGGCTCCCCAAACCCGGGGTCCCCCCGCCCCCGCCGCTCCCGCGCGCTCCCCACGCGGCCCCACCCGAGCTCGGAGGGCCCGGCCCGGGCAGCCCAACCCCCACCGCGCCGGGACCCGCAGCCACCCGCCCCCGACGGGGCTCTGCCCACACCGGCACCGCCACCCCACAAAATCACCTCCCGGACACCCCGCCATGTCCCCCCAAAGGCCACCTGCGCCTCGCCTTTGGAGCCCCGCGAGCTCCCAACATCCCCCCCAAAAAACCCCAAACCCAGCCACCCGCCGGGCTCTTGGGGCCGAGCTGCCCCTCCCCGGCCACCTGCGGGATGCGGGCCAGGGGCCCGGGGGCGCTGCGAGTGCAGGCGGCGCTGGAGCCGCGCGCTTGGCGCTGTGCTCTTGTGCTGCTGCTTCCCGCTGCCGCTCGGCCTCTGCCTCCCTCCCTGCTGCTCCTGCCCCGCTGCGAGCCCGAGGCGGGAGGGGAAAGGAAAGGGCGGGAAGCGTGAGGGGAAAGGGGTGGGGACAAGGACAGGGCGGGTCCGGGAGGGGAAGGGGCGGGCCAAGGACAGGGCGGGTCCGGGAGAGGGGAAAGGGGCGGGGCCAAGGACAGGGCGGGTCCGGGAGTGGAAAGGGGCGGGGCAAGGACAGGGCGGGCCCGGGAGGGTAAAGGGGCGGGGCCAAGGACAGGGCGGGCCCAGGAGGGGAAAGAGGCGGGGTCAAAGACACGCGCGGTCCCAAACGTGCCCGGTTTGCACTAAAATCACCCTAAAAAGCCGCAAATGCAGCCTAAATCCAACAGGTTTGGCCTAAAAGTAGCCAAAGGGCGCCTCAAATCCACACGGAGGGGCCTAAAATAATCCAAATTTTCCTATAATTTCCAAATCGGTCTAAAATCCACCCTGAAACGGATCAGGTTTGCCCTGTAAGTCCTTTCAGGGCACTAAAGTCCATCGTAAATTTCTACCGCGTGACCGATAATCAGCCAAATCTTCCTAAGGAATCTAAAATCCATTTAAAAAGTCCTAAAATCGCCCAAAGTTGTTCAAAAGTCACTCAAAATGGCTTAAAATCACTCTTAAATCTCCCAAATGTGCTTAACAGTCACCCTGAAAGTGCCAGGTTTTTCTTAGAATCACCCAAAGGGAATCTGAAATCACCCAAGCTACAATGAAACCCACACACGCTGATGTAAAATCATCCTAAAAGTCTTGGATTGACTTTAAATTTCCCAAAGAGGCCTAAATTCACAATAAAAGGGGCATACAATCAGCTACGTAGCCTGAAGGTCCACCAATGTAAGCCTAAAATCCCCCAAAGGGACCTAAAATCCACCCTACAACTGCCCTGTGTACCCCAATATCTCCCATACAGGTGTAAGCCCCAGCAGATTTGGCCTAAAATCAGCCAAAGGGGCCTAAACTCCACCCTAAAATTCCTCACATCACACAGAGGGATGTGAAACCCAGCCTGAACCGACCCCGTTTGCCCTGAACTCAGCAAATGGGCCCAAAACCTCCAGGACCGGGACCGAGATCAGCACCAGAACTGGCAGCAGCACCAAGGCTGAGACCAGCACCAGAACCGAGAGCAGCACCGAGAGTGGGAGCACTCTGGGACCGAGACCGAGACCGGGACCGCTCTGGCACCCATGTGAAATACAAAGTTGTGTTTGTGTCATGGAAATAAAAGAAACCTGTGTAGTTATAATTGTAAAATGTGTAGCTCACTACCACGGGACTGTTCTAAAAATCAATTCTATAACTGAGGAAAACAAAACATGGGAGAAGGCCTCTGAACTAATACTGTGTTTGCAATGAACTGTTCTAAGTCTGAAGTTGTTTTGTAGTGAGAGTGTTTAAATTATAACTTTAGGATGTTGCTTTTTGATAAAACCTTAGGCTGTTCTCTACTGAGAACCTTTGAATTATAACTTAAGAATAATGCTTTGTATTAAAGATTTTTTAAACTGTAGCTTTACAGCTTTTTGGTTTAGAATAAACAAAAGAGGGATGTGAACTTATCTCAGGCTCCTAACAAATGGTGAGAACATCCTGAAGAAGGAAGATGGACCACACCATCTGGATATACATCCTAGAATATAACACAATAGGAACTGGAAATACATCCTAAGACTACATCCTAAGAGGGATGAAATTGTGACATAGAAATTTTGATATTAAAAACTGCTGAAGTAGTATAATTTCTCAATAAATATCAGCAAGCCCAGCAATCGGTGTGCAGTCAGCGAGGGAAACCTCTACAGTCCCCAGCCCTGAGTTTTGCTCATACTTTACCATAATACATTGAATTACTGCTTGATATATTGGCTGAGTCAAGCTTCTCATTTTTAACACTGAGAATGAGACCGAGACCGGCACCGGGACGAGGAGCGGGATGGGCACGGGGATCGCTCCGGGACCGGCACCGGGATCGCTCCGGGACCGGCATCGGGATCGCTGCTGGACCGGCACTGGGATCGCTCCGGGATCGCTCCGGGACCTCCTCATTTGGTCGGGGGAGATTTGGCTGCGCACCAGAGGAGGGACAGGGCGGGAACAGGGCGGGATTGGGAGGGAACAGGGCGGGACTGGGCGGGAACTGCATGGGACTGGGAGGAATCCGGGCGGGAACAGGGCGGGACTGGGCGGGATCGCCGCTGTTCTCGGTCTCAGTCTCAGCGCGGTCCGGGTCCCATTGGCGGTGCCGGTCTGGGTCTCCTCCCGGAGGTCTCAATCCGGGTTCCGCTCCCCGAGCGCTCCCGGTGCCGGTCCTGCACAGATCCCGGTGCTGATCCCAGTGCCGGAGCCGGTCTCGCTCTCAGTCCCGGACCCGGAGCGGTGCCAGTCTCGGTGCCGGTGCCGCTTTCTGTCCCACTCTCGCTCACAGTCCCGGCCCTGGAGTGGTGCCGCTCTCGGTTCTGGTGCCGATTCTGGTTCTGACCCCGGACTGAGTCCTGCTGATTTTGGGCCCTTTTGCCTGGCTTTAGGGCAAATAGGGAAAGTTTAGTCTGCGTTTTAGATCCCTTGCAGTGATTTGAAACACTTTGGGGTGGATTTCAGGTCCCTTTGGATGATTTGAGGCCCATATGCCTGAATCTTAAGCTACCGTGGGTGAGTAAGGCGCTGTTTATGGCGACATGAAGCTCATTTGGGTGGATCTTAGGCCTCTTTGAGAAATTTAAAGTACATCCAAGACTTTTAGGATGATTTTACATCAGCATGTGTGTGTTTCAGTGTAGCTTGGGTGATTTCAGTTCCCTTTGGGTGATTCTAAGAAAAACCTGGCACTTTAAGGGTGAATGTTAGGAACTTTTGGGAGATTTAAGAGCGATTTTAAGCCATTTTGTGTGACTTTTGAAAAACTATGGGCAATTTTAGGACTTTTTCATTGGATTTTAGATTCCTTAGGATGATTTGGCTGATTATCGGTCAAGCCGTAGGGATTTAGGATGGACTTTAGTGCCCGGTAAGGACTTGCAGAGCAAACCTGATCCATTTCACGTTGGATTTTAGACCGATTTGGAAATTGTAGCAAAATTTGGATTATTTTAGGCCTCTCCGTGTGGATTTGAGGCGCCCTTTGGCTGCTTTTAGGACAAACCTGATGGATTTAGGTGGAATTTGCTTCTATTCTCGGTGATCTTAGTGCAAACCGGACCCGTTCGGGACCGCGCGTGTCTTTGGCCCCGCCCCTTTCCCCTCCCGAACCCGCCCTGTCCTTGTCCCCGCCCCTTTCCCCTCACGCTTCCCGCCCTTTCCTTTCCCCTCCCGCCTCGGGCTCCCAGCGGGGCAGGAGCAGCAGGGAGGGAGGCAGAGGCCTAGCGGCAGCGGGAAGCAGCAGCACAAGAGCACAGCGCCAAGCGCGCGGCTCCAGCGCCGCCTGCACTCGCAGCGCCCCCGGGCCCCTGGCCCGCATCCCGCAGGTGGCCGGGGAGGGGCAGCTCGGCCCCAAGAGCCCGGCGGGTGGCTGGGTTTGGGGTTTTTTGGGGGGGATGTTCGGAGCTCGCGGGGCTCCAAAGGCGAGGCGCAGGTGGCCTTTGGGGGGACATGGGGGGTGTCCGGGAGGTGTTTTTGTGGGGTGGCGGTGCCGGTGTGGGCAGAGCCCCGTCGGGGGCGGGTGGCTGCGGGTCCCGGCGCGGTGGGGGTTGGGCTGCCCGGGCCGGGCCCTCCGAGCTCGGGCGGGGCCGCGTGGGGAGCGCGCGGGAGCGGCGGGGGCGGGGGACCCCGGGTTTGGGGAGCCCCGGGAGAGCCGCGGCTTCCCCGAGCGGGACCGCGGAGAGAGGAGAGCCCAGAGCCCCAGAGCGGGCACCCCGAGAGGGTCCCTGAGACAGGGGGTGCTGGGGGCTGGAGGGGCCGCATGGCCAGGAAATGGGTTGGGGGATGGCGGTGGTGGAAATGGCAGCTCCCAGTATGAGCTCAGGGATTTGCAGGGGGATTCCAGTCGCTCCCAGTAGGATCCCAGGGACCTGCAGGGGGATTCCAGTCGCTCCCAATATGAGCCCAGGGACTTGCAGGGGGATTCCAGTCGCTCCCAGTATGAGCCCAGTCACTCCCAGCATCCCTAAATGGGAGAGGGAAGAGGGGGGAGCTTTTCGTGTTCCTGGGACTCCCAGCAGCCAGAGGGAAGGGGGGAAACACAAACCCCAAAAGGGGAGACACCAGAGATGGGGAACGCCTATGAGGCATTTCCAGGACTAGATGTTAGTGTTTGGAAGGTTTTTATGGACCCCAGATGGCCGGGGACTGCTAGAGATGGACTTGGGCACAGGGACTTTGACATTCCACATGCTCAGCCCTTGTTTTTCCCAAACCAGGATTGCCATTCCCAAAGCTCGTCCGGCTGGAGGATGAGGCGGTGAGCAAGAGGAAGATGCACCGGGTGCCCCAGGCAGGTGAGGAGGAAGTCAGTGCCCCTTTCCCCCTCTCTCCTGCTCCATCTGCCAGCCCAGCATGGCCCTGGCTGCAGGACAACCCCGCTGCCGACACCGTCCTGCCGGGCACGCCCTGGGGGGATCTCCTTGCCCTGCCCTGTGGCACAGGGCAAATCCCATCCTCTCCTTCTGCTTCCTGCTCCAGATAGGGAGCTGAGGACGAAGAGCGGGAGGACAAATCCCCGCGGCAGAAAGACGTGGCAGAGGCAGTTCTGAACGGCTCCACGGGAGAAGAATGCAGCGGGGAGGAAAAGTGGCGGAGATCCCGCACGAGGAGGGGCTGCAAACGCAGATGCCGGGGATCTGAGGAGGAAAGAGCCAGCCTGGGCCGGGGAGGCGGCCGGAGATGCAGCCAGAGCTCGGGGCTGGACAAGAATCGAAGCAGGGAGAAGCCCCACAAGTGCTCGGAGTGTGAGAAGAGCTTCAGTTGGCGCTCCAGCATGATCCGGCACCAGAGGATCACACGGGAGAGGCCGTACGAGTGTGGGAATGTGGAAGAGCTTCACCTGTCGCTCCACCCTGATCCAGCACCAGAGGATTCACACTGGCGAGAGGCCCTATAATGTGGGGAGTGTGGGAAGAGCTTCACCCAGAGCTCCAAACTGATCGAGCACCAGAGGATCCACACCGGGGAGAGGCCCTATGAGTGTGAGGAGTGTGGGAAGAGCTTGAGCCGGAGATCCCACCTGATCGTGCAGCAGGATATCCACACTGAGGAGAGACCCTACAAGTGCGTGGAGTGTGGGAAGAGCTTCAGCGTGAGTACTAGGCTGCTCCAGCACCAGCTCACGCACTCTGGGGAGAGGCCCTACGAGTGTCCCCAGTGTGAGAAGAAGTTTTACACCAGCTCCAGTCTCCTCCTCCACAAGCGGATCCACACCAATGAGTGGCCCTTCCACTGCCCTGACTGTGGGAAGGGCTTCAATCACAGCTGCCACCTCATCGCCCACCAGCGCATCCATGCCGGGGAGAGGCCCTACGAGTGTGCCCAGTGTGGGAAGAGGTTTCAGACCAACAGCACTCCTTGTCCATGAGCGGATCCACACGGATGAGAGGCCCTTCCGCTGCCCTGACTGCGGGAAGGGCTTCAAGGGGAAATGTACCCTGATCTGCCACCGGCTCATCCACAGCAGGGAAAGGCCCCACGAGTGTCCCCAGTGAGGGAAGAGATCCTCACCCACCTGTGTCTTCACCTAGCACCAGCAGAGGCACCTGTAAGGGAAGCCCTGCGAGTGCCCGGATTGCGGGCAGAGCTTCGTGCGCTGTCCCAACTCCATTCCTCCTGGAGCACACACAGCAGGCAGAGCCCTGGTGTCCCACATTTATGGAAGATAGGGTGCGGTGAACGGAAGATATCGCACTGTACGGGAAGATAGGGTCACCCCCCTACATAACCAGCAGTCATATTAAGTTAGCCAAGAGTATGAAGCTTATTACGTAAGCGGACGGATATGATGACAAGAACTGCAACATATCTAATGCTGTGTAACCCTGAATAAACTGCCATTTTGCCATCCATCCCATTGATGCTTGTGAGCATTTGTTCTGAGCAGTCTGAGGTGGCTGCCGTGCCGTTCCCCAACCAGGTCGCCACGCCTCGCTGAGGCGACAAATGGTGCTGAAACCCAGGAATCATCTGGGAAACATGGATCGCCTGGACGGGTGTACGGCGGCCGGAGCAGCTGGACCAGCCCGGCGGGGAGGATGCTCCTGGACCGGTGAGGAGGATGGAAGCCCTCGTGAAGGTCGTATCGCAGTTTCATAGTCGATTGATTGGAAGTCTAAAAATTTTCCTTCTGCCGTTAAGCGGCTTTTACAAATTGTTGTCATTGACCGTCCGGTGGAGATTGTGCACCCAGAAATATGGGGGAAATGCACCAATGCTTCAGCTGCTGTGTCGTCCAGGAGTGGGAAAAACCTTAAATCGTGGGGGAGAGTCAAACAGGCTCTGCAAAAAGCTCTGCAAGATCAAGAGACCTGGAGAGGCGCTCAGCAATGTGTGCTTGCTGTGCCAAAGCTGGGAATCGGGGCAGCCACACAAACCACGGACAGCTGCGACATCGCTGAGTTCAACAGCTCCCGAGAGCAGCGGCGTTCCCCCTCACCCCTGTGACAAGCCAGTCCCGTCCCCAGTTGTTCCCCTGACTGTAACTCGTCCGTGGAACAACAGAAATCCTCACAAGATGAGCCCGGGCGCGCCACGGATGGGTCAGACCCCGAAAAACTCTGGTAAAGACCTCCGACTTCTGCCCGCCAAAATGGTGCTGGGCAACAGGACGAAGGGCGGGGTGTAGATAACCCTGGTGTGCGGAATGCGGAGTCCAGGAATGTTATAGATAAAAGTGAAGGTAAGGAAAGTTGGGAGGAGGGGAAGAGTAAAGAATATGCTGACTGGGCCCCATCACCCATCACATGGGGAGTTTGTCACCTTGATCACCCTCCCCCACAACCAGACGCCCCTCCCCTTCAAAGCTTACCTCATCCCCATCTGATCTTTCAGGTTTCCCAGCTCCTCATGATCCTTTCCTTAGTGTATTAAACTTTTTGTCACTGAATCAAGCAATCCCGAACCTCACTATGTCATGTTGGTTGTGTTATGATGCAAATCCCCCTTTTTATGAAGGTATTGCATTTGATGTGTCTTTTAATTATTCAGCAGTTAAAATTCCACATCAGTGCAGACGGGACACCCCCCAGAGTGGTATTACTCTCAGCCAAATCACAGGTCAAAGCAAATGTCTTGGTAATGCAACTTTAGCAAAACAGGGGGTGATGTTTGTACCGAATGTCTTGAGCCAAATAAAAAGAGTAAGTGTGTGATTCCAGTCGAATCGGGAATGTGGATCTGTCGACAGTCTGGAATAAGCCCATGTGTCCCCCTCAGCAAATTCAATGCCTCCACTGACTTTTGTGTTCAAGTTCTGATTGTTCCCAGGGTCCTGTATCACCAGGAAGAAGAAATGTACCACTTCCTGGAGGAACCCACCCGGCTCCACAAAAGAGAAATAATAACAGGTATAACCTTAGCCATGCTCCTCGGTCTAGGTGCCACCAGTGCCCCCACAGGTATGTCAGCTCTCATCACCGAACATCAGGGACTCTCTCAATGCAAATGACCATCAATGAAGATCTGCAGAGAATTGAAAAATCCATCTCCTTTTTAGAAAAGTCTGTTCCCTCACTTTCAGAAGTTGTTTTGCAGAACAGGTGAGGCCTGGATATTTTGTTCATGCAACAAGGAGGCCTGTGTGCCGCCTTGAAAGAAGAATGTTTTTTTATGCAGACCATACGGGAGTCGTGTGAGACTCGATGGCTGAGCTAAGGGAAAGACTAGCCCAAAGAAAAAGAGAGAGGGAGGCCCAGCAAGGATGGCAGGAATCATGGTTCAACCAGTCTCCATGGCTCACCACCCTTTTTTCTCCTTTGATCAGCCTCCTTACTATGCTGCTTCTAACACTAATTTTAGGCCCTTGCCTTCTAAACAAATTGGTGCTGTTTGTTAGAAAACATCTAGAGACAGTTAACATTCTTTATGTTCGAGCCCAACAAATGCCCTGTTATGGTTTGATGCTGGCACAAGGCCAATGCCCCCATGTGGTGGTTTGAAAAGGAAATGAGTTTTTTTTTTTGGAATTCAGTAGTCAAACCAATGAGTGCTCAGGTTTAAAGATTAGCACCTGGTGTGGCCACTGAGGACAAGGATCCGCCTCTGAGAACACAAGGGGTTAAAAGCAGAGGGCTCCTAGGAAAACGATCTCTTGTTTCTGGTCCCTGAGGACAGGTGGATCTCCCCTGCCCAGCTGCGGGCTGGGCGGGGCAGGGGAAGATCCTGCAGGATGGAAGGGTGGAGAGAATACAAGAATCTTGAGAGGTATGAGGCAGCCTCCTTACCCCCTCTGGAGAGAGAGAGAGATAGAGAGACTGTGTTTGTGCCACCTTGAAATTTAATATTGGCAACCGGGCAGCACGGCTGAAAGAGTGAAGAGAAAGAGGTGTGAAAAGTACTAACAACTTGCTGTGGGAGTTTGGACAGGCACAGTCCAAGGTTTGAACCCTTTTTTGTAGATGATGGAAACTTTATAAATGCTAATCCTCCTGAATCCAAAGAAGGAAGATAAAGAAAACTAAGCAGAGATGAGAAAATTTCCTGCAAGTGAAAGATTGTCAAAGAATACTGAAAAGAATCCTAGGTGGGAGGAGATGATGAAGTGGCCTTTGGCTGGACTTTTTCTTGTAAGGCCATGGACGGACTTTTTTTTTTTTTTTGTAACATCAAAACTGTATCTGGGGAGAGGCATTGGCTTGGAGCCAGGAGTGGACGCTGGAAAGTGGTGTGGGCAGAGATGAGAGAAAGAGCTCTGTTCTCAAGGCCCCTCGGCCCCAGGGTGTGGAATGTGGGGGGGACTGGTGTCCCAGAATTTGAGAAGCTGTTGGTTTTTGGAACTGACCAAAGCATCTTTAAAAAGAGAAACCCTAGAAACAGTTCTGGTCCGTGCACAGTGGTGAGAGCACTGGACATGGAAGAAGAAGTCACGAGATGGTGCAAGAAGGACTCCTATCTCTCCTTGATGAACTAATTATCACAAAGGTGGTAATGGACTGAAAATTAATTATCTGAAAGGTGGTAACTTAATTGGGAATTTTTAGTTTGTTTTATTGTGTTAAGAACTAGGGTGGGGGAAGGAGGAAGAGTGTTTTTTATAGTTTTCATCTTCTTCTGTATGTCTTCTTTACATATTATAAGTAATAAAGTTCTTCTTTCCTTTTGTTTTCTAAATTAGAAACTGTTTTGCTCTGTTTTTTGGTCACATCTCACAGCAAGTACCAGGGACAGTATATCTTCATGGGGCACTGGCTTTGTGCCAGCGTCAAACCCTGACACCCCATGAAGATATACTGTCTTTGGTACTTGCTGTGGGATGTGACTAAAAACAGAACAAAACAGTTTCTAATTTAGGAATAAAGTAAAGAAGAACTTTCTTCACTTACAATATGTAAAAGAGACACACACAGAAGGGGATGAAAACTTTAAAAATACTTCTCTTCCCTCCACCCAAGTTTTCAACCCAGTGAAACAAAACTAAAAATTTTTCAGTCATTACCAATTTTCAGATAATCAATCTTTAGTCTATTACCACCCTTTTGATAATCAGCACTGAGTTCGTTAAGGAGAGATAGGAGTCCTTCTTGCACCATCCCGTGACCTTTTTTTCTATGCCCAGTGCTCTCACTACTGTGCATGGACCAGAACTGTTTCTAGGGTTTCTCTTTTTAAAGATGCTTTGGTCAGTTCCAAAAAAACAACAGCCTCTCAAATCTTGGGATACCAGTCCCCCCCAGTTTCACTCTCTGGGGCTGAGGGGCCTTGAGAACAGAGATCCTCCTCTCCATCTCTGTTTACACCACTCTTCCACTGTCCACTCTTGGATCCAAGCCAATGCCTCTCCCCAGATGCAGTCTCTGCATCACAGAAAAGAAATGGGTCCGTCCATGGCTATACAAGAAAAGTCCAGCCAAAGGCCACTCCATCATCTCCTCCCACCTAGGATTCTTCTCAGCATCTTTTGACAATCTTCCACTTTTACGAACTTTCATCACCTTTGCCCGGTGCTCTCTATTTCACTTCTATCTTCTTTCTTCAGATTCAGGAGGATTAGCATTTATAAAGTTTCAATCATTTATGAAAAGGGTTAAAACCTTGGGCTGTGCCTGCCCAGAACTCCCACGGAAAGTTGCCGGGCACCTCTCGCGCCACCCCCTCCTTACTCCTTTGGCCGCCGTGCTGCCCGGCTGCCGATATCAAATTTCAAGGGGGCACAGGCACAGTCTTTCTTTTTCTCTCTCTCCAGGGGGGGAAAGGGCAGCTACTTGATCCTTCTCAAGGTTCTTGTACTCTCTCCACCCTTCCATCCTGCAGGAGCTTTCTCTCTCTCCTGTCACTGTGGGCGATGAACAGACGACATGAGACCTTGTTAAAAAAAGTGTGTCTGACTCCACTTTATTAAAACAATTTCCCTCCTCATATACCTTTTAGAACAGGCCACTCTCACTGGTCAGAAGAGTGCCAGAACTCTTCTTCTCATTGACCCAAAACTGAAAGAGAGAAGTCCATCCCACAGAGAGGAATCCAAAACATCACTCTTGTTACAATAACACTTGGGATGTTTATGCCAAGCCTGTGAGAACACAAGGTCTTTCTGAACCAAAACCCCAGGAAGAAACAGAGTTCAGAAACTCAGAAACTTCAGGCCCAGGAGCCTCACTAATTGGTTTAACCACTGAATCCCAAAAAAACTCACTTCCTTTTCAAACCACCACAGCCCTAAAAGCACACTTATTACTAACATGGTACCTCGTTTTTTACTAATTTTACTAACTTTTGCATTTTTATAACGTTTATACTTCATATATTTAGATTTAGACCAATTTGGGAAATATTGTTAATTAAGAGTTAATGTTTATATGTATATTAGTCTATATAATTAATCATAGGGGAGGGGGAAAAGTGGAAGATAGGGTCCGGTGAGCGGAAGATATCGCGCTGTACGGGAAGACAGGGTCACCCCCCTGCACATAACCAACAGTCATATTAAGTTAGCCAAGAGTATGAAGCTTATTACGTAAGCGGACGGATATGATGACAAGAACTGCAACATATTTAACGCTGTGTAACCCTGAATAAACTGCCATTTTGCCATCCATCCCATTAATGCTTGTGAGCATTTGGTCCGAGCAGTATGAGGTGGCTGCTGTGCTGTTCCTGAACCAGCTCACCAGGCCTCAATGACACAACGTATGACATCCAATCCCGCGGTGTTCCCCACGAGCCCGGAGGGTGGGTTCATGCAAAGATCAAACAGGAGGGCACGAACAGCGAGAGGGAATGGCGACTCTGCGACGCCATCCATCGGGTCCAGGAGGGGACTCGACGCCTCCTGGTCATCAGAGAGCACGGGCCAGGTGTGTTCCCAATGTGTATCACGGGGAATGTGGGACACCAGGGCTCTGCCCGCTGTGGGTGCTCCAGGGGGGATGGAGTTGGGGCAGCGCATGAAGCTCTGCCCGCGCTCAGGGCACGCGCAGGGCTTCCCTTACCAGTGCCTCCGCTGGTGCTGGGTGAAGATAGAGCTGGGTGAGAATCTCTTCCCTCACTGGGGACACTCGTGGGGCCTCTCCCTGCTGTGGATGCGCCGGTGCCTGATGAGGTGGGAGTTCTGCTTGAAGCCCTTCCCGCAGACAGGGCATTGGAAGGGCTTCTCATCCCGGTGGATCCGCTCATGGAGGAGGAGTCCGGGGCCAGTGTGAAACCTCTTCCCACACTGGGCACACTCGTAGGGCCTCTCCCCGGCATGGATGCGCTGGTGGGCGATGAGGTGGGAGCTGCAATTGAAGCCCTTCCCACAGACGGGGCAGTGGAACGGCCACTCATTGGTGTGGATCTGCTTGTGTACTAGGAGACTGGAGCTGGTGTAAAACTTCTCACACTGGGGACACTCCTAGGGCCTCTCCCCAGTGTGGGTGAGCTGGTGCTGGATCAGGCTGCAGCTCACGCAGAAGCTCTTCCCATACTCCACACACGTGTAGGGTCTCTCCTCAGTGTGGATCCTCCGGTGCTGGATCAGGTTGGAGCTCATGCTGAAACTTTTCCCATACTCCCCACACTCGTACGGCCTCTCCCCGGTGTGGATCCTCTGGTGCACAACCAGGATGGAGTACCATGTGAAGCTCTTCCCACACTTCCCACATTTGTAGGGCTTCACCCCGGTGTGGATCCTCTGGTGCTGTATCAGACCGGAGCGCCCTCTGAAGCTCTTCCCACAATCGGAGCATTTGTGGGGCTTCTCGCTGCTTTGATTCTTGTCCAGCCCCGAGATCTGGCTGCATCTCCAGCCGCCTCCCCGGCCCAGGCTGGCTCTTTCCTCCTCAGATCCCCGGCATCTGCGTTTGCAGCCCCTCCTCGTGCGGGATCTCCGCCGCTTTTCCTCCCCGCTGGATTCCTGTGCGTTGGAGCCGCTCAGAACGGGCTCTGCCACGAGGTTCTGCCGCGGGGATTTGTCCTCCCCGCTCTCCATCCTCAGCTCCCTGTCTGGGGCAGGAAGCACAAGGAGAGGATGGCATTTGCCTCCGTGCCACAGGGCAGGGCAAGGAGATCCCCCCAGGGTGTGCCCAGCAGGACGGTGTCGGTAGCGGGTTTGTCCTGCAGCCGGGGCCATGCTGGGCTGGCAGATGGAGCAGGAGAGAGGGGGAAAGGTGCAGTGACTTCCTCCTCACCTGCCTGGGGCTCCCGGCGCATCTTCCTCATCCTCACAGCCTCCTCCGCCAGCCGGATGAGCTTTGGGAATGGCAATACTGGTGTGGGAAAAACAAGAGGTGAGCATGTGGAATGTCAAAGTCCCTGTGCCCAAGTCCATCTCTTGCAGTCCACGGCCATCTGGGGTCCATAAAACCTCCCACAAACCAACATCCAGCCCTAGAAATGCCTCTCAGGCATTTCCCGTCTCTGGGGTCTCCCCTTTTACAGTTTGGGGTTCCCCCCTCCCTCTGGCTGCTGGGAATCACAGGAACACGAGAAGCTCCCCCGTCTTCCCTCTCCCATTTAGGGATGCCGGGTGTGACTGGGCTTGTACTGGGAGCGATTGGAATCACGCAGCAAGTCTCTGGGCTCATACTGGGAGCAGCCATTTCCACCACCGCCACCCCCTACCCATTTCCCGGCCATGCGGCCCCTCCAGCCCCCAGCACCCCCTGCCTCAGGGACCCTCTCGGGCTGCCCGCTCTGGGGCTCTGGGCTCTCCTCTCTCCGCGGTCCCGCTCGGGGAAGCCGCGGCTCTCCCGGGCTCCCCAATCCCGGGGTCCCCGCCCCGCTCCCGCGCGCCCCCACGCGGCCCCGCCCGAGCTCGGAGGGCCCGGCCCGGGCAGCCCAACCCCCACCGCGCCGGGACCCGCAGCCACCCGCCCCCGACGGGGCTCTGCCCACACCGGCACCGCCACCCCACAAAACACCTCCCGGACACCCCCCCATGTCCCCCCAAAGGCCACCTGCGCCTCGCTTTGGAGCCCGGGAGCTCCGAACATCCCCCCCAAAAAACCCCAAACCCAGCCACCCGCCGGGCTCTTGGGGCCGAGCTGCCCCTCCCCGGCCACCTGCGGGATGCGGGCCAGGGGCCCGGGGGCGCTGCGAGTGCAGGCGGCGCTGGAGCCGCGCGCTTGGCGCTGTGCTCTTGTGCTGCTGCTTCCCGCTGCCGCTCGGCCTCTGCCCCCATCTGGGGGTCCGGGTCCCCCCAAAACCCCGACGTTATGGTCCTGAGCCCGCCTAAACCCCGAGGTTGGGGTCCTGAGGTCATTAAAACCCTGAGTTTGGGATCCTGGTCCCACCAAACACCCCCACTTTCCCCTCACGTTTCCCGCCCTGTCCTTGGCCCCGCCCCTTTCCCCTCCCGGGCCCGCCTTGTCCTTGGCCCCGCCCCTTTCCCCTCACGCTTCCCGCCCTTTCCTTTCCCCTCCCGCCTCGGGCTCGCAGCGGGGCAGGAGCAGCAGGGAGGGAGGCAGAGGCCGAGCGGCAGCGGGAAGCAGCAGCACAAGAGCACAGCGCCAAGCGCGCGGCTCCAGCGCCGCCTGCACTCGCAGCGCCCCCGGGCCCCTGGCCCGCATCCCGCAGGTGGCCGGGGAGGGGCAGCTCGGCCCCAAGAGCCCGGCGGGTGGCTGGGTTTGGGGTTTTTTGGGGGGGATGTTGGGAGCTCGCGGGGCTCCAAAGGCGAGGCGCAGGTGGCCTTTGGGGGGACATGGCGGGGTGTCCGGAGGTGTTTTTGTGGGGTGGCGGTGCCGGTGTGGGCAGAGCCCCGTCGGGGGCGGGTGGCTGCGGGTCCCGGCGCGGTGGGGGTTGGGCTGCCCGGGCCGGGCCCTCCGAGCTCGGGCGGGGCCGCGTGGGGAGCGCGCGGGAGCGGCGGGGGCGGGGGGACCCCGGGTTTGGGGAGCGCCGGGAGAGCCGCGGCTTCCCCGAGCGGGACCGCGGAGAGAGGAGAGCCCAGAGCCCGAGCGCGGGCACCCCGAGAGGGTCCCTGAGACAGGGCGTGCTGGGGGCTGGAGGGGCCGCATGGCCAGGAAATGGGTTGGGGGGTGGCGGTGGTGGAAATGGCTGCTCCCAGTATGAGCCCAGGGACTTGCAGGGGGATTCCAGTCGCTCCCAGTAGGAGCCCAGGGTCTTGCACGGGGATTCCAGTCGCTCCCAGTAGATCTCAGGGACTTGCAGGGGGATTCCAGTCGCTCCCAGTACGAGCCCAGTTACTCCCAGCATCTCTAAATGGGAGAGGGAAGACGGGGGTGCTTTTCGTGTTGCTGGGACTCCCAGCAGCCAGACGGTGGGGTAACCCCAAACCCTAAAAGGGGAGACCCCAGAGACGGTGAAAGCCTCGGAGGCATTTCCAGGGCTGGATGTTGGTGTTTGGGACGTTTTTATGGACCCCAGTTTGTCGGGGACTGCTAGAGATGGACATGGGTACAGGGACTTTGACATTCCACATGCTCACCTCTTGTTTTTCCCAAAGCAGGATTGCCATTCCCAAAGCTCGTCCGGCTGGGGAGGAGGCGGTGAGCAAGAGGAAGATGCGCCGGGAGCCCCAGGCAGGTGAGGAGGAAGTCAGTGCCACTTCCCCCCTCTCTCCTGCTCCATCTGCCAGCCCAGCATGGCCCCGGCTGCAGGACAAACCCGCTGCCGACCCCGTCCTGCCGGGCACGCCCTGGGGGGGATCTCCTTGCCCTGCCATGTGGCATGGAGGCAAATGCCATCCTCTCCTTGTGCTTCCTGCCCCAGACAGGGAGCTGAGGATGGAGAGTGGGGAGGACAAATCCCCTTGGCAGAACCTCGTGGCAGAGCCCGTTCTGAGCGGCTCCATGGGACAGCAATCCATCGGGGAAGAAAAGCGGTGGAGATCCCGCACGAGGAGGGGCTGCAAACGCAGATGCCAGGGATCTGAGGAGGAAAGAGCCAACCTGGGCCTGGGAGGCGGCCGGAGATACAGCCAGGGCTTGGGGATGGACAAGAATGAAAGCAAGGAGAAGCCCCATAAATGCTCAGAGTGTGGGAAAATCTTTGGTTGGCCCTCCAGCATGATCCGGCACCAGAGGATTCACACTGGAGAGAAGACCTACAAATGTGGCGAGTGTGGGAAGAGCTTCAACCAGTCCTCCAACCTGATGCAGCACCAGAAGATCCACACTGGGGAGAGGCCCTATGAATGTGGGGCCAGTTCCTCCCAGTCCTACCCAGTTCAGTCCATGGGTCCCTCCCAGTCCTGCCAAATCCTGCCCAGTCCTGCCTGTGCAGCGCAGCCAAATCTCCCTCGAGCAAATGCGGAGGTCCCCGAGTGATCCCAGAGTGATCCCGGTGGCCATCCCGCTCTCGGTGCTGGTCTCGGTCTCCCTCTTGGTCCCAGAGCGGTCTCGGTCCCAGTTTCGGTTTCGGTCTCAGTCATGGAGTGCTCTCAGAGATGATTCCGTCTCGGTCTTGGTCCCGGTCCCAGAGCTGATGCCGGTCTCAGTGTCAGTCCCGGAGTGCTCCCGGTCTCGGTCCTGGTCTCGGCCCCAGAGCGGTCCCGGTCCCGGATTCAGTCTCAGTCATGGAGCAGTCCCGGAGCGCTCTCAGAGATGATTCGCTCTCGGTCCTGGTCCCAGAGCTGATGCCGGTCTCAGTCTCAGTCCCGGAGTGCTCTGGTCTCGGTCCTGGTCTCAGCCCCAGAGCGGTCCCGGTCCCGGATTCAGTCTCAGTCATGGAGCAGTCCCGGAGCGCTCTCAGAGATGATTCGCTCTCGGTCCTGGTCCCAGAGCCGATGCCGGTCTCAGTCTCAGTCCCGGAGTGCTCTGGTCTCAGTCCTGGTCTCGGTCCCAGACTGGTGCTGCTCTCGGTTCTGGTTACCAGGCTCAGCCTTGGTGCAGCTGCAAGTTCTGGTGCTGATCTCAGTGAGACAAGAGGCCAGAAATTAGAAGTTTCTTTTAGAGATTTTACCAAAAGCCAGAACTAGGCTTATTGCTTACAATCACTTATGCTGGGCCTACAGACAGCAGGATGAGACACAGCTCTCACAGCAGACGGGGTGTACGTGCAGAAAAACAACTCAGAGGTATGCAAGGAGGCATGAATGAGGGAAATTGCTTACAAAAATGCAGGTGCACCGTGCCAGACTTACAAGGCTTCCAGATAATAGAAGCTCCCGAGACCCAGACAAGAGGACAGAGCCAACCTTCTGACTTGTACTGAGACCAAGATGGGATGCTTTATAGTCTATTTTAGGGTGGTTATTGGGAATGCCAAAGCTGATTTTGTGTTGATTTTGGTGATTTAAGTGTGATTTCAGGGCAATGGTTGGAACAATTTTGGGGCAGGTTTGAGGGCAATTTTTGTTGTGATTTTAGAGTGATTCTGAGGGGTCTGGGGGCAAATTTGGTGGTTCTTGGAGAGCCAAATAGTATTTTAGGGTTTTTTGATCAATTTTGAGTGATTTTTGAGGGTGCCAAGGCCAATTTTAGAATGATTTTAGGGTGATTTTGGGGGCAATTCTGAGGGTTTGGCACCTCTGATCTGCCTTCAAAACATTGATGTTTTGCCCTTCCCTCCTAAGGAAAAGAATTGTCATTCCAGGTGCCCATGGTCAAGACTGGGGTCCAACTTCCAAATTTCCCTGTACCCAAGGATTGTTCCCAGATGGAACCTGCCAGGACCACAAACTCTGGCTGACGTTGGCCTCCCAGGGGCCACCTCTCATCTGCCTTTGAAACACTGGGGGAACTCTGCTTTTCTTCCCATGGAAAAAAGTATCTCTCAGGTCCAGGAATCCATGGCGAAATTTGAGAATCCAGCCCCAAAATTCTGCATATCCCAGTATAACTCCCAGACGAAATCTGCCCGGACTGGCAAGTCTAGCTTCCCTTGGCTTCCTGAGGCCCCGCTCTCAGCTGCATTGAAACACTGAGGCTGTGCTTTGCTTCCTGTGAAAAGAACCATCCTTCTCCTGCACGTTCCCATGTTCAAAGGTGGCCTTTGGCCTCACAAATTCCATCGATCCAAGGATTGCTCCTAGACAAAAGCTGCCAAGACAAACAGGTCTGGCTGGCCTTGGCCTCTGGTGATGGCCTTTCATCTGCCAATACTGGGCTCTGTGGTTTCTTTCCCATGGAAAAGATCCATCCCTCTTGTCCAGGCTCTTGCTCTTGGCCTCAGGCCGTTGACCACTCTCCAGGGACAAAGGAGCTCTGTGCTCAGAGGAGTGGAGACTGAGGACAGCAGAGGGGAGCCCTGGGACGGACTGAAGGGTGTTTTCAGAGAGGCTGGATCGTTTAGACACCATAGAAAAGAGCAGGAGAAAGAAGAGATTAATGCAAAGGGCAGCTGGGGTGGTGCAGAGTGGACAGCAGGAGAAAGGAATTTCCCTGCAGCTGCAAGGCCCTGACAGAGCCAACTGCTGCAGCACTGTGGCCATGGCTGCTGTGCCTGGCCCTGAGGCCAGCAGGGCACAAGTGACCCTGGCAGCCCTGGGGCCTCAGGGCCTCCTTGGCCCTGCCCAGCAGCCTGGCAGGGGCCACCCCATGGTGCTGCCCTTGGCACTGCACAGCCCCCCAGGCCAGTGCCCTGGCAAGGGCCCTGAGCACTGAGGCAGGGACAGCATCTGCCTTGCCAGGGGCAGGGGCTCGACCCTTGTCCATTTGCATTCCTGAAACATAGCCAGGTGTGCTCAGCACCAGACACCTTTCCCATGCTTGTACCCCCCATCATCACTGCCTCCAGGGTTCTGCTCCAACTGGAACCTGAGGACACTTTCCCAGTCCTGGCCCTCACAGGGATCTGTTTAAAGTAGGAGAAGCTTCAGTCTTTCCATGTGACTCTGAATTCTCGAGAAGTTTTTTGAGCACTCTCTGAGGGACTGAGTCTGATGTAAAGAGCCCCAAAGGCCCGGCAGGGTCATTGCAGTCCTGGTGCTGTGTCTGTGCTGCTGAGCTGGGCTGGGCTCCTGGCCCAGAGGCAGCTCCTGGCAGGGGCAGCGCTGCAGAGACAGCTGTGCCCAGGAGCAGCTGCTGAGCACAGCCCAGCAGGGCTGGGGCACTGCCAGGGACCCTCAGGGACACGAGCAGGGCACAGACAGAGCTGCCAGGGCTGAGCACTGGCAGGGGCTGTGTGATGTGCCAGAGGGGGCCGTGTCACAGTGGCACCTCTGTGCCTGTGTCACTGAGCCACAGAGCAGCTGTGCTGTCAGAAAGGGGCTGTGTGACAGCACAGAGTGGGTTGTGTGAGGTCACAGATTGGGCTGTGACATCACAGAGTTGGTTCTGTGAGGTCATTGAGAGCCTACAGCATCAGAGAGGGGATTGTATGACATCACAAAGCAGGCCGTGACATCATGAAGTTGGCTGTGAGATTACAGGGCAATATGTGACTGTATGATATCACTGAGCAGTATATGACATCACAGAGTGGCTATATGACATCACCATCTGTTGTGCAATATCACTGAGTGGGTTGTGGCATCTCAGAAAGGACTATGACATCAGAGGTTGGATGTACAACATCACAGAGTGGGTTGTGAGGTCACCAAACTGGCTGTGACATCATTAATTTGGCTGTGAGCTCATGGAGCAGGCTGTGACACAGAGTGTGTTGTTCACAGAGTGAGCTCTGTGCTCACAGAGGAGACTCTTCCATCTTTGTGGGTGGCTCTGTGACAACAGAGAGCAGGCTGTGACATCACAGAGGAGGCTGTGTGATGTCCCAGAGGAGGCTGGGACATCACAGAGTGCCTTCTGCCATCACGGCCCCTCCATGCTCGTGCACAGCGTGGTCCCCTGTCCCCCTGGGTCCCCCCGGGTCCCCCCACCCCGGGCGCCGCAGCCTCCTCTAGAGGATGTTCCATGAGATCGACCCCAGGGCCTGACACAGGGACAGGGGCACAGGGACCCCGTGGCAGTGTCCCCGAGTCCCCCAGGGCCAGAGCCGGGGCCAGGGCTGCTCACCCTGTGACGAACGAGACGCTGAGAGCGCTTCAAAAATCCCCCAAATCAAAAGTCCCAAAATTCAAAAATCATCAAGACCAGATTTAGTATTGAGCAACAGCATGACAAAGTTCCTTGACAGGAGTCTCTCTGTCCCTGACTGGACACTGCAGGCACAGCAAGGAAACAAAGCAACAACCAAACCAAAGCAAATCCAGGCAAGCAAACCAGAAAGGAACCCAGAACTGTCCCTGTGTGTGTGTGTGACAAGAGGACAGTGGGGGCAAGGATAAAAGGAATACGGCCAAAAAGCTTAGCAGAGCTCCAACTTAACAGGACTTAACTTATACCTAATCCTTAACTTACACCTTAAACTGCACAATTTAGCAATAGAAGAGCACTTAACACTATTTCTCCTAACTCATAACCATGCCTTAATAATTTAACAGAGAAATAATACTTAACAGTATTGCACTTGGCTTATAACTGATATTAAATTTAACAACTCTTAGCAGCATTTGACTTAGCTTGTACCTTGTGACTGAACCTCCCTGACAGGCCTGACTGACTCAGATATCCAAGGCACTCAAGCCCCTCGGAGAGCAGCATTTCTGCCACGTTTGCCAGGCCACGGGCACTGGTGTGTGCACACAGACAGAGAGAGTCAGTGGCAGGGAGCTGTGAGAAATTCCCCTGAGGGCAGGGAAATGCTCCCTGCGGGTGCTTTGGCATCTCCCCAGGGCGAAGGGCTGAGCCTGGAGCAGTGGGGGATCGGCCCCGGCTGCGCCGTTGTTCGGGGATCCCCGAGTGCAGCCCACGGGAGATTTCCCGGCTGGCAGAGGCCCCACGCAGAGGGAGGGTGCTGGTTGGGCAGGATGGAAGTTTAACAGGGAGCTTTGATGGATAGGAATGCCTGGCGGAGGCTTCTCTAGGAATGAAAGCAAGTTTGCATATAGAAGAGCAAGAGATGTGTGAAAAGAAAGATTGCTGAAGCTAGTGCTCACTGGACAAAGCCTGAGGTGAGTTGGAAAGAGATTTTATGGCTAAGTGCATAGGATAAGTTGTCCACAAATGAAAGACTGTTTTTACCAAGTCACGATAAATCTCAAAAAAGCATGGGCAAACAGAAAACATGTTTTTACCAAGTAAAAAGAAGTTTCCACTGCAGAAAAACAGAAAAACAAGCTTTACGCTTAAAATAGAACATCCTAACTCATGTGATTGGTTAGTTACTCCCATAATATGGTAATATTAGTAGTTCTGACAGGCTATAGGTAATGGTAAGGGTATGGTGTATGATGCTGCTTGGTTGTTATGTATTAAGACATTCAGCAAAGAACAGTATATAATGCTTTGTAAGCAGAATACCAGCGGCTGCAGGCGTGGCTTTAGGCATGCCTATAAGCTGGAGCTGGCAGCTCCTGGGCGTGGCTCTGTACCCAGGAGCCAAGATTGCTGAAACTTCTTCTGTGCAATGAAGAACGTTTTTGAAAAGCCGCCTGGAGTCCCACATCTCTGGTCTCAGGCTCTTACAGGCGCTGGCCAGGAGAGCTCCAAGGGGCTCCTTTGGGAGCGCTGCTTGCAGGGCCCCCAAGAGGGGCTTCAGGCACAGCAATGTTCCATCCTGCCGCACTTGGGACCAACAGCTCTCTGTGCAAGGCTGAGAACGGGGAGGTTGTGCCACTGCGGGAACAAATCCAGTTCCCAGGGTTGCTCCTAAAGACCCCAGGAGCTGGTTGGGCAGCAGCAGTGCCTGGGAGCAGACAGTGTTTGTGAGGAGCTGTACAGGAGCTGAGCCCAGGGCTGCTGGCCAAGGCCCAGGCCCAAGGAGCATTCCTCAGCTGGCAGGGTGGGCTGAGAAGGGGAGGGGGATGCACCAGCACAGGGCCCATGGAACCAAGGGAGCATTGTGACACTGAGGGGGCTGCTGGAGTCATGGAGACCATTGTGACACTTCAGGGCCCCATGGAGTCAAGAGGACACTGTGACACTGTGTGGCACCATGGAACCAAGCATCCATTGTGATACACAGGTTGGACAACCTACACCGTGGGACCAAAGGGGGACCATGGTGACACACGGTGTAGGCTCCACAGGACCAAGGGGACCCATGGATGACACTGTGAGGCTCCACAGGACCAAGGGCCCACTGTGACATTGCAGGGCCTTGGAGCCACAGTGGCCATTGTGACAATGTAAGGCCTCGTGGAATCAAGGGTGTCTTGTGATGCTCTAGAACCACTGGGACCATTGTGAGACAGTTGTGCCCCAGGGAACCAAGGGGCCGTGGTGACACTCAGGGGCCCCATGGAGCCAAGGGAACATGGAACAGCTCTGGCTGGTTCAGCCTCCCAGGGACCACCTGACTGCTCCATTGACCCTGGCATGTTGAGGGTCACTTTTCCTCTGCTCCTGGAGCACTGGGGCTCTGTGGTTTCCTTGCTATGGAAAAGAACTGTCCTTCTCCTCCAGGCACCCGTGGCCAGAATTGGGATTCCACCCCCAAGACTGCCTCTTGTGAGAGACTGGAGGAGATTGTTGGCTGGAAACAGTTTGTGTGTGGGGGAGGAAGGGGCAGGTGCAGCCTTGCCCTGCCCTGGAACCCCAGCACTGCCCTGCCCTGGAACCCCAATGGCCCCGGAGCCTCTCTCCCAGCCCAGCCGTGTTGCAGTCCAGAATGCAGAGAATATTGCTCTGCATGTTTTGAAGGATCAAAACCCTAACAAACACTATTTTTAACCTTCATCCATGGAAAAGGCTTTCTAGGCTTTGGGATGAAACAGAATTCTCAAGAATGTAAATGAGATAGTAGCATAAGATGTCATTTATCAGAGGATGAGAACTTTAGAGTTTTGGGTTTGTTAGTATGGGAAGTAGATGACTCAAGATGGAGGATCCTTGTTGGTTTTAGTTTTCCTTCTCTTTCATCTACTCCATGTTCTGCAGAGTTTGGGACACAGGACGATTGGCTGGAATTTGCTGCAGTCTAGAGCCACGTGAATAGAAGTTTAGTTTGTTACTGGTAGAAAAATAGAAATCATGTATGTTCTTGATGATAATTGGGTGAATTATCTTTAAAAGAAGCTTGATCTCGTGTGTTTGGGGGCTTTTGGTGTCTGTTCTCCTGTACACCTGGCTGGTGTAAAACCTGGTGTGCTGAAATTGCTGATAAGAAAATAATAACTTGAAGAACAAGAAAAACTGAGAGTCCATTATGCCTTCTTTCCTAAGAAAAACTTTTGCAAAAAAGCCTCCCCTTATCAGGGAGAGACGTGGGAGAGAACTATCACACAGCAGTGTCTGCCAGTCCCTGGCCCACCCAAGGCAATGCCCCACACCCAGCCCTGCAACCCCAGCCCAGCTCCTCAGTGACCAAAGGACCCAGAATCCCAGCAGGGAGAAGGGCCCAGGAAGACCAAGGGGTATTTAAGGCTGACCACGAGTCAAGCACACATCTTGGCCCTACCTCCTCTTGGAATTTCTGTCTGAACACTGCTGGAATCCAGGAGCTGGGAGCTGTGTGTGTGCTTGTCTGTGTCTTATTTTGTCTTTCTCTCTTTCTGTGTCCTCTTCATCTTCTAACTCCCTCCTCTTGAAAATCTTGTGTAACTTAAAATTGAACGTGCTTAGAGTTTGCCAAGTTGAAGGGGCCAAGTTAATGCTTTTGTTGATTGAATGTCATATTAAAGCTTTTGCCAAAGTTTCTCTGATTTTCTAAAGTTGCCAGTAAAGTCTGTTTTGCACTTTTGACCTGTTGAGAATCTCTTGTTGGTATTTCTCCAGTGTTTCCAACTCGGAGTACACAGACAATTGTAATTCCTTTTAAATGTCTCATTGAGAGAGTTGTTTGGGGCTTTACACCTGAACTCAGAGTTCTACTCCCTGTTGTATTCCATTAGTTAGTTGGTTTTGTTATAATTTCACACTGGGTGATTAATATATGTAGCATATAAGTAGTTTTATCATACTGCATACGGTACATTCCACATCCCCCTTTCTAACCTTGTGGTGTGTTCTCCCCATACTGATCCCTCCCCTCTGAGTGCCTCCCATTGGCTCTATTTCCCCTACCCCACGACCCTTATCCTAAGTTTTAAATTCTCCCCGCCCTGAGGCTGGGGTCTCTTTTTCTTCCCTGGCATTGATCCTACATTAAAACCAGGGGTCTGGGTCCCTGAAGGAAGAGGGTGCCTCTTTCACTTTTATCCTTGTCGAGCTTACTTCTGGGGTTCGGAGCCAGCCTAGCTGGGACCCCAGGACTGAGCTGTGACAGACTGGCGTCCAACGTGGTGGCTATAACTCAAGGTTACAGCTCCCACGCAGCAGCTACACATATTTTATAAGCCTTTGGACGTCATTCTGTCTCAGAGACTCCACGATGCATTTTAGACAGCAGAAGGTTTTAGGGGGAGGGAGGAGAAACTTGCTGTAGCCCGAAGTCCTTCCTGGGTAAAAGTGTTTTCTACAGGCACGGAGCCAGCCCAGGAGGGGGGAAGTAGCGAGTCCCGCCTGCAGAATTGCCGCGGGCCTTTTCCAGGAGCGGGGGTCGCACTGGGAGCAGCGGGGGAGCGGCGGGCGCAGCAGGCACGGGACGCACACAGCGAGAGGCGGTGGCGTCCCTGCGGCGGCCAAAGTTAACCCTTTCCTGCATCTGTCCTCGTCTGCTCTGTTTGCGAAGGAGAAAAAAATAACAATTGTGCAACCTAATTTTAACACTGAAAATGGGCACTGGGTTATCAGCACACCAAAAGACATCTATTCCCTAACTCTAGATACTGTAGCTAATGGAAAGATAAACATTTCTAAAGGAAAACTAAAACAATTCATCTGCTGGTTTTCTCTTCATTTTCCCCAATTTACCCAACAAAATATACATTCTGTCCTGCTATGGGATAACGTAGGAAAATTTCTGATTTATAAAGTCGAGCAGGGAGATAAAACAGCTTCAAAATTCTGTCCAATATTCCTTTTAATTTGCAGAGAATAATCAAGAGAGAAATTAAGAGAAAACTGGGAACACCCCCATGTTGGAGCCCAGGATGTCCCTTTGGGAGTCCGGAGCTGCCGAGATCCCTGCCAGGGGGCTCAGAGACCCTGGCACACAGCCCAGAAACACCAGTGGGTTCGATTACGAACCATGGAACAAATTGTCACCTTTATATGAAGAGATAAAAGCCACAGCAGTTTGAATAATGTAATAATAATGTTATCACAGGGTGTAAATGTAGGTTTTAGGATTTTCTGTAGAGGGGTTTTTTGGGGAGAAGATGGAGGGATTTGGGCGTGTCTAGCCTTGCTTCTTCTTCTTCTCTACCTCCATCTTCACTGATGATGTTGGCACTTTTGGATTGGTTTAGAGTAGAAGCTCACAGTCTAACATAGGTGATGGGTATTGGAAAATAACTGTAAACATGTCACACGAAGATTTCAGTATATAAAGATAACACTGCCCTGGGGGCAGGCAGAGTGCCTCTGGCTGCTCTGCTGAGCAGACCTCAGCTGGGCAGGAAGAAAATTTTAGAGATAAGATAGAATAAACAACCTTGAGACAGAAAACTGAAGAGCTTCGTCTCATCCTTTGAACGCAGGGGCTGAAGCAGAGATTTTTAGCAACAAGTCGGGGTCCCAAACCCTGCGGAACCCCACACCCCACACCTGCAGTTTCCCCTATCCCTCCTCCCCTACCCTCTGCTCCTGAGATGAGAGGAAAGCATGAAGCATGCTGAGAAACACAGGGGCCCTGTTATGATCTCCATATCCCCCCTGACTTCCTGCCTTCCTCTCAGCTCCCTGGCTCTAGCAGTGGCACGCAAACTGATAGAGAACTTTCCCTGCACCCTCCTTCCCCAGCAGCTGAACCTAAAAATAATCCCCCTTTTCCCCAAGGTAGTGGTGGTCACACAGCCAGGGTCCAAGATGGCTGTGACCACACGGCGAGCCCCCCATCCAGCTTTCCTTCTTCCCATAACTCCTTCTATCTGCCCAATCCCTCCCCCAGTCCTCTCTGGTCCCACAACCCCTTCCTTTCACCGGACACCCCTCCCTCCTCCTGCATGCTCCCGACAGGTTCCCATGGGGTGGGGCCTTGCCTGGTCCCCACGTGGGTGCGGCTGGGGACAGGGCAAGCCCTTGCCCAATGGGGCCTGGAGGGGGTTCAGCCCCCACCGAGCTCCCAACGGGGTGCAGCTGAGCCAGCAGGCTCTAATAATCACAAGCAAGAGAGAGAAGCCATTCTCTCTGCTGCCCTGTCACATATATTGTCAAAGGGAACTGTATCAGGAGTTACCAACCCTTCTCATACCAAAATAAAAAAGAGTTATGCAAAAGCAAAAAGAATTTGGTTGAGACAGTGAAATCTTTAAAGGGAGAATGAAAGACACCCTAATGTCTGTTGAATTTCTACAAACAAATAGAAAAGTTAGATTTAGATGCTTCCTGATCCCTTCAGAGCTTGATCTCTGGGAAATGTGATGGCAAGGGGAGAGAAGCTGACAATCAATAGGATTGATAAAGCAAGCTTTGGTTTATTTGGAAAGTTCAGTTTCTTTTATACACTGTTCAGCAGGCATGCATACCTGTCACAAAGTGATTGGCTAAAAGCAAAAGTTAAACATTCTTTTGTGCAGTTTTGAGAACCAGGGTTCCTCCTCATTCTGACTGCTGTAGCTTTTGTTAATCAAACTACCAAGGTTATACTGTTCTTGCCAAGGGTACAGTGTTCTTGCTCTCTCCTCTTTACCAGCATAGCTTTGCAGTTTGCTTATTCTAACTTCCCTAACAATGAGATTGCTTGTCCCATTCTTCTAATGATCCATGGCCCTGTTCCAGCAGCCAGTCTTCAACAATTACCTTGTTTTCTCTTTGTACAAGCAACACTGGATCAGTTACTGTTGCTGTAGCCTTATCAATCATCCACTGAAAACACTGACATAAACATGGTAAGCAAAAAAGCAATAGTAACATAATGATCCCTATGGTGATAACATGTCACACTAACGCAATTAACCATGGTCCCAAGCTTAAGGATTTCAGCCATCCTTCTTGCGGAAGATAGGGTCCGGCAAGCGGAAGATATCGCGATGTACGGGAAGACAGGGTCACCGCCACCGCACATAACCAACAGTCATATTAAGTTAGCCAATATTATTAAGCTTATTATGTAAGCAGATGGATATGATGACAAAAACTGCAACATATATAACGCTGTGTAACACTAAATAAACTGCCATTTTGCCATCCATCACATTGGTGTCTGTAGGTACTCGGCCCGGGCAGTCTGAGGTGGCTGCCATGCTGTTCCTGAACCAGGTCGCCATGCCTCACTGAGGCAAAAAATGATGCTGAAACCTGGGAATCATCCGGGAAACGGGGATCGCCTGGACGGGTGAACGGCGGCCGGAGCAGCTGGACCAGCCCGGCGGGGAGGACGCTCCCGGACCGGCGAGGAGGATGGAAGCCCTCGTGAAGGTCGTATCGCAGTTACATCGTCAATGGGGAATTGATTGAAAGCCTAAAGATTTTACTTCTGCCGTTACACGGCTTTTACAAATTGGTGTCATTGACCGTCCGGTGGACATTGTGCACTCAGAAATATGGAGGAAATGCACCAACGCTTGAGCTGCTATGTCGTCCGGGAGCGGGAAAAACCTTATATCGTGGGGGAAAGTCAAACAGGCTTTGCAAAAAGCTCTGCAAGAGCAAGAGACCTGGAAAGCTGCTCAGCAATGCCTGCTTGTTGTACCGAAATTAGGTGTTGGAGCAGCCACGAAAACCGCAGACAGCTGCGACATTCCTGAGTTTAACAACTCACGAAATCATAGGCATTCCCCCTCGCCACCCCAACAACACAGCCCTGTTCTCAATTGCTCCCCTGACCATAATTGGTCCTCAGAAAAACAAAAACCCTCACTAGATGAGCTCGTAAATGAGCCCGGGCTTGCCGTGGTCGGGTCAAATCCCGAAAAGTCCTGGGAAAGACCACCACCTTATGCCCCCCCAAATGGCGCTGGGCAGCAAGACGAAGAGCGGGGTGTAGATAACCCTGGTGTGCAGAATGTGGAGTCTGAGAATGTTTTAGATAAGAGTAAATGTGAAGGTAACGAAAGTTGGGAGGAGGGGAAGAGTAAAGTTGATAACGGGAAACAAAAGCCCATTCAAAGTGTCCGCCGCTAAGTGTATCCCTATAAAGTAAGAACCTCCCTCAGCAGGAGGCGGGGCGGCCAAAGGGAAAGGGAGCGTCCCAAGAGAAAGGGGCGGGGGCGGAGGCCATCACAAAGGCTCCGGAGCCCAGAAGTGTCTAGTCAGTCGACTTCTGGCTCTGAGTCGGACCCCAGCTGGGACGAGTGGCACGGTAAATGGTCGGTGATAGAGTCTGAGGAAGAGAGGGTGGAGGCACACAGAATTGGTGATTACAATACTACTACTTGGGTTAAAGAGAAGCTAGAAAAAGAACGACCTCCACTCACAGACTGGAGAGAAATAAAGATAGCATGTGCTGACTGGGCCCCATCAACCAAGTTAGCCTTCCCAGTCCGGGTTGGGGGGCCAGGTGGAAGTCAAAGAACATACTCACCAGTGAATCCTAAAGACATACAAGCAATAGTCAAGGCAATTGCAGACAAAGGAATTAATTCAGCTATGGTCTCCACTCTCACTGATAGTGTTTTTGGAGGGGATGACATGCTTCCATTTGACATTAAACAAACCACCAGATTGATTTTTGATGGGGTGGGGATGATTGTTTTCAAGCAGGAGTGGGAGGACAATTGTGCAAAGCAACTAGCCCTAGTAGCTGGGGCAGACGATCCACTTCATGGTTCCAGTCTGCAATGATTAATGGGCACTCATCCAACCATGATCACCCCCCAAGCACAGGCTGAGGGCCTATGGGCCATGAGGTTGTGACAACCACTCATGCTGCCAGAGAAGCTATTCGTTCTGCTTCTCGAGTTATTGCTAAACCATCACCATGGTTTACCAACAAGTCACAATAAAGCAAAGTGGAAGTGAAAGTTTCACACAATTTGTAGACTGCCTCCAGGCAGCACCTGATTCCTCATCCCTATCCTCAGAAGCAAAAGGCCCTGTGTTAGCAGTGTCTGCATCAGCAATGCAATTCAACCACCAAAGAAATTTTATACTCACTACCAACTGGGTCTAGCACCACAGACATGATCAGGCATGTCACAAAAGAAGAACATTTGGCCCCAATCCAAACAGCTTTCATGCTGCAATAACTAAAACAATGACGTGCTTTAAATGTGGACAAGCAGGGCATATCGCAATGAACTGTCCCCAATTAAGTAACCCACCACCGTCACTTCCCCTGCGTGAAAATCAGCCAAAAGGGCCGTGCTGGGCCTGTGGGAAAAAGGGACACCCCTCAGAAAGGTATTACTCTCAATCAAATCACAGGTCAAGGCAAATGTTTTGGTAATTCAACTTTAGCAGAAGAAAAATGGGTGGTGTTTGTACTGAATGACTTGAGCCAAATAAAAAGAGTAAGTGTGCGATTCCAGTCGAATCGGGAATGTGGGTCAGTCGACAGGCTGGAATAAGCCCATGTGTCCTCCTCAGCAAATTCAATACCTCCACTGATTTTTGTATTAAAATTCTGATTGTTCCCAGGGTCCTGTATCACCAGGAAGAAGAAATGTACCACTTCCTAGAAGAACTCACCTGGCTCCACAAAAGAGAAATAATAACAGGTATAACCATAGCCATGCTCCTCAGTCTAGGTGCAACCGGTGCCACCACAGGTGTGTCAGCTCTTGTCACCCAACATCAGGGACTCTCTCAATGCAAATGACCATTGATGAAGATCTGCAGAGAATTGAAAAATCCATCTCCTTTTTAGAAAAGTCTGTTTCCTCACTTTCAGAAGTTGTTTTGCAGAACAGGTGAGGACTGGATATTTTGTTCATGCAACAAGGAGGCCTGTGTGCCGCCTTGAAAGAAGAATGTTGTTTTTATGCAGACCATACAGGAGTCGTGCAAGACTCGATGGCTGAGCTAAGGGAAAGACTAGCCCAAAGAAAAAGAGAGAGGGAGGCCCAGCAAGGATGGCAGGAATCATGGTTCAACCAGTCTCCATGGCTCACCACTCTTGTTTCCTCTTTGATCAGCCCCCTTACTATGCTGATTCTAACACGAATTTTAGGCCCTTGCCTTCTAAACAAATTGGTGCTGTTTGTTAGAAAACGTCTAGAGACAGTTAACATTCTTTATGTTCGAGCTTGACAAATGCCTTAAAATGCACTTATTACTAACATGATACCTCGTTTTTACTAATTTTACTAACTTTTGCATTTTTATAACGCCTATATTTCATATATTTAGATTTAGACCAATTTTGAAAATATTATAGTTAAGAGTCAAGGTTTATATGTATATTAGTCTATATAATTAATCATAGGGGAGGGGGGAAATGTGGAAGATAGGGTCCGGTGAGCGGAAGATATCGCGCTGTACGGGAAGAGAGGGTCACCCCCCCTGCACACAACCAACAGTCATATTAAGTTAGCCAAGAGTATGAAGCTTATTATGTAAGTCGACGCATATGATGACAAGAACTGCAACATATATAACGCTGTGTAACACTCAATAAACTGCCATTTTGAGATCCATCACATTGGTGTCTGTAGGTACTTGGCCCGGGCAGTCTGAGGTGGCTGCCATGCTGTTCCTGAACCAGGTCACCACGCCTTGCTGAGGCAACAGATGACATCCAATCCCACGGTGTTCCCCACCAGCCCCGAGGTGGGTTCATGGAAAGATCAAACAGGAGGGCACGAACACCAAGGGGGAACGGATACTCAGCGACACTGTCCATTGACTCCAGGAGGGGACTCAATGCCCGCTGGTCATCAGAGAGCACCGGCCAGATGTGTTCCCAATTTGGATCACGGGGAATGTGGGACACCAGGGCTCTGCCCGCTGTGGGTGCTCCCGGGGGGATGGAGTTAGGGCAGCGCACGAAGTTCTGACCGCACTCGGGGCACTCGCAGGGCTTCCCTTACTGGTGCCTCCGCTGGTGCTGGGTGAAGATAGAGGCTGGGTGAGAATCTCTTCCCTCACTGGGGACACTCGTGGGGCCTCTCCCTGCTGTGGATGCGTTGGTGGGAGGTCAATGTACATTTCCGCTTGAAGCCCTTGCCACAGTCAGGGCAGCGGAAGGGCCTCTCATCTGTGTGTATCCGCTCATGGACAAGGAGATGGCCTCTGGTCCAAAACCTCTTCCCACACTGGACACACTCGTAGGGCCTCTCCCCGGTGTGGATGCGCCGGTGGGCGATGAGCCTGGAGTTACAATTGAAGCCCTTCCCACAGTCGGGGCAGTGGAAGGGCCACTCATTGGTGTGGATCCGCTTGTGGAGGAGGAGACTGGAGCTGGTGTAAAACTTCTTCTCACACTGGGGACACTCGTAGGGCCTCTCCCCGGTGTGGGTGAGCTGGTGCTGGAGCAGCCTGGAGCTAACGCTGAAGCTCTTCCCACACTCCACGCACTTGTAGGGTCTCTCCTCAGTGTGGATCCTCTGGTGTCCGGATCAGGTGGGAGCTCATGCTGAACCTCTTCCCGCACTCCCTACACTCATAGGGCCTCTCGCCGGTGTGGATCCTATGGTGCAGGATCAGGTGGTAGCTCCTGCTGAAGCTTTTCCCACACTCCCCACACTCGTACGGCCTCTCGCCAGTGTGGATCCTCTGGTGCTGGATCAGGCTGGAGCTCTAGGAGAAACTCTGCCCACACTCCCCACACTCGTACGGCCTCTCCCCAGTGTGCATCCTCTGGTGCATGATCAAGTTGCTGTGCGACCTGAACCTCATACCACACTCCCCACACTCATATGGCCGCTCCCCAGTGTGGATCCTCTGATGCCGGATCAGAAAGCTCTGCAACCGGAAGCTCTTCCCACACTCCCCACATTTGTATGGCTTTTCCCTGTTGTGCATGCTCTGGTGCACGATCAGGTTGGAGCGCTGGCTGAAGCTCTTCCCACACTCTCCACACTTGTGGGGTCTCTCCCCAGTGCGGATCCTCTGGTGCCAGATCATGCTGGAGCGCCATCTGAAGCTCATTTCACGCTCTGAGCATTTGTGGGGCTTCTCCCTGCTTTGATTCTTGTCCAGCCCCGAGCTCTGGCTGCATCTCCGGTCGCCTCACTGGCCCAGGCTGCCTCTTTCCTCCTCAGATCCCCGGCATCTGCGTTTGCAGCCCCTCCTCGTGTGGGATCTCCGCCGCTTTTCCTCCCCACTGGATTCCAGTGCCATGGAGCCGCTCAGAACGGGCTCTGCCACGAGTTTCTGCCGCGGGGATTTGTCCTCCCTGCTCTCCATCCTCAGCTCCCTGTCTGGGGCAGGAAGCAAAAGGAGAGGATGGCATTTGCCTCCGTGCCACAGGGCAGGGCAAGGAGATCCCCCCAGGGCGTGCCCGGCAGGACGGGGTCGGCAGCGGGTTTGTCCTGCAGCCGGGGCCATGCTGGGCTGGCAGATGGAGCAGGAGAGAGGGGAAAGGGACACTGACTTCCTCCTCACCTGCCTGGGGCTCCCAGTGCATCTTCCTCACAGCCTCCTCCTCCAGTTGGACGAGCTTTGGGAATGGCAATCCTGGTTTGGGAAAAACAAGGGCTGAGCATGTGAATGTCAAAGTCCCTGTACCCATGTCCATCTCTAGCAGTCCCCGACAAACTGGGGTCCATAAAAACCTCCCAAATACCAACATCCAGTCTGGGAAACGCCTCCCAGGCGTTCCCCATCTCTGGTGTCTCCCCTTTTAGGGTTTGGGGTTCCCCCTCCCTCTGGCTGCTGGGAGTCCCAGAAACACCAAAAGCTCCCCCTAATTCCCTCTCCTATTCAGGGATGCTGGGAGTGACTGGGCTCATAATGGGAGCGAGTGGAATCCCCCTGCAAGTCCCTGAGCTCATACTGGGAGCGACTGGAATCACCCTGCAAGACCCTGGGCTCATACTGGGAGCAGCCATTTCCACCACCGACACCCCCCAATCCATTTCCCGGCCATGCGGCCCCTCCAGCCCCCAGCACCCCCTGCCTCTGGGACCCTCTCGGGCTGCCGCTCTGGGGCTCTGGCTCTCCTCTCTCCGCGGTCCGCTCGGGGAAGCCGCGGCTCTCCCGGGCTCCCCAAACCCGGGGTCCCCCCGCCCCCGCCGCTCCCGCGCGCTCCCCACGCGGCCCCGCCCGAGCTCGGAGGGCCCGGCCCGGGCAGCCCAACCCCCACCGCGCCGGGACCCGCAGCCACCCGCCCCCGACGGGGCTCTGCCTACACCGGCACCGCCACCCCACAAAAACACCTCCTGGACACCCCCCAAGTACCCCCAAAGGCCACCTGCGCCTCGCCTTTGGAGCCCCGCGAGCTCCGAACATCCCCCCCAAAAAAACCCCAAACCCAGCCACCCGCCGGGCTCTTGGGGCCGAGCTGCCCCTCCCCGGCCACCTGCGGGATGCGGGCCAGGGGCCCGGGGGCGCTGCGAGTGCAGGCGGCGCTGGAGCCGCGCGCTTGGCGCTGTGCTCTTGTGCTGCTGCTTCCCGCTGCCGCTCGGCCTCTGCCTCCCTCCCTGCTGCTCCTGCCCCGCTGCGAGCCCGAGGCGGGAGGGGAAAGGAAAGGGCGGGAAGCGTGAGGGGAAAGGGGCGGGGCCAAGGACAGGGCGGGCCCGGGAGGGGAATGGGGCGGGGCCAAGGACAGGGCGGGCCCGGGATGGGAAAGGGGCGGGGCCAAAGGCACGCTCGGTCCCAAACGTGCTTGGTTTGGATTAAAATCAGCTAAAAAAGCCTAAAATGAGGCCTAAATCCACCAAATTTGGCCTCAAATCAACCACATGGGACTTCAAGTCCACACGAATGGGGTTATAATCTTCCAAATGTTGCAGGAGTTTTCCAAAGGCTCGTAAAGTCCACCCTGAAATCAATTAGGTTTGGCTTAAAAGGCAACACGTGGCTCTAAAATCCTCTGTAAGTCCACATGCTTGAGCTTAAAATCAGCCAAATGAAGTTAAAATCATCCAAAGGGGTCTAAAATCCAAGTATAAAGACCTAGAATTTTCCAAACTTTTTCAAAACCATCTCTAAATAGCATAAAATCACCCCTAGATCTCCAAACGGGTGTAAAATCCACTCTAAAAGTGCCTGGTTTTCCCTAAAATCACCCAAATGGACCTAGAATCCATCCTGAAACTGCCCGATGTATCCTAAAATCACCGAAACTGATCTAAACTCCACCCAAATAGGTCTATAATCATCAGAAGTTATCTTACATCTACCCTAAAACTGCCCAGTGGATCATAAAATCACCCAAACTCACCTAAGTCCCACCAAAATTGGCCTAAAGTCACCCAAATGGGTCTAAAATCTCCAGGGCTGTGTGAAATATGAGGTTCCCTTTACTGGTAAATTTACAAGGTTTAATAAACGACAAGAAGGAAAGGCAATAAAGCCAAAGCCTACGGCCAGCCGGGAGCCTTTGGCTTTCAGCCAAGAGCACACCGCACAATCTCAGAAACGCTTCTTTAAATGCATCAACATGTTGCATATCCATAGACTCTCGTGCATTATTTACAAACCTTCCTTCGAGTTCCCCCACCCTGTTCCTCCTCACTCCATTTGATTTCTCTTTGTGGTCCCAGTCTGTGGCAGATACTCTGATAATGGGAGATCAATAAATTCCTTCCCTGGGGTTCCGGTGTCCATACCATCATCTTCATCAATTGGATAATGCAGGAAAGTGAAGAATTTCCTCATTACCATGCTCTGAGTTAGTTACCAAAAAGTTTTTTACATTACCACTTGATAGCCGTAGCAAAATATATTTATCACATGACTAATTCTAAGTTTTGTTCATAGCAGAAATAAAAGAAATTCTCTTAATACAGCAGAGGTTTTAACATTATACATATAGCATTCATTTTAATATTTGCGAAACGCCAACTTTTTCATATGCATTTAAAACAACCGGAACCGGGACTGGTACCGAGATCAGCACCGGAACCGGCACCAGCACCAGGGGTGAGACCGGCATCAGAACAGAGACTGGCACCAGAACCGACACCGGCACCGATCAGGGACTGGGACTGCGACCGAGACAGCACCAGAACCGAGACCGGCACCGATCGGGCACTGGGACAAAGACTGAGACTGGCACCAGAACCGACACCGGCACCGAGACTGACACCATTGCAGAACTGGCACCGGGACGAAGATCGAATCCGGCACCAGAACTGGCACTGGGACCAAGACTGAGGCCGGGACCGACACTGGGACGGGCACGCGGGAGCACTCCAGGACAGCTCCGGGACTGGCACCGGGACTGCTCTGGGACCGGGACCAGGACCGAGACCGGGAGCACGCCGGGACTGAGACCGAGACCGGCACCGGCGCTGGGACCGGGACCGCCCCGACACTGACACCGAGACCGACACTGGGACCGGAATCATCACCGAGAGAGCTCCGGGACTGCTCCGAGACTGAGACCGAAACCGGCACCAGGACCGAGACCGACACCGGGAACCCTCCTGGACCGAGACTGGGACGGATGCTGGCACCGGCACCGGGATCGCTCCGGGATTGCTCCGGGATCGCTCCGAGTCCTCCGCCTTTGCAAAGGGGAGATTTGGCCGCGCCCCGAGGGCGGGACTGGGAGGAAAATGGGAGGGACGGGGCGGGAGTGAGAGGGAACCGGGCGGGAGCCCATGGCGGGGCGGGACCGCTTCGGTTCCCGGTCTCAGTTCTCGTTCTTGGTCAAGGTGTCGGTCTCAGTTTTCGCTCTGGTTCTCGGTGTCGGGGCGGTCCCGGTCTCAGTGCCGGTACCGGTTCCGGTCTCGATCTCAGCCCCAGAGTGCTCCCGGTCTCGTTCCAGGTGCCGCTCCCAGAGTACTCCGGTGCCGGGGCCAGGGACGGTTCTAGTCCCGGTGCCGGTCCTGGAGCGCTCCCAGTACCAGTCCCTGTCTCAGTCTCCGTTCCGGAGTGCTGCCAGTCTTGGTGCTGGTTCTGGTTTCAGTCCCGGTCTCAGTCTCGGCATCGCTCTCGGAGCGGGGCTGGTCCCAGGGCCGGTACCGGTTCTGGTCTTGGTCCCAGCCCCGAAGTGCACCTGGCTTGGTCTCAGTCCCAGGCCTGGAGCGATGCTGGTGTCGATTCTGGTCTCGGTTCTGGCCCCGGTCTCCGTCTCGGGTCCAGAGCGGTGTCAGTCTCAGTTCAGTGTCAGTTCTGGTCCCAGTCCCGGTGCCAGTCCCGGAGCAGCGCCAGTCTCGGTTCTGGGGTTGGTTCTGGTCCCAGTCTTGGTCTGGGTCTCGGTCCCGGAGCGGTGCCGGTCTCGGTTCTGGTGCCAGTCTCATCCTTGGTGCTGCTGCTGGTTCTTGTGCTGATTTTCATCTCGGTCCCAGTCCTGGTCCTGGTGATTTTAGTCCCATTTCAGTGATTTTAGGCCCATTGGGGTGGGTTTTAGGTGATTTTAGGATAAAGTGCACAGTTTTAGATCCCACTGCATTCTTTGAGGCCAAATCTGCTGGGTCTTAGGCTCATTTAGGTGATTTTAGGATAAACTGGGCAGTTCAAGGGTGGGGATAGATCTCTTTGATTTGAGGCTGATATGCGTGGATCTTAAGCCTGCATGGGCAATTTTAGGCCCATTCTTTTTTCGTCGTTCTACTCTTAATTGGGTGGATTTAGGACTTTTTAGGAAATTTAAAGTCTATCCAAGCCTTTTAGGATGACTTTAGGTCAGTGTGTGTGGGTTTCAGTCCAGCTTGGGTGATTTGAGACCCCTCTGAGTGATTTCAGGCAAAAGTGAGCATTTTCAGGGTGGATTTCAAACACATTTGGGATATTTAAGGCTGAGTTTAGGCTGTATTCTGTGTGTTTTAAACCAGCTTGGAAATTTAAGGCCCCTTGGGTTAAATTTTATAACCCTTTGGATAATTTTAATTCCATTAGACCGATTTAAGCCAAATAATGCGGACCTAGGTTGGATTTTAGGCCCTTTTAAGGATTTTGGGTGAAATCTGATCGGTTTCAGGGTAAATTTTAGGCACCAATTCGACAATTTTCAGAGCGTTTGGATCATTTTAGAAACATTTGTACGGATTTGAAGCCCTTTTGGCTGATTTTAGGCAAAACCTGGTGGATTTAGTCTGAATTTGAGACCCTTTTGGGTTATTTTAGTGCAAACCGGGCCCGTTTGGGACCGCGCGTGCCTTTGGCCCCGCCCCTTTCCCCTCCCGGGCCCGCCCTATCCTTGGCCCCGCCCCTTTCCCCAACCAGGGCCCGCCCTCTCCTTGGCCCCGCCCCTTTCCTCTTTCGGGCCCGCTCTGTCCTTCGCCACGTCCCTTCCCCCTCCTGACCCCCCTGTCCTTGTCCCCGCCCCTTTCCCCTCACGCTTCCCGCCCTTTCCTTTCCCCTCCCGCCTCGGGCTCCCAGCGGGGCAGGAGCAGCAGGGAGGGAGGCAGAGGCCGAGCGGCAGCGGGAAGCAGCAGCACAAGAGCACAGCGCCAAGCGCGCGGCTCCAGCGCCGCCTGCACTCGCAGCGCCCCCGGGCCCCTGGCCCGCATCCCGCAGGTGGCCGGGGAGGGGCAGCTCGGCCCCAAGAGCCCGGCGGGTGGCTGGGTTTGGGGTTTTTTGGGGGGGATGTTCGGAGCTCTCGAGGCTCCAAAGACGAGGCGCAGGTGGCCTTTGGGGGGACATGGGGGTGTCCGGGAGGTGTTTTTGTGGGGTGGCGGTGCCGGTGTGGGCAGAGCCCCGTCGGGGGCGGGTGGCTGCGGGTCCCGGCGCGGTGGGGGTTGGGCTGCCCGGGCCGGGCCCTCCGAGCTCGGGCGGGGCCGCGTGGGGAGCGCGCGGGAGCGGCGGGGGCGGGGGGACCCCGGGATTGGGGAGCGCCGGGAGAGCCGCGGCTTCCCGAGCGGGACCGCGGAGAGAGGAGAGCCCAGAGCCCCAGAGCGGGCAGCCCGAGAGGGTCCCTGAGGCAGGGGGTGCTGGGGGCTGGAGGGGCCGCATGGCCGGGAAATGGGTTGGGGGGTGTCGGTGGTGGAAATGGCTGCTCCCAGTATGAGCCCAGGGACTTGCAGGGGGATTCCACTCGTATCCCATATTGATATGAGGCCCAGTCACTCGCAGCATCCCTGAATAGGAGAGGGAATTAGGGGGAGCTTTTGGTGTTTCTGGGACTCCCAGCAGCCAGAGGGAGGGGGGAACCCCAAACCCTAAAAGGGGAGATACCAGAGACGGGGAACGCCTGGGAGGCATTTCCAGGCTGGATGTTGGTGTTTGGGAGGTTTTTATGGACACCAGATGGCCGGGGACTGCTAGAGATGGACTTGGGCACAGGGACTTTGACATTCCACATGCTCAGCCCTTGTTTTTCCCAAAGCAGGATTGCCATTCCCAAAGCTCTTCCAGCTGGAGGAGGAGGCTGTGAGGAAGAGGAAGATGTGCCGGGAGCCCCAGGCAGGTGAGGAGGAAGTCAGTGCCCCTTTCCCCCTCTCTCCTGCTCCATCTGCCAGCCCAGCATGGCCCCGGTTGCAGGACATCCCCGCTGCCGACGCCATCCTGCCAGGCACGCCCTGGGGGGATCTCCTTGCCCTGTCCTGTGGCACGGAGGCAAATCCCATCTTCTCCTTGTGCTTCCTGCCGCAGACAGGGAGTGAGGATGGAGAGGAGGCAGGACAAATCCCCGTGGCAGAGCCCATTCTGAGCGGCTCCACTGCACAGGAATCCAGCAGGGAGGAAAAGCGGCGGAGATCCCACACGAGGAGGGGCTGTAAACACAGATGCCAGGGATCTGAGGAGCAAAGAGCCAGCCTGGGTCTGGGAGGTGGCTGGAGATGCAGCCAGAGCTCGGGGCTGGACAAGAATCAAAGCAGAGCGAAGCCCCACAAATGCTTTGACTGTGAGAAGAGCTTTAGCCAGTGCTCAAGCATGATCCGGCACGAGAGCATCTACACCAGGGAGAGACCCCATGAGTGTGGGGAGTGTGGGAAGAGGTTTGGCATGAGCTCCAACCTGATCCAGCACCTGGAAATCCACACTGGGGACAGACCCTACAAATGCCTGGCGTGTGGGAACAACTTCAGTGTGAGCTCCAGGCTGCTCCAGCACCAGCTCACCCACACCGGGGAGAGGCCCTATGAGTGTCCCCAGTGTGAGAAGAAGTTTTACACCAGCTCCAGTCTCCTTCTCTACAAGCAGATCCACACCAATGAGTGGCCCTTCGACTGCCCCAACTGTGGGAAGGGCTTCAATTGCAGCTCCCACCTCATCACCCAAAAGCGCATCCACATCGGGGAGAGGCCCTACGAGTGTGTCCAGTGTGGGAAGAGGTTTCGGACCAGAGGCCATCTCCTTCTCCATGAGCGGATCCACACGGATGAGAGGCCCTTCCGCTGCCACGACTCTGGCAAGGGCTTCAAGTGGAAATATACCCTGATCTACCAGAAACTCATCCACAGCAGGGAGAGCCCCCATGAGTGTCCCCAGTGAGGGAAGAGATTCTCACCCAGCTCTATATCACCCAGCACCAGCAGAGGCACTGGTAAGGGAAGCCCTGTGAGTGCCCCGAGTGCGGGCAGAGCTTCGTGCGCTGCCCCAACTCCATCCCCCCTGGAGCACCCACAGCGGGCAGAGCCCTGGTGTCCCACATTCCCCGTGATCCACATTGGGAACACACCTGGCTGGTGCTCTCTGATGACCAGTGGGCGTCGAGTTCCCTCCCGTACCCAATGGACCGCATCGCAGATTCGCCGTTTCTCCTCGCTCTTTGTGCCCTCCTCTTTGATCTTTGCATGAATCCACCCTTGGGGCTGGTGGGGAACACCATGGGATTCGATGTCATCTGTTGCCTCTGCATGGCCTGGCGACATAGTTCAGGAACGGCACGACAGTCACCAATGTGATGGTTGGCAAAATGGCAGTTGATTCAGGGTTACACAGCGTTAGATATGTAGCAGTTCTTGTCATCATATCCGTCTGCTTACGTAATAAGCTTCATACTCTTGGCTAACATAATAAGACTGTTGGTTATATGAGGGGGGTGACCCTGTCTTCCCGTACAGCGCGATATCTTCCGTTCACCGGACCCTATCTTCCACATTTCCCCCTCTTCTATGATTAATTATATAGACTAATATACATATAAACCTTAACTCTTAACTATAATATTTTTTAAATTGGTCTAAATCTAATTATATGAAGTATAAACGTTATAAAAATGCAAAAGTTAGTAAAATTAGTAAAAAACCAGGTACCATGTTAGTAATAACTGTGCTTTTAAGGCATTTGTTGGGCTCGAACATAAAGAATGTTAACTGTCTCTAGACGTTTTCTAACAAACAGCACCAATTTGTTTAGAAGGCAAGGGCCTAAAATTCGTGTTAGAAGCAGCATAGTAAGGGGGCTGATCAAAGAGGAAACAAGGGTGGTGAGCCATGGAGACTGGTTGAACCATGATTCCTGCCATCCTTGCTGGGCCTCCCTCTCTCTTTTTCTTTGGGCTAGTCTTTCCCTTAGCTCAGCCATCGAGTCTCGCATGACTCCCGTATGGTCTGCATAATAACAACATTCTTCTTTCAAGGCGGCACACAGGCCTCCTTGTTGCATGAACAAAATATCCAGTCCTCACCTGTTCTGCAAAACAACTTCTGAAAGTGAGGAAACAGACTTTTCTGAAAAGGAGATGGATTTTTCAATTCTCTGCAGATCTTCATGATGGTCATTTGCATTGAGAGAGTCCCTGGCGTTGGGTGACGAGAGCTGACACACCTGTGGTGGCACCGGTGGCTTCTAGACTGAGGAGCATGGCTATGGTTATACCTGTTATTATTTCTCTTTTGTGGAGCTGGGTGGGTTCTTCTAGGAAGTGGTACATTTCTTCTTCCTGGTGATACAGGACCCTAGGAACAATCAGAACTTGAACACAAATTCAGTGGAGGCACTGAATTTGCTGAGGAGGACACATGGGCTTATTCCAGACTGTCGACAGACCCACATTCCTGATTCCACTGGAATCACACACTTACTCTTTTTATTTGGCTCAAGACATTCAGCACAAACATCACCCCCTTGTTTTGCTAAAGTTGTATTACCAAAACATTTGCCTTGCCCTGTGATTTGGCTGAGAGTAATACCTCTCTGGGGGGTGTCCCATCTGCACTGATGTGCATTTTCTACTGCTGAATAATTAAAAGATACATCAAAGGCAATACCTTCATAAAAAGGGGGGTTTGCATCATAACACAACCAACATGACATAGTGAGGTTCGGGATTGCTTGATTCAGTGACAAAAAGGCAGCGTTTAATACACTAAGGAAAAAATCATGAGGAGCTGGCAAAGCTGAAAGATCAGATGGGGATGAGGTAGAGCTTTAAAGGGGGGGCACCTGGATGTGGGGGAGGGTGATCAAGGTGACAAACTCCCCATGTGATGGGTGATGGGGCCCAGTCAGCACATTCTTTACTCTTCCCCTCCTCCCAACTTTCCTTACCTTCACTTTTATCTATAACATTCCTGGACTCCGCATTCCGCACACCAGGGTTATCTACACCCCGCCCTTCGTCCTGCTGCCCAGTGCCATTTTGGGGGGCAGAGGGCGGAGGTCTTTCCCAGGGTTTTTCGGGGTCTGACCCATCCGTGGCGCACCCGGGCTAATCTTGTGAGGATTTCTGTTGTTCCACGGACGAGTTACAGTCAGGGGAACAACTGGGGATGGGGCTGGGTTGTCGCGGGGGTGAGGGGGAACGCCCCTGCTCTCGGGAGTTGTTGAACGCAGCGATGTCACAGCTGTCCGTGGTTTGTGTGGCTGCCCCGATTCCCAGCTTTGGCTCAGCAAGCAGACATTGCTGAGCACCTTTCCAGGTCTCTTGCTCTTGCAGAGGTTTTTGCAGAGCCTGTTTGACTCTCCCCCACGATTTAAGGTTTTTCCCACTCCCGGACGACATAGCAGCTGAAGCATTGGTGCATTTCCCCCATATTTCTGTGTGCACAATCTCCACCGGACGGTCAATGACACCAATTTGTAAAAGCTGCGTTAACGGCAGAAGTAAAATCTTTAGGCTTTCAATCAATTCCCCATTGACTATGTAACTGTGATACGACCTTCACTAGGGCTTCCATCCTCCTCGCCTGTCCGGGAGCGTCCTCCCCGCCGGGCTGGTCCAGCCACTCCAGACGCCGTTCACCCGTCCCGGCGATCCCCATTTCCCGGATGATTCCTGGGTTTCAGCACCATTTGTCGCCTCAGCGAGGCGTGGCGACCTGGTTCGGGAACGGCACGGCAGCCACCTCAGACTGCTCAGACCAAATGCTCACAAGCATCAATGGGATGGATGGCAAAATGGCAGTTTATTCAGGGTTACACAGCGTTATATGTGTTGCAGTTCTTGTCATCATATCCGTCCGCTTACGTAATAAGCTTCATACTCTTGGCTAACTTAATATGACTGTTGGTTATGTGGGGGGGTGACCCTGTCTTCCCGTACAGAATGATATCTTCCGTTCACTGCACCCTATCTTCCATAAATGTGGGACACCAGGGTTCTGCCCGCTGTGGGTGCTCCAGGGGGGATGGAGTTGGGGCAACGCACGAAGCTCTGCCCGCACTCGGGGCACTCGCGGGGCTTCCCTTACCGGTGCCTCCGCTGGTGCTGGGTGAAGATAGAGCTGGGCGAGAATCTCTTCCCTCACTGGGGACACTCGTGGGGCCTCTCCCTGCTGTGGATGAGCCGGTGGCAGATCAGGGTACATTTACGCTTGAAGCCCTTCCCGCAGTCAGGGCAGCGGAAGGGCCTCTCATCCGTGTGGATCCGCTCATGGACAAGGAGAGTGCTGTTGGTCTGAAAACTCTTCCCACACTGGGCACACTCGTAGGGCCTCTCCCCGGTGTGGATGCGCAGGTGCGTGATGAGGCGGCAGCTGTGATTGAAGCCTTTCCCACAGTCGGAGCAGCGGAAGGGCCACTCATTGGTGTGGATCCTCTTGTGGAGGAGGAGACTGGAGCTGGTGTAAAACTTCTTCTCACACTGGGGACACTTGTAGGGCCTCTCCCCAGTGTGCGTGAGCTGGTGCTGGAGCAGCCTGGTACTCACGCTGAAGCTCTTCCCACAGTCCACACACTTGTAGGGTCTCTCCTCAGTGTGGATATCCTGGTGCACGATCAGGTGGGATCTCCGGCTGAAGCTCTTCCCACACTCCCCACACTCATAGGGCCTCTCCCCAGTGTGGATCCTCTGGTGCTCGATCAGTTTGGAGCTCTGGGTGAAGCTCTTCCCACACTCCCCACATTCATAGGGCCTCTCGCCAGTGTGAATCCTCTGGTGCTGGATCAGGGTGGAGCGACAGGTGAAGCTCTTCCCACATTCCCCACACTTGTACGGCCTCTCCCCGGTGTGGATCCTCTGGTGCCGGATCATGCTGGAGCGCCAACTGAAGCTCTTCTCACACTCTGAGCACTTGTGGGGCTTCTCCCTGCTTTGATTCTTGTCCCGCCCCGAGCTCTGGCTGCATCTCCGGCCGCCTCCCCAGCCCAGGCTGGCTCTTTCCTCCTCAGATCCCCGGCATCTGCGTTTGCAGCCCCTCCTCGTGCGGGATCTCCGCCGCTTTTCCTCCCCGCTGGATTCCTGTGCCGTGGAGCCGCTCAGAACGGCCTCTGCCACGTCTTTCTGCCGCGGGGATTTGTCCTCCCCGCTCTCCATCCTCAGCTCCCTGTCTGGGGCAGGAAGCACAAGGAGAGGATGGCATTTGCCTCCGTGCCACAGGGAAGGGCAAGGAGATCCCCCCAGGGCGTGCCCGGCAGGATGGCGTCGGCAGCGGGGTTGTCCTGCAGCCGGGGCCATGCTGGGCTGGCAGATGGAGCAGGAGAGAGGGGGAAAGGGGCACTGACTTCCTCCTCACCTGCCTGGGGCTCCTGGTGCATCTTCCTCTTGCTCACCGCCTCCTCCTCCAGCCGGACGAGCTTTGGGAATGGCAATCCTGGTTTGGGAAAAACAAGGACTGAGCATGTGGAATGTCAAAGTCCCTGTGCCCAAGTCCATCTCTAGCAGACCCCGGCCATCTGGGGTCCATAAAAACCTTCCAAACACCAACATCCAGCCCTGGAAAAGCCTCCCAGGTGTTCCCTGTCTCTGGTGTCTCCCCTTTTAGGGTTTGGGGTTCCCCCCTCCATCTGGCTGCTGGGAGTCCCAGGAACACGAAAAGCTCCCCCGTCTTCCCTCTCCCGTTTAGGGATGCTGGGAGTGACTGGGCTCCTACTGGGAGCGACTGGAGTCCCCCTGCAAGTCCCTGGGCTCCTACTGGGACCGAATGGAATCCCCCTGCAAGTCCCAGGGCTCATACTGGGAGCGACTGGAATCCCCCTGCAAGTCCCTGGGCTCATACTGGCAGCGACTGGAATCCCCCTGCAAGTCCCTGGGCTCATACTAGGAGCAGCCATTTCCACCACCGCCACCCCCCAACCCATTTCCCGGCCATGCGGCCCTTCCAGCCCCCAGCACCCCCTGCCTCAGGGACCCTCTCGGCCTGCCCGCTCTGGGGCTCTGGGCTCTCCTCTCTCCGCGGTCCCGCTCGGGGAAGCCGCGGCTCTCCCGGCGCTCCCCAAACCCGGGGTCCCCCCGCCCCCGCCGCTCCCGCGCGCTCCCCACGCGGCCCCGCCCGAGCTCGGAGGGCCCGGCCCGGGCAGCCCAACCCCCACCGCGCCGGGACCCGCAGCCACCCGCCCCCGACGGGGCTCTGCCCACACCGGCACCGCCACCCCACAAAAACACCTCCCGGACACCCCGCCATGTCCCACCAAAGGCCACCTGCGCCTCTCCTTTGGAGCCCCGCGAGCTCCGAACATCCCCCCCAAAATCCCCAAACCCAGCCACCCGCCGGGCTCTTGGGGCCGAGCTGCCCCTCCCCGGCCACCTGCGGGATGCGGGCCAGGGGCCCGGGGGCGCTGCGAGTGCAGGCGGCGCTGGAGCCGCGCGCTTGGCGCTGTGCTCTTGTGCTGCTGCTTCCCGCTGCCGCTCGGCCTCTGCCTCCCTCCCTGCTGCTCCTGCCCCGCTGCGAGCCCGAGGCGGGAGGGGAAAGGAAAGGGCGGGAAGCGTGAGGGGAAAGGGGCGGGGACAAGGACAGGGCGGGCCCGGGAGGGGAAAGGGGCGGGGCCAAAAGCACGCGCGGTCCCAAACGGGCCCGGTTTGCACTAAAATCACCCAAAAAAGCCGCAAATGCAGCCTAAATCTACCAGCTTTGGTCTAAAAGCAGCCAAAGGGCGCCTCAAGTCCACACGAAGCGGCCTAAAAGAATCCATATTTTCCTACAATTGTCCAAATTGGTCTAAAATCCACCCTGATACGGATCGGGTTTGCTCTGTAATTCCTTACCGGGCACTAAAGTCCATCCTAAGTCCCTACGGCTTGACCGATAATCAGCCAAATCATCCTAAGGCATCTAAAATCCAATGAAAAAGTCCTAAAATTGCCCAAAGTTGTTCAGAAGTCACACAAAATGGCTTAAAATAGCTCTTAAATCTCCCAAATATGCTTAACAGTCACCCTGAGAGTGACTGGTTTTCCTATGAATCACCCAAAGGCATCTGAAATCACCCAAGCTACACTGAAATCCACACACGCTGATGTAAAATCATCCTAAAAGTCTTGGATGTACTTTAAATTTCTCAAAGAGGCCTAAAATCCACCCAAATGGGCTTAAAATCACAAAAAAAGGGCCTACAATCAGCTACGTAGCCTGAAGGTCCACCAATGTAAGCCTAAAATCCCCCAAAGGGACCTAAAATCCACCCTACAACTGCCCTGTGTACCCCAATATCTCCCATACAGGTGTAAGCCCCAGCAGATTTGGCCTAAAATCAGCCAAAGGGGCCTAAACTCCACCCTAAAATTCCTCACATCACACACAGGGATGTGAAACCCAGCCTGAACCGGCCCCGTTTGCCCTGAACTCAGCAAATGGGCCCAAAACCTCCAGGACCGGGACCGAGATCAGCACCAGATCTGGCAGCAGCACCAAGGCTGAGACCGGCACCAGAACCGAGAGCAGCACCGAGAGTGGGAGCACTCCGGGACCGAGACCGAGACCGGGACCGCTCTGGCACCCATGTGAAATACAAAGTTGTGTTTGTGTCATGGAAATAAAAGAAACCTGTGTAGTTATAATTGTAAAATGTGTAGCTCACTACCACGGGACAGTTCTAAAAATCAGTTCTATAATTGAGGAAAACAAAACACGGGAGAAGGCCTCTGAACTAATACTGTGCTCGCAATGAACTGTTCTAAGTCTGAAGGTGTTTTGCAGTGAGAGTATTTAAATTATAACTTTAGGATGTTGCTTTTTGATAAAACCTTAGACTGTTCTCTACTGAGAACCTTTGAATTATAACTTAAGAATAATGCTTTGTATTAAAGATTTTTTTAAACTGTAGCTTTACAGCTTTTTGGTTTAGAATAAACAAAAGAGGGATGTGAACTTATCTCAGGCTCCTAACAAATGGTGAGAACATCCTGAAGAAGGAAGATGGACCACACCATCTGGATATACATCCTAGAATATATCACAATAGGAACTGGATATACATCCTAAGACTACATCCTAAGAGGGATGGAATTGTGACATAGAAATTTTGAAATAAAAAACTGCTGAAGTAGTATAATTTCTCAATAAATATCAGCAGCCCAGCAATCGGTGTGCAGTCAGCGAGGGAAACCTCTACAGTCCCCAGCCCTGAGTTTTGCTCATACTTTACCATAATACATTGAATTACTGCTTGATATATTGGCTGAGTCAAGCTTCTCATTTTTAACACTGAGAATGAGACCGAGACCGGCACCGGGACGAGGAGCGGGATGGGCACGGGGATCGCTCCGGGACGCACGGATCGCTCCGGGACCGGCATCGGGATCGCTGCGGGACCGGCACGGGGATCGCTCGACCGACGGTCGTTCGGGATCGCTCGGACCGGACGGATCGATCGGGATCGTCGGGAAAGCTCGGATCGCTCCGGGATCGCACCGGGACGGCACCGGATCGCTCCGGGATCGCTCCGGCACGGGATCGCACCGGACGGAGGATCGCTGGACGGATGGGTCGCTCCGGGATACACGCTTGGTCGGGGAGTTTGACTGTCCCGAGGAGGGAACTGGGCGGGATGGCGGATGGGCGGGAACTGATGGGACTGGGAGGAATCCGGGCGGGAACAGGGCGGGACTGGGCGGGATCGCCGCTGTTCTCGTTCTCAGTCTCAGCGCGGTCCGGGTCCCATTGGCGGTGCCGGTCTGGGTCTCCTCCCGGAGGTCTCAATCCGGGTTCCGCTCCCCGAGCGCTCCCGGTGCCGGTCCTGCACAGATCCCGGTGCTGATCCCAGTGCCGGAGCCGGTCTCGCTCTCAGTCCCGGACCCGGAGCGGTGCCAGTCTCGGTGCCGGTGCCGCTTTCTGTCCCACTCTCGCTCACAGTCCCGGCCCTGGAGTGGTGCCGCTCTCGGTTCTGGTGCCGATTCTGGTTCTGATCCCGGACTGAGTCCTGGTGATTTTGGGCCCTTTTGCCTGGCTTTAGGGCAAATAGGGAAAGTTTAGTCTGCGTTTTAGATCCCTTGCAGTGATTTGAAACATTTTAGGGTGGATTTCAGGTCCCTTTGGATGATTTCAGGCCCATATGCCTGAATCTTAAGCTACCGTGGGTGAGTAAGCCGCTGTTTATGGCGACATGAAGCTCATTTGGGTGGATTATAGGCATGTTTAAATAATTTTCGGTCGGTTCACAAACGTTTAGGAAGATTTCAGGTGCCTATTTCTAGGCTTCAGGCCCCCTTTGGCTGAATTTAGGCCAAACCTGGTGGATTTAGGCTGCATTTGCGGCTTTTTTGGGTGATTTTAGTGCAAACCGGGCCCGTTTGGGACCGCGCGTGCTTTTGGCCCCGCCCCTTTCCCCTCCCGGGCCCGCCCTGTCCTTGGCCCCACCCCTTTCCCCTCCCGGACCCGCCCTGTCCTTGGCCCCGCCCCTTTTCCCTCCCGGGCCCTCCCTCTCTTTGGCCCCGCCCCTTTACCCTCCCGGGCCCGCCCTGTCCTTGGCCCCGCCCCTTTCCCCTCACGCTTCCCGCCCTTTCCTTTCCCCTCCCGCCTCGGGCTCGCAGCGGGGCAGGAGCAGCAGGGAGGGAGGCAGAGGCCGAGCGGCAGCGGGAAGCAGCAGCACAAGAGCACAGCGCCAAGCGCGCGGCTCCAGCGCCGCCTGCACTCGCAGCGCCCCCGGGCCCCTGGCCCGCATCCCGCAGGTGGCCGGGGAGGGGCAGCTCGGCCCCAAGAGCCCGGCGGGTGGCTGGGTTTGGGGTTTTTTGGGGGGGATGTTCGGAGCTCGCGGGGCTCCAAAGGCGAGGCGCAGGTGGCCTTTGGGGGGACATGGGGGGTGTCCGGGAGGTGTTTTTGTGGGGTGGCGGTGCCGGTGTGGGCAGAGCCCCGTCGGGGGCGGGTGGCTGCGGGTCCCGGCGCGGTGGGGGTTGGGCTGCCCGGGCCGGGCCCTCCGAGCTCGGGCGGGACCGCGTGGGGAGCGCGCGGGAGCGGCGGGGGCGGGGGGACCCCGGGTTTGGGGAGCGCCGGGAGAGCCGCGGCTTCCCCGAGCGGGACCGCGGAGAGAGGAGAGCCCAGAGCCCCAGAGCGGGCAGCCCGAGAGGTCCCTGAGGCAGGGGGTGCTGGGGGCTGGAGAGGCCGCATGGCCGGGAAATGGGTTGGGGGGTGGCGGTGGTGGAAATGGCTGCTCCCAGTATGAGCCCAGGGACTTGCAGGGGGATTCCAATCGCTCCCAGTATGAGCCTAGGGACTCCCAGGGTGATTCCAGTCGCTCCCAGTAGGAGCCCAGGGACTTGCAGGGTGATTCCAGTCGCTCCCAGTAGGAGCCCAGGGACTTGCAGGGTGATTCCAGTCGCTCCCAGTATGAGCCCAGGGACTTGCAGGGGGGATTCCAGTCACTCCCATTATGAGCCCAGGGACTTGCAGGGGGTTCCTCTCGCTCCCATTATGATCCCAGTCACTCCCAGAATCCCTAAATGGGAGAGGGAAGAGGGGGCAGGTTTTTTTGTTCCTGGGACTCCGAGTACCCAGAGGGAGGGGGGAGCCCCAAACCCTAAAAGGGGAGAAATCAGAGACGGGGAACGCCTGTGAGGCATTTCCAGGGCTGGATGTTGGTGTTTGGGAGGGTTTTATGGACCCCAGATGGCCTGGATGTTCTAAAGATGGACTTGGGCACAGGGACTTTGACATTCACATGCTCAGCCCTTGTTTTTCCCAAGCCAGGATTGCCATTCCCAAAGCTCATCCGGCTGGAGGAGAAGGCTGTGAGGAAGAGGAAGATGCCCCGGGAGCCCCAGGCAGGTGAGGAGGAAGTCAGTGCCCCTTTTCCCCTCGCTCCTGCTCCATCTGCCAGCCCAGCATGGCCCCGGCTGCAGGACAACCTTGCTGCCGACGCCATCCTGCCGGGCACGCCCTGGGGGATCTCCTTGCCCTTGGCTGTGGCACGGAGGCAAATCCCATCCTCTCCTTGTGCTTCCTGCCCCAGACAGGGAGCTGCGGATGGAGAGCGGGGAGGACAAATACCCTCAGCAGAACCTCGTGGCAGAGGCCGTTCTGAGCGGCTCCATGGGACAGGAATCCATCGGGGAGGAAAAGCGGCGGAGATCCCACACGAGGAGGGGCTGCAAACGCAGATGCCGGGATCTGAGGAGGAAAGAGCCAGCCTGGGCCGGGGAGGCGGCCGGAGATTCAGTCAGAGCTCGGTGCTGGACAAGAATCGAAGCATGGAGAAGCCCCACAAGTGTTCGGAGTGTGAGAAGAGCTTCAGATGGCTCTCCAGCATGATCTGGCACCAGAGGATCCACACTGGGGAGAGACCCCATGAGTGTGGAGAATGTGGGAAGAGCTTCACCCGTCGGTCCAACCTGATCGTGCACCAGAGCATCCACACCTGGGCAAAGCCATACGAATGTGGGGAGTGTGGGAAGAGCTTCCGGTTGCAGAGATTCCTGATCCGGCACCAGAGGATCCACACTGGGGAGAGGCCATATGAGTGTGGGGAGTGTGGTATGAGGTTCAGGTCGCACAGCAACTTGATCATGCACCAGAGGAAGCACACTGGAGAGAGGCCGTACGAGTGTGGGGAGTGTGGGCAGAGTTTCTCCCAGAGCTCCAGCCTGATCCAGCACCAGAGGATCCACACCGGCGAGAGGCCGTACGAGTGTGGGGAGTGTGGGAAAAGCTTCAGCAGGAGCTACCACCTGATCCTGCACCATAGGATCCACACCGGCGAGAGGCCCTATGAGTGTAGGGAGTGCAGGAAGAGGTTCAGCATGAGCTCCCACCTGATCCGACACCAGAGGATCCACACTGAGGAGAGACCCTACAAGTGCGTGGAGTGTGGGAAGAGCTTCAGCGTGAGCTACAGGCTGCTCCAGCACCAGCTCACCCACACTGGGGAGAGGCCCTACGAGTGTCCCCAGTGTGAGAAGAAGTTTTACACCAGCTCCAGTCTCCTCCTCCACAAGCGGATCCACACCAATGAGTGGCCCTTCCACTGCCCCGACTGTGGGAAGGGCTTCAATTGTAACTCCAGGCTCATCACCCACCGGCGCATCCACACCGGGGAGAGGCCCTATGAGTGTCTCCAGTGTGGCAAGAGGTTTCAGACCAGAGGCCATCTCCTTGTCCATGAGCAGATACACACAGATGAGAGGCCCTTCCACTGCCCTGACTGCGGGAAGGGATTCAAGCGGAAATGTACATTGACCTCCCACCAACGCATCCACAGCAGGGAGAGTCCCCACGAGTGTCCCCAGTGAGGGAAGAGATTCTCACCCAGCTCTATCTTCACCCAGCACCAGCGGAGGCACCGGTAAGGGAAGCCCTGCGAGTGCCCCGAGTATGGGCAGAGCTTCGTGTTCTGCCCCAACTCCATCCCATCTGGAGAACCCACAGCGTGCACAGCCCTGGTGTCCCACATTCCCCGTGATCCACATTGGGAACACACCTGGCCGTGTTCTCTAATGACCGCAGGCGTCTTGTCCCCTCCGGACCCGATGGACGGCGTCGCAGAGTCGCCATTCCCCCTCGCTGTTCGTGCCCTCCTGTTTGATCTTTGCATGAATCCACCCTCGGGGCTGGTGGGGAACACCTTAGGATTGGATGTCATCTGTTGCCTCTGCATGGCCTGGCGACCTAGTTCAGGAACGGCACGGCATTCACCAACGTGATGGATGGCAAAATGGCAGTTGATTCAGGGTTACACAGCATTTTATATGTTGCAGTTCTTGTCATCATATCCGTCTGCTTACGTAATAAGCTTCATACTATTGGCTAACTTAATATGACTGTTGGTTATGAGCAGGGGGAGTGACCCTGTACCTGTACAGCGCGATATCTTCTGTTCCCTGGATCCTATCTTCCACATTTCCCCCCTCCCCTATGATTAATTACACAGACTAATATACAATTAAACTTTAACTCTTAGCTTTAATATTTTCAAAATTGGCCTAAATCTAAATATATGAAGTGTAAATGTTATAAAAATGAAAAAGTCAGTAAAATTAGTAAAAAACGAGGTATCATGTTAGTAATAAGTGTACTTTTAAGGCATTTGTTGGGCTCGAACATAAAGAATATTAACTGTCTCTAGACCTTTTCTAACAATCAGCACCAATTTGTTTAGAAGGCAAGGGCCTAAAATTCGTGTTAGAAGCAGCATAGTAAGGGGGCCGATCAAAGAGGAAACAAGGGTGGTGAGCCATGGAGACTGGTTGAACCATGATTCCTGCCATCCTTGCTGGGCCTCCCTCTCTTTTTCTTTGGGCTAGTCTTTCCCTTAGCTCAGCCATCGAGTCTTGCACGACTCCCGTATGGTCTGCATAAAAACAACATTCTTCTTTCAAGGCGGCACACAGGCCTCCTTGTTGCATGAACAAAATATCCAGTCCTCGCCTGTTCTGCAAAACAACTTCTGAAAGTGAGGAAACAGACTTTTCTAAAAAGGAGATGGATTTTTCAGTTCTCTGTAGATCTTCATCGATGGTCATTTGCATTGAGAGAGTCCCTGATGTTGGGTGACGAGAGCTGACACACCTGTGGTGGCACCGGTGGCTTCTAGACTGAGGAGCATGGCTATGGTTATACCTGTTATTATTTCTCTTTTGTGGAGCCGGGTGGGTTCTTCTAGGAAGTGGTACATTTCTTCTTCCTGGTGATACAGGACCTTGGGAACAATCAGAACTTTAAACAAAATCAGTGGAGGTATTGAATTTGCTGAGGAGGACACATGGGCTTATTCCAGCCTGTCGACAGACCCACATTCCCGATTCATCTGGAATTGCACACTTACTCTTTTTAAATTTGGCTCAAGACATTCAGTAAAAACATCACCCACTTGTTTTGCTAAAGTTGAATTACCAAAATATTTGCCTTGACCTGTGATTTGATTGAGAGTAATACCTTTCTGGGGGGTGTCCCTTTTTCCCACAGGCCCAACACGGCCCTTTGGGCCGATTTTCATGCGGGGGAAGTGACGGTGGTGGGTTACTTAATTGGGGACAATTCATTACGACATGGTCCGCTTGTCCACATTTAAAGCACGTCATCGTTTTAGTTATTGCAGCATGAACAGCTGTTTGGATTGGGGCCAAATGTTCTTCTTTTGTGACATGCCTGATCATGTGTGCGGTGCTGGACCCAGGTGGTAGTGACCATAAAATTTCTTTGGTGGTTGAATTGCATTGCTGACGCAGACACTCTGCTAACACAGGGCCTTTTGCTTCTGAGGGTAGGGATGAGGAATCAAGTGCTGCCTGCAGGCAGTCTACAAATTGTGTGAAACTTTCACTTTGCTTCATTGTGGACCATGGTGATGGTTTAGCAATAACTCGAGAAGCAGAATGAATAGCTTCTCTGGCAGCACGAGTGGTTGTCATGACCTCGTGGGCCTGTAGGCCCTCAGCCTGTGCTTAGGGGGTGATCATGGTTGGATCAGTGCCCATTCATCATTGCAGACTGGAACCATGAAGTGGATGGTCTGCCCCAGTTCCCAGGGCTAGTTGCTTTGCACAATTGTCCTCCCACTCCTGCTTGAAAACAATCATCCCTGCCCCATCAAAAATCAATCTGGTGGTTTTTCTAATGTCAAATGGAAGCATGTCATCCCCTCCAAAAACACTATCAGTGAGAGTGGAGACCATAGCTGAATTAATTCCTTTGTCTGCAATTGCCCTGACTATTGCTTGTATGTCTTTAGGATTCACTGGTGAGTATGTACCTTGATTTCCACCTGGCCCCCCCACCTGGACTGGGAAGGCTAACTTGGTTGATGGGGCCCAGTCAGCACATGCTATCTTTATTTCTCTCCAGTCTGTGAGTGGAGTTCGTTCTTTTTCTAGCTTCTCTTTAACCCAAGTAGTAGTATTGTAATCACCGATTCTGTGTGCCTCCACCCTCTCAGACTCTATCACCAACCATTTACCATGCCACTCGTCCCAGCTGGGGTCCGACTCAGAGCCAGAAGTCGACTGACTAGACACTTCTGGGCTCCGGAGCCTTTGTGATGGGCTCCGCCCCTGCCCCTTTCTCTTGGGACGCTCCCTCCCCCTTTGCCTGCCCCGCCTCCTGCTGAGGGGGGTTCTTACTTTATAGGGATACACTTAGCGCGGACACTTGCAATGGCTTTTGTTTCCCGTTATCAACTTTACTCTTCCCCTCCTCCCAACTTTCATTACCTTCACTTTTACTCTTATCCAAAACATTCTCAGACTCCACATTCTGCACACCAGGGTTATCTACACCCCGCTCTTCGTCTTGCTGCCCAGCGCCATTTGTGGGGGGCATAAGGTGGTGGTCTTTCCCAGGACTTTTCGGGATTTGACCCGACCACGGCAAGCCCGGGCTCATTTACGAGGTCATCTAGTGAGGGTTTTTTTTTTCTGAGGACCAATTATGGTCAGGGGAGCAATTGAGAACAGGGCTGTGTTGTTGGGGGGCGAGGGGGAATGACTTTGATTTCGTGAGTTGTTAAACTCAGGAATGTCGCAGCTGTCTGTGGTTTTCATGGCTGCTCCAACACCTAATTTCGGTGCAGCGAGCAGGCATTCCTGAGCAGCTTTCCAGGTCTCTTGCTCTTGCATAGCTTTTTGCAAAGCCTGTTTGACTTTCCCCCATGATTTGAGGCATTTCCGACTCCGGATGACATAGTGTCCTTAGCTAAAGCATTGGTGCACTTCCCCTATATTTCTGGGTGCACAATCTCCACCGGATGGTCAATGACACCAAATTGTAAAAGCCGTGTAATGGCAGAAGTAAAATCTTTAGGCTTTCAATCAATTCCCCAATGACGATGTAACTGCGATACGACCTTCATGAGGGCTTCCATCCTCCTCGCCAGTCTGGGAGCGTCCTCTCCGCCAGGCTGGTCCAGCCGCTCCGGCCACCGTTCACCCGTCCAGGCGATCCCCATTTCCCGGATGATTCCTGGGTTTCAGCACCATTTTTTGCCTCAGTGAGGCGTGGCGACCTGGTTCAGGAATGGTATGGCAGCCACCTCAGACTGCCCGGGACAAGTACCTACAGACACCAATGTGAGGGATGGCAAAATGGCAGTTTATTTAGTGTTACACAGCGTTATATATGTTGCAGTTTTTGTCATCATATCCGTCTGCTTACGTAATAAGCTTAATACTATTGGCTAACTTAATATGACTGTTGGTTATGTGGGGGTGTGTTGACCCTGTCTTCCCCGTACAGCGCGATATCTTCCACTCGCCGGACCCTATCTTCCACAAGAAGGATGGCTGAAATCCTTAAGCTTGGGACCATGGTTAATTGCGTTAGTGTGACATGTTATCACCATAGGGATCATTATGTTACTATTGCTTTTTTGCTTACCATGTTTATGTCAGTGTTTTCAGTGGTTGATTGATAAGGTTACAGCAACAGTAACTGATCGAGTGTTGCTTGTAGAAAGAGAAAACAGGGGAATTGTTGAAGACTGGCTGCTGGAACAGGGCCATGGATCATTAGAAGAATGGGACAAGCAATCTCATTGTTAGGGAAGTTAGAATAAGCAAACAGCAAAGCTATGCTGGTAAAGAGGAGAGAGCAAGAACACTGTACCCTTGGCAAGAACAGTATAACCTTGGTAGTTTGATTAACAAAAGCTACAGCAGTCAGAATGAGGAGGAACCCTGGTTCTCAAAACTGCACAAAAGAATGTTTAACTTTTGCTTTTAGCCAATCACTTTGTGACAGGTATGCATGCCTGCTGAACAGTGTATAAAAGAAACTGAACTTTCCAAATAAACCAAAGCTTGCTTTATCAATCCTATTGATTGTCAGCTTCTCTCCCCTTGCCATCGCATTTGCGAGAGATCAAGCTCTGAAGGGATCAGGAAGCATCTAAATCTAACTTTTCTATTTGTTGGTAGAAATTCAACAGACATTAGGGTGTCTTTCATTCTCCCTTTAAAGATTTCACTGTCTCAACCAAATTCTTTTTGCTTTTGCATAACTCTTTTTTATTTTGGTATGAGAAGGGTTGGTAACTCCTGATACAGTTCCCTTTGGCAATATATGTGTCAGGGCAGCAGAGAGAATGGCTTCTCTCTCTTGCTTGTGATTATTAGAGCCTGCTGGCTCAGCTGCACCCCGTTGGGAGCTCGGTGGGGGCTGAACCCCCTCCAGGCCCCATTGGGCAAGGGCTTGCCCTGCCCCAGCCGCATCCACGTGGGGACCAGGCAAGGCCCCACCCCATGGGAACCTGTCGGGAGCATGCAGGAGGAGGGAGGGGTGTCCGGTGAAAGGAAGGGGTTGTGGGACCAGAGAGGATTGGGGGAGGGATTGGGCAGATAGAAGGAGTTATGGGAAGAAAGAAAGCTGGGTGGGGGGCTCGCCGTGTGGTCACAGCCATCTTGGACCCTGGCTGTGTGACCACCACTACCTTGGGGAAAAGGGGGATTATTTTTAGGTTCAGCTGCTGGGGAAGGAGGGTGCAGGGAAAGTTCTCTGTCAGTTCGCGTGCCACTGCTAGAGCCAGGGAGCTGAGAGGAAGGCAGGAAGTCAGGGGGGATATGGAGATCATAACAGGGCCCCTGTGTTTCTCAGCATGCTTCATGCTTTCCTCTCATCTCAGGAGCAGAGGGTAGGGGAGGAGGGATAGGGGAAACTGCAGGTGTGGGGGTGTGGGGTTCCGCAGGGTTTGGGACCCCGACTTGTTGCTAAAAATCTCTGCTTCAGCCCCTGCGTTCAAAGGATGAGACGAAGCTCTTCAGTTTTCTGTCTCAAGGTTGTTTATTCTATCTTATCTCTAAAATTTTCTTCCTGCCCAGCTGAGGTCTGCTCAGCAGGGCAGCCAGAGGCACTCTGCCTGCCCCCAGGGCAGTGTTATCTTTATATACTGAAATCTTTGTGTGACATGTTTACAGTTATTTTCCAATACCCATCACCTATGTTAGACAGTGAGCTTCTACTCTAAACCAATCCAAAAGTGCCAACATCATCAGTGAAGATGGAGGTAGAGAAGAAGAAGAAGCAAGGCTAGACACGCCCAAATCCCTCCATCTTCTCCCCAAAAACCCCTCTACAGAAAATCCTAAAACCTACATTTACACCCTGTGATAACATTATTATTACATTATTCAAACTGCTGTGGCTTTTATCTCTTCATATAAAGGTGACAATTTGTTCCATGGTTCGTAATCGAACCCACTGGTGTTTCTGGGCTGTGTGCCAGGGTCTCTGAGCCCCCTGGCAGGGATCTCGGCAGCTCCGGACTCCCAAAGGGACATCCTGGGCTCCAACATGGGGGTGTTCCCAGTTTTCTCTTAATTTCTCTCTTGATTATTCTCTGCAAATTAAAAGGAATATTGGACAGAATTTTGAAGCTGTTTTATCTCCCTGCTCGACTTTATAAATCAGAAATTTTCCTACGTTATCCCATAGCAGGACAGAATGTATATTTTGTTGGGTAAATTGGGGAAAATGAAGAGAAAACCAGCAGATGAATTGTTTTAGTTTTCCTTTAGAAATGTTTATCTTTCCATTAGCTACAGTATCTAGAATTGGGGAATAGATGTTTTGGTGTGCTGATAACCCAGTGCCCATTTTACAGTGTTAAAATTAGGTTGCACAGTTGTTATTTTTTTCTCCTTCGCAAACAGAGCAGACGAGGACAGATGCAGGAAAGGGTTAACTTTGGCCGCCGCAGGGACGCCACCGCCTCTCGCTGTGTGCGTCCCGTGCCTGCTGCGCCCGCCGCTCCCCCGCTGCTCCCAGTGCCACCCCCGCTCCTGGAAAAGGCTCGCGGCAATTCTGCAGGCGGGACTCGCTACTTCCCCCCTCCTGGGCTGCTCCGTGCCTGTAGAAAACACTTTTACCCAGGAAGGACTTCGGGCTACAGCAAGTTTCTCCTCCCTCCCCCTAAAACCTTCTGCTGTCTAAAATGCATCGTGGAGTCTCTGAGAGAAGAATGATGGTCCAAAGGCTTATAAAATATGTGTAGCTGCTGCGTGGGAGCTGTAACCTTGAGATATAGCCACCACGTTGGACGCCAGTCTGTCACAGCTCAGTCCTGGGGTCCCAACTAGGCTGGCTCCGAACCCCAGAAGTAAGCTCGACAAGGATAAAAGTGAAAGAGGCACCCTCTTCCTTCAGGGACCCAGACCCCGTGGTTTTAATGTAGGATCAATGCCAGGGAAGAAAAAGAGACCCAGCCTCAGGGCGGGGAGAATTTAAAACTTAGGATAAGGGTCGTGGGGTAGGGGAAATAGAGCCAATGGGAGGCACTCAGAGGGGAGGGATCAGTATGGGGAGAACACACCACAAGGTTAGAAAGGGGGATGTGGAATGTACCGTATGCAGTATGATAAAACTACTTATATGCTACATATATTAATCACCCAGTGTGAAATTATAACAAAACCAACTAACTAATGGAATACAACAGGGAGTAGAACTCTGAGTTCAGGTGTAAAGCCCCAAACAACTCTCTCCATGAGACATTTAAAGGAATTACAATTGTCTGTGTACTCTGAGTTGGAAACACTGGAGAAATACCAACAAGAGATTCTCAACAGGTCAAAAGTGCAAAACAGACTTTACTGGCAACTTTAGAAAATCAGAGAAACTTTGGCAAAAGCTTTAATATGACATTCAATCAACAAAAGCATTAACTTGGCCCCTTCAACTTGGCAAACTCTAAGCACGTTCAATTTTAAGTTACACAAGATCTTCAAGAGGAGGGAGTTAGAAGATGAAGAGGACACAGAGAGAGAGAAAGACAAAATAAGACACAGAGAAGCACACACACAGCTCCCAGCTCCTGGATCCCAGCGGTGTTCAGACAGAAATTCCAAGAGGAGGTAGGGCCAAGATGTGTGCTTGCCTCGTGGTCAGCCTTAAATACCCCTTGGTCTTCCTGGGCCCTTCTCCCAGGTAGGATTCTGGGTCCTTTGGTCACTGAGGAGCTGGGCTGGGGTTGCAGGGCTGGGTGTGGGGCATTGCCTTGGGTGGGCTAGGGACTGGCAGACACTGCTGTGTGATAGTTCTCTCCCACGTCTCTCCCCTGATAAGGGGAGGCTTTTTTGCAAAAGTTTTTCTTAGGAAAGAAGGCATAATGGACTCTCAGTTTTTCTTGTTCTTCAAGTTATTATTTTCTTATCAGCAATTTCAGCACACCAGGTTTTACACCAGCCAGGTGTACAGGAGAACAGACACCAAAAGCCCCCAAACACACGAGATCAAGCTTCTTTTAAAGATAATTCACCCAATTATCATCAAGAACATACATGATTTCTATTTTTCTACCAGTAACAAACTAAACTTCTATTCAGTGGCTCTAGACTGCAGCAAATTCCAGCCAATCGTCCTGTGTCCCAAACTCTGCAGAACATGGAGTAGATGAAAGAGAAGGAAACTAAAACCAACAAGGATCCTCCATCTTGAGTCATCTACTTCCCATACTAACAAACCCAAAACTCTAAAGTTCTCATCCTCTGATAAATGACATCTTATGCTACTATCTCATTTACATTCTTGAGAATTCTGATTCATCCCAAAGCCTAGAAAGCCTTTTCCATGGATGAAGGTTAAAAATAGTGTTTGTTAGGGTTTTGATCCTTCAAAACATGCAGAGCAATATTCTCTGCATTCTGGACTGCAACACGGCTGGGCTGGGAGAGAGGCTCGGGGCCATTGGGGTTCCAGGGCAGGGCAGTGCTGGGGTTCCAGGGCAGGGCAAGGCTGCACCTGCCCCTTCCTCCCCCACACACAAACTGTTTCCAGCCAACAATCTCCTCCAGTCTCTCACAAGAGGCAGTCTTGGGGGTGGAATCCCAATTCTGGCCACGGGTGCCTGGAGGAGATGGACAGTTCTTTTCCATAGCAAGGAAACCACAGAGCCCCAGTGCTCCAGGAGCAGAGGAAAAGTGACCCTCAACATGCCAGGGTCAACTGGAGCAGTCAGGTGGTCCCTGGGAAGCTGAACCAGCCAGAGCTGTTCCATGTTCCCTTGGCTCCATGGGGCCCCTGAGTGTCACCACGGCCCCTTGGTTCCCTGGGGCACAACTGTCTCACAATGGTCCCAGTGGTTCTAGAGTGTCACAAGACACCCTTGATTCCATGAGGCCTTACATTGTCAAATGGCCTCTCTGGCTCCACAGGCCCTGCAATGTCACAGTGGGCCCTTGGTCCTGTAAAGCCTCACAGTGTCACCATGGTCCCCTTGGTCCTGTGGAGCCTCACAGTGTCACCATGGTCCTTTTGGTCCTGTGGAGCCTCACAGTGTCATCATGGTCCCCTTGGTCCCATGGAGCCTCACAGTGTCACCATGGTCCCCTTGGTCCCATGGAGCCTCACAGTGTCACCATGGTCCCCTTGGTCCTGTGGAGCCTCACAGTGTCACCATGGTCCCCTTGGTCCTGTGGAGCCTCACAGTGTCACCATGGTCCTTTTGGTCCCATGGAGCCTCACAGTGTCACCATGGTCCCCTTGGTCCCATGGAGCCTCACAGTGTCACCACAGTCCCCTTGGTCCCGTGGAGCCTCACAGTGTCACCATGGTCCCCTTGGTCCTGTGGAGCCTCACAGTGTCACCACAGTCCCCTTGGTCCCATGGAGCCTCACAGTGTCACCACAGTCCCCTTGGTCCTGTGGAGCCTCACAGTGTCACCATGGTCCCCTTGGTCCCACGAGCCCCTGTGGTTATCACAATGGATCCTTGGTTCCATGGTGCCACACAGTGTCACAGTGTCCCTTGGCTCCGTGGGGCCCTGAAGTGTCACAATGGTCTCCATGACTCCAGCAGCCCCCTCAGTGTCACAATGCTCCCTTGGTTCCATGGGCCCTGTGCTGGTGCATCCCCCTTCCCTTCTCAGCCCACCCTGCCAGCTGAGGAATGCTCCTTGGGCCTGGGCCTTGGCCAGCAGCCCCTGGGCTCAGCTCCTCTGCAGCTCCTCACAAACACTGTCTGCTCCCAGGCACTGCTGCTGCCCAACCAGCTCCTGGGGTCTTTAGGAGCAGCCCTGGGAACTGGGTTTGTTCCCGCAGTGGCACAACCTCCCCGTTCTCAGCCTTGCACAGAGAGCTGTTGGTCCCAAGTGCGGCAGGATGGAACATTGCTGTGCCTGAAGCCCCTCTTGGGGGCCCTGCAAGCAGCGCTCCCAAAGGAGCCCCTTGGAGCTCTCCTGGCCAGCGCCTGTAAGAGCCGGAGACCAGAGATGTGGGACTCCAGGCGGCTTTTCAAAAACGTTCTTTATTGCACAGAAGAAGTTTCAGCAATCTTGGCTCCTGGGTACAGAGCCACGCCCAGGAGCTGCCAGCTCCAGCTTATAGGCATGCCTAAAGCCACGCCTGCAGCCGCTGGTATTCTGCTTACAATGCATTATATACTGTTCTTTGCTGAATGTCTTAATACATAACAACCAAGCAGCATCATACACCATACCCTTACCATTACCTATAGCCTGTCAGAACTACTAATATTTACCGTATTATGGGAGTAACTAACCAATCACATGAGTTAGGATGTTCTATTTTAAGCTTCAAACTTGTTTTTCAGTTTTTCTGCAGTGGAAACTTCTTTTTACTTGGGAAAATCATGTTTTCTGTTTGCCTATGCTTTTTTGAGATTTATCGTGACTTGGTAAAAACAGTCTTTCATTTGTAGATGTCCTGGGTTAATGCTGAATTGTATCCCCATTCGTCTGTTTAAATCTAAAATGAGTTCTGCACTTTTAAGACTGGATCTAAGAGTGAAGAAGAAGCAGTGGAATGTCTGAGGCTGGTGTTTTCAAAACATCAAGATAAGAGTTTGCAGTTTTGGAGGACACACAGGGAGTGTTGGCTGCAGTGCGGACGGCGGGAGAGAGCTCTCCTTTGCTTTCTGTTAGTTCGTGGCCAGCTGAAGCAAAGAAGTTTTCCGGACTGTGAGTTTCTTTTTTCCTTTTTTTTTTTTTCCTTGGAACTGTTCAAACCTACTCTGGACTAACCCCCAGCAGAGCACCAAGAGCTCATCCCTGTGGCCCACTGGGCCTGGCTTGGGCCTGGCATTTCCCAGTGCCAGGGACTGCCACAGACTGAGCGAGCCGAGCTGCACCCACGGCACAGACTGGCTGGATTTGTCATCTCTGCGGAGAAGCAGGAGGTTTTGTTCCTTGGTGTTCATTTGTTGTGCTTGGCCTGTTAAATAAACACATTTTTTCCACTTTCCTCTAAGGAATTTTTTTGTTTTGTTTTGTTTTTCCTCTTTTCCTTTGCTGAACCAGTTGGGGGAAGGGGCCATTGGATTGGTTTTCTGGAGGGACCTATTCAGAGGTTCCTTCCCAAATTTGCCTTAAACCAAGACATATACAGTTAATTGGCGCCCAACGCGAGGCTGAGAAAGTGGAAAAATTGTACTGATTGTATGTTCGTTGTACTTTGTATTGGGATAAAGCAGTCAGCAGCTATGTTGTTGCTTGAACTCATAATGTCTCTCTCGGTGGAGGCCTTTCTGGGTTTCTGTTCCCTAGGCTTTTTTGAGGTTTTAATACCTTTCTGGTCTTTAGGTTTATTCTCTTATTCGGAAATAGCTCCAGTGTTGTTCCTAACACGTAGTTTTTACTGTAGAGGAGCATGTATTAGAATAGCTATTGTACTGGGCTCAGTGATAATGATTTATAGGAAGTTCATAAAGGTACTGGAGTTGGTGGCAGGTATGTTTGGTTTATGGACCTTTCGTCTTACCTTGCGTCCCAGTTCCAGTAGCATGTTTTGGGGGTTTATTAGTAATTACACTCAGTTGGTTAGAGAAGAAGGAGGGGATGAGGCTTTTCAACCTTTCCTTTCCCTCTTCTCCTTTGAAACTGTTACATCACTTTTTAAGAATGTGTCATAGGTTTGACGTTGGCACAAGGCCAGTGCCCCTATGAGGATATACTGTCCCTGGTATTTGCTGTGACATGTGACCAAAACCAGAGCAAAACAGTTTCTAATTTAGAAAGCAAAGGAAAAAGAACTTTATTACTTATAATATGTAAAGAAGACACATACAGAAGAACATGAAACTTTAAAAAAACACTCTTCCTCCCCCCCCCACCAGTTCTCAACACAACAAAACAAACTGAAAATTCCCCATCACGTTACCACCTTTTAGATAATTAATCCTTAGTCTATTACCACCCTTTTGATAAATCAGTACTCAGTTCATTGAGGAGAGATAGGAGTCTTCCTTGCATCACATCGTGGCCTCTTCCTCCATGTCCAGTGCTCTCACCACTGTGCATGGACCAGAGCTGCTTCTAGGGTTTCTTTTTTTAAAGATGCTTTGGTTAGTTCCAGGAAACGACAGCTTCTCAAATTTTGGGACACCAGTCCCCCCCAATATTACCCCCTGGGGCCGAGGGGCCTTGAGAACAGAGCTTTTCCTCTCATCTCTGTTCACACTACTATCCACTCTTGGCTCCAAGCCAATGCCTCTCCCCAGATGCAGTCTCTGTGTTATAGAAAAGAAATGAGTCCATTCAGGCTATGCGAAAAAGTCCAGCCAAAGGCCACTCCATCATTTCCTCCCACCTAGGATTCTTTTCAGCATTCTCTGACAATCTTCCACTTACACAAACTTTCATCATCTTTGCTTAGTTCTCTCTATCTTTCTTCTTCAAATTCAGGAGGATTAGCATTTATAAAGTTTCCATCATCTACGAAAAGGATTAAAATCTTGGGCTTTGTTTCTTCGGAACTCTTACGGTATCTTTGCTGTTGGGCACTTTTCTCTCGCCACCCCCCATACTCCTTTGGCCGTGCTGCCCAGCTGTTGATATCAAATTTCAAGGTGACACAGATCACAGACACGGTTTCTCAGTCTCTCTCTCTCTCTCCGGGGGGGGGGGGGGGGGGGGGGGGGGGGGGGAAGGGGAAAAGAAGGCTGCCTGATGCCTCTCAAGGTTCTTGTACTCTCTCCACCCTTCCATCTTGCAGGATTTTTCTCTCCCTCTCTGTGCCCAAGGTTCCAGCCTACCTCACCCAGGCCGCATGGCTTCCCCTGCCCCACCCAGCCAGCCGCTGGGCAGGGGAGATCCCTCCTCCTCAGGGACCGGAACCAAGAGAGAGTTCTCCTGGGAGCCCTCTGCTTTTAACCCCTTGTGTTCTCAGAGGCGGATCCTTGTCCTCAGTGGCCACACCAGGTGCCAGTCTTAAAACCTGAGCACTCATTGGTTTGACCACTGAAGTTCGAAAAAACTCATTTTTTTCAAACTACGACAGAATGTTCAGTTTCCTTTGAATGCTAAGGATACCACCTTTCTGGTATTTCAGCTGGTAGGTTTCCTCTATATAGTCTGCAACTTCTCTAGAATGAGGGCTGAGATCTCCAGAGTAGCTGCTGAGACCCCTGACCCAGAAGTAAAGCCAGGTGTGCAGAATCCTGAGTGGTGTGGAGAATGGGAGGATATGGGCCAAACCCTGAACGAATTTTCTGACCCTGTATCCTGGGACTTTCCACGTGAACAAATTCAGAACCCAGCCAAGGTAGGAAAGTACTTGAAAGAGAAGTACCATGATGATACTAAGGAGAGAAAGCTCATTGCAATAAGCTGGGCCTTGGCATATGCTTATCGCACACTGCTAGATACTGTAGGGCAGCAGACAGAGGAAGGGGGGCAGGGAGATAAATCAACAGCTAAACCAGACAGTGAGCTTAAACCACTGGCAGTTGCTGCAGGAAGGAAGCACACAACTAAAACTGATAGGCCGGTGGAGGATGAGGACCCAGGTGAAGGAACCTCAAAACCAGCAACTGACAGAAAGGCAGAAGTCAGAACAACTGGCACAGGGTCAGAAGCTAATACTGAGCCCTTCTCCCTGAAGGACCTTCGTGGCCTAAGAAAGGATTACACTTGACGACCTGATGAATCCATAATTAGTTGGTTAGTCCGTCTTTGGGATGCTGCAGGTGAGGCTACAGTTCTGGATGGCACTGAAGCAAGGCATTTGGGATCTCTGTCACATGATCCAGTTATTGACCAAGGAATGATGAGGGGGGCCAACCCTCACAGCCTCTGGGAACGGGTCCTAGGAAGTGTGGCACAAAGATATCTGTGTGCAGACGATCTCTATATGCAGCAAACACAGTGGAAGACCATGGAACAAGGGATCCAGCGCCTGAGAGAGATGGCAGTGGCAGAGATTGTCTTCTCAGATGACCTAAACACTAGAAACCCAGATTTGGTACCATGTACATCTGTGATGTGGCGAAAACTTGTATGACTTGGGCCACAAGAATATGCTTCTGCTTTAGCCATAATGAAGCGAGATGACAGGGAGGAAACCGTGCTGCATATGGCAAAGAAGCTCAGAGCATATGCAGATCTGTGCATGGCCCAATGCAGGCAAGAATTGCAGCTGTGGAAACCCATCTGCAGAAATTAGATGATAAAATAGAGGAGAACCATAAGAGACTCAGAGAGGAGATGAGAGAGATGAAAGAGGACTTTTCTCCAAATCTCAGCAGTACAGGTCAAAGGTTCCGGTACCAAACGCAAATATTCCCAGATGGGGAGAGGAAGTATACCCCCCGAACTGAGCTGTGGTCTGTCCTGCGTGGTTTTGGGGAAGACATGAGGAGATGGGATGGAAAACCTACTGCTGCTCTGGCCCAACGGGTGCTTGAATTGTTTGAAGGCAAGACTCAGGGAGGAAGTTTCACCAAAAAGGAAGTAGCCCCAGTTGCCCAAGAAAAGAAGGATGACCAGGCTTAGAGGGGCCCTGCCTCTAGCCAGGTAGAGGCTAGGGAAAATCGTGTCTTTTGGATTGTGTGGATTCGTTGGCCTGGCACATCAGAACCACAAAAATATGAGGCCTTAGTTGACACTGGTGCGCAGTGCACATTAATCCCATCAAGACATGTGGGGACAGAATCTGTTTCTATTTCCGGTGTGACAGGGGGATCACAGGATTTTACTTTGGTGGAAGCTGATGTGAGCCTGACTGGAAGTGAGTGGAAGAAACACCCTATTGTGACTGGCCAGAAGCCCCATGCATTTTAGGCATAGACTTCCTTCGAAATGGGTATTTCAAAGACCCAAAGGGATTCAGGTGGGCATTTGGGATAGCACCTGTAGTGACAAAGGGCATTAAGCAATAGAGCTCCTTGCCTGGACTATCAGAGAACCCATCTGCAGTAGGACTCCTGAAGGTGGAAGAGCAACAGGTACCATTTGCCACCTCGATAGTGCACCGCCAGCAGTACCGGACGAATAGAGATGCTGTGATCCCCATCCATAAGATGATTCGTGAGCTGGAGAGCCAAGGGGTGGTCAGCAAAACCCACTCACCCTTCAACAGCCCCATCTGGCCTGTGCGCAAATCTGGAGGAGAATGGAGATTGACTGTGGACTATCGTGGCTTGAATGAAGTGACTCCACCATTGAGTGCTGCTGTGCCAGACATGCTGGAGCTCCAGTACGAGCTAGAGTCCAAGGCAGCAAAGTGGTATGCTACTATTGACATTGCAAATGCATTTTTCTCCATTCCTTTGGCAGTAGAATGTAGGCCTCAGTTTGCTTTCACCTGGAGGGGTGTGCAGTACACCTGGAACCGACTGCCCCAGGGGTGGAAACACAGCCCCACCATCTGTCATGGACTGATTCAGACTGCACTGGAAAAGGGTGAGGCTCCAGAACACCTGCAGTACATCGATGATATCATTGTGTGGGGGAACACGGCAGCAGAAGTGTTTGAGAAAGGAGCGAAAATCATTCAAATCCTTCTGAAAGCCGGATTTGCTATCAAGAAGAGTAAAGTCAAGGGACCTGCCCGAGAGATCCAGTTCCTGGGAATAAAGTGGCAAGATGGACGGCGGCAGATTCCCACTGAGGTCATCAACAAGATCACAGCAATGTCTCCACCAACTAGCAAGAAAGAAACACAAGCTTTCCTAGGCGCCATAGGCTTTTGGAGGATGCACATTCCAGAGTACAGCCAGATCGTGAGCCCTCTCTACTTTGTCACCCGGAAGAAGAACGATTTCCACTGGGGCCCTGAACAGCAGCAAGCTTTCGCCCAGATCAAGCAGGAGATCACTCATGCGGTAGCCCTTGGCCCGGTCAGGACAGGACCAGAGGTGAAGAACGTGCTCTACTCTGCAGCCGGGAGCCATGGTCTGTCCTGGAGTCTGTGGCAGAAGGTGCCTGGGGAGACCCGAGGCCGACCACTGGGATTCTGGAGCCGAAGTTATAGAGGGTCAGAAGCCAATTATACCCCGACAGAGAAGGAAATTTTAGCAGCCTATGAAGGAGTCCAAGCTGCCTCAGAGGTGATAGGTACTGAAACACAACTCCTCCTGGCACCCCGACTACTGGTGCTGGGGTGGATGTTCAAGGGAAAGGTTCCTTCCACCCACCATGCCACTGACGCCACATGGAGCAAGTGGATTGCCCTCATCACACAGCGTGCCCGTATTGGAAACCCAAATCGCCCTGGAATTTTCGAGATAATTATGAATTGGCCGGAAGGTGAAAACTTTGGTCTCATGGATGAAGAGGAACAGGAACAAGTGACACGGGCTGAAGAAGCTCCACCATACAACCAACTGCCCCCAGAAGAAACAGGCTATGCCCTTTTCACTGACGGTTCCTGTTGTATCGTAGGGATGAACCGGAAGTGGAAAGCAGCTGTATGGAGCCCCACACGACAGGTTGCACAAGCTACTGAAGGAGAAGGTGGATCAAGCCAATTTGCTGAACTCAAAGCTGTTCAACTGGCTCTGGACATTGCTGAGAGAGAGAAGTGGCCAAAGCTCTACCTATACACTGATTCATGGATGGTAGCAAATGCTCTGTGGGGATGGCTAGAGAAGTGGAGAAAGGCTAACTGGCAGCGTAGAGGAAAACCAATCTGGGCTGCTGAAGAGTGGAAAGACATTGCTAGTCGGGTAGAGAAGCTGCCTGTGAAAGTCCGCCATGTAGATGCCCATGTCCCCAAGAGTAGAGCTAATGAGGAGCACCACAACAATGACCAGGTAGACCAGGCTGCAAAGATAGAGGTGTCAAAGATAGACTTAGATTGGCAACACAAGGGAGAGTTGTTTGTAGCTCGATGGGCCCATGATGCCTCGGGCCATCAGGGTAGAGATGCCACCTATAAGTGGGCACGAGACCGAGGGGTGGATCTAACCATGGACAGTATTTCCCAGATTATCCACGACTGCGAGACGTGTGCTGCCATCAAGCAGGCCAAAAGGGTGAAGCCCCTCTGGTATGGGGGGCGGTGGTCTAAGTACAAGTATGGGGAGGCCTGGCAGGTTGACTACATCACACTGCCCCAGACACGCCAAGGCAAGCGCTACGTGCTCACAATGGTAGAAGCCAGCACGGGATGGTTGGAGACCCACCCAGTGTCTCACGCCACTGCCCGGAACACCATCCTGGGCCTTGAAAAGCAAGTCCTGTGGAGGCATGGTACCCCGGAGAGAATTGAGTCAGACAATGGGACTCATTTCAAGAACAGCCTCATCAGCACCTGGGCTAGGGAACATGGCATTGAGTGGGTGTACCATATCCCTTACCATGCACCAGCTGCAGGCAAAGTGGAGAGGTACAATGGACTGTTAAAAATCACCTTGAAAGCATTGGGTGGGGGATCATTCAAAAATTGGGAGCAGCATCAGCAAAGGCCACTTGGTTAGTTAACACCCGAGGCTCTACCAACTGAGCAGGCCCTGCCCAGTCTGAGCCCCTGCATACAGTAGACAGAGATAAAGTCCCAGTGGTGCATGTCAGAGGTTTGTTAGGGAAGACAGTTTGGATTAATTCTGCCCCCAGTACAGGCAAACTCATCCGTGGGGTTGTCTTTGCTCAGGGACCAGGTTGTACATAGTGGATAATGCAGAAAGATGGCACAATACAATGTGTACCTCAGGGAGATCTGACTGTTGGGTGAGAACTATGTGTAAATATCATTACTTGTTGAATGTCACTGCCATTGTTTGTATCTAATGATAAATTGTATATATGTGTGTGTAGAATTAAAAGATGTATTAGTGTTGGTAATAAGTTGACGATATGGGGATAAGGGGTGGAATGTCCTGGGTTAATGCTGAATTGTATCCCCATTCGTCTGTTTAAATCAAAAATGAGTTCTGCACCTTTAAGACTGGATCTAAGAGTGAAGAAGAAGCAGTGGAATGTCTGAGGCGGGTGTTTTCAAAACATCAAGATAAGAGTTTGCAGTTTTGGAGGACACACAGGGAGTGTTGGCTGCAGTGCGGATGGCGGGAGAGAGCTCTCCTTTGCTTTCTGTTAGTTCGTGGCCAGCTGAAGCAGAGAAGTTTTCCGGACTGTGAGTTTCTTTTTTCCTTTTTTTTTTTTCCTTGGAACTGTTCAAACCTACTCTGGACTAAACCCCAGCAGAGCACCAAGAGCTCATCCTGTGGCCCCCCAGGGCCTGGCTTGGGCCTGGCATTTCCCAGTGCCAGGGACTGCCACAGACTGAGCGAGCCGAGCTGCACCCACGGCACAGACTGGCTGGATTTGTCATCTCTGCGGAGAAGCAGGAGGTTTTGTTCCTTGGTGTTCATTTGTTGTGCTTGGCCTGTTAAATAAACATATTTTTTCCACTTTCCTCTAAGGAATTTTTTTTGTTTTGTTTTGTTTTTCCTCTTTACCTTTCCTGAACCAGTTGGGGGAAGGGGCCATTGGATTGGTTTTCTGGAGGGACCTATTCAGAGGTTCCTTCCCAAATTTGCCTTAAACCAAGACAGTAGACAACTTATCCTATGCTCTTAGCCATAAAATCTCTTTCCAACTCACCTCAGGCTTTGTCCAGTGAGCACTAGCTTCAGCAATCTTTCTTTTCACACATCTCTTGCTCTTCTATATGCAAACTTGCTTTCATTCCTAGAGAAGCCTCCGCCAGGCATTCCTATCCATCAAAGCTCCCTGTTAAACTTCCATCCTGCCCAACCAGCGCTCTCCCTCTGCGTGGGGCCTCTGCCAGTCGGGAACTCTCCCGTGGGCTACACTCGGGATCCCGAACAACAGCGCAGCCGGGGCCGATCCCCCACTGCTCCAGGCTCAGCCCTTCGCCCTGGGGAGATGCCAAAGCACCCGCAGGAAGCATTTCCCTGCCCTCAGGGGAATTTCTCACAGCTCCCTGCCACTGACTCTCTCTGTCTGTGTGCACACACCAGTGCCCGTGGCCTGGCAAACGTGGCAGAAATGCTGCTCTCCGAGGGGCTTGAGTGCCTTGGATATCTGAGTCAGTCAGGCCTGTCAGTCACGAGGTACAAGCTGAGTCAAATGCTGCTAAGAGTTCTAAATTTAATATCAGTTATAAGCTAAGTGCAATACTGTTAAGTATTATTTCTCTGTTAAATTATTAAGGCATGGCTTATGAGTTAGGAGAAATAGTGTTAAGTGCTCTTCTATTGCTAAATTGTGCAGTTTAAGGTGTAAGTTAAGGATCAGGTATAAGTTAAGTCCTGTTAAGTTGGAGCTCTGCTAAGCTTTTTGGCCGTATTCCTTTTATCCTTGCCCCCACTGTCCTCTTGTCACACACACACACAGGGACAGTTCTGGGTTCCTTTCTGGTTTGGTTACCTGGATTTGCTTTGGTTTGGTTGTTGCTTTGTTTCCTTGCTGTGCCTGCAGTGTGCAGTCAGGGGTAGAGAGACTCTTGCCAAGGAACTTTGTTATGCTGTTGCTCAATATTAAATCTGGTCTTGATGATTTTTGAATTTTGATGATTTTTGAATTTTTCGGGATTTTTGATTTTGGGGATTCTTGAAACGCTCTCAGTGCCTCGTTCGTCACGGGGTGAGCAGCCCTGGCCCCGGCTCTGGACCCAAGGGACTTGGGGACGCTGCCGCGGGGTCCCTGTGCCCCTGTCCCTGTGTCAGGCCCTGGGGTCGCTCTCGTGGAACATCCTCTGGAGGAGGCTGCGGCGCCCGGGGTGGGGGGACCCGGGGGGACCCAGGGGGACCCAGGGGGACAGGGGACCCGCTGTGCACGAGCATGGAGGGGCCGTGATGGCAGAAGGCACTCTGTGATGTCACAGCCTCCTCTGGGACATCACACAGCCTCCTCTGTGGTGTCACAGCCTGCTCTCTGATGTCACAGAGCCACCCACAAAGATGGAAGAGTCTCCTCTGTGAGCTCACAGCTCACTCTGTGAACAACACACTCTGTGTCACAGCCTGCTCCATGAGCTCACAGCCAACTTTATGATGTCACAGCCAGTTTGGTGACATCACAACCCACTCTGTGATGTTGTACATCCAACTTCTGATGTCATAGTCCCTTCTCAGATGCCACAACCCACTCAGTGATATTACACAACACAGTGATGTCATAGACTGTTCAGTGATGTCATAGTCACATTATGATGCCACATCTTGCCCTGTGATCTCACAGCCAACTTCATGATATCACAGCCTCCTCTGTGATATCACACAATCCCTCTCTGATGCTGTAGCCTCTTAATCTCCACACAGAACCAACTCTGTGATGTCACAGCCCAATCTGTGACCTCACACAACCCACTCTGTGCTGTCACACAGCCCCTTTCTGGCAGCACAGCTGCTCTGTGGCTCAGTGACACAGGCACAGAGGTGCCGCTGTGACACAGCCCCCTCTGGCACATCACACAGCCCCTGCCAGTGCTCAGCCCTGGCAGCTCTGTCTGTGCCCTGCTCGTGTCCCTGAGGGGCCCTGGCAGTGCCCCAGCCCTGCTGGGCTGTGCTCAGCAGCTGCTCCTGGGCACAGCTGTCTCTGCAGCACTGCCCTGCCAGGAGCTGCCTCTGGGCCAGGAGCCCAGCCCAGCTCAGCAGCACAGACACAGCACCAGGACTGCAATGACCCTGCCGGGCCTTTGGGGCTCTTTACATCAGACTCAGTCCCTCAGAGAGTGCTCAAAAAACTTCTCGAGAATTCAGAGTCACATGAAAAGACTGAAGCTTCTCCTACTTTAAACAGATCCCTGTGAGGGCCAGGACTGGGAAAATGTCCCCAGGTTCCAGTTGGAGCAGAACCCTGGAGGCAGTGATGATGGGGGGGACAAGCAAGGCAAAGGTGTCTCTGGTGCTGAGCACACCTGGCTGTGTTTCAGGAATGCAAATGGCCAAGGGCTGAGCCCCTGCCCCTGGCAAGGCAGATGCTGTCCCTCCCTCAGTGCTCAGGGCCCTTGCCAGGGCACTGGCCCGGGGGCTGTGCAGTGCCAAGGGCAGCACCATGGGGTGGCCCCTGCCAGGCTGCTGGGCAGGGCCAAGGAGGCCCTGAGGCCCCAGGGCTGCCAGGGTCACTTGTGCCCTGCTGGCCTCAGGGCCAGGCACAGCAGCCATGGCCACAGTGCTGCAGCAGTTGGCTCTGTCAGGGCCTTGCAGCTGCAGGGAAATTCCTTTCTCCTGCTGTCCACTCTGCACCACCCCAGCTGCCCTTTGCATTAATCTCTTCTTTCTCCTGCTCTTTTCTATGGTGTCTAAACGATCCAGCATCTCTGAAAACACCCTTCAGTCCCTCCAGTTCTCCCCTCTGCTGTCCTCAGTCTCCACTCCTCTGAGCACAGAGCTCCTTTGTCCCTGGAGAGTGGTCAACGGCCTGAGGCCAAGAGCAAGAGCCTGGACAAGAGGGACGGTTCTTTTCCATGGGAAAGAAACCACAGAGCCCCAGTATTAGAAGATGAAAGGCCATCACCAGAGGCCAAGGCCAGCCAGACCTGTTTGTCTTGGCAGCTTTTGTCTACGAGCAATCCTTGGATCGATGGAATTTGTGAGGCCAAAGGCCACCTTTGAACATGGGCTCGTGCACGAGAAGGATGGTTCTTTTCACAGGAAGCAAAGCACAGCCTCAGTGTTTCAATGCAGCTGAGAGCTGGGCCTCAGGAAGCCAAGGGAAGCTAGACTTGCCAGTCCGGGCAGATTTTGTCTGGGAGTTATACTGGGATATGCAGAATTTTGGGGCTGGATTCCCAATTTTGGCCATGGATTCCTGGACCTGAGAGATGTTTCATTCCATGGGAAGAAAAGCAGAGTTCCCCCAGTGTTTCAAAGGCAGATGAGAGGTGGCCCCTGGGAGGCCAAAGTCAGCCAGAGCTGTGTGTCTGGCAGGTTTCATCTGGGAACAGCCCTTGGATATAGAGAAGCTTGGAGGTGGAATGCCAGGTTTGGCCATTTGTGCCCAGAGGAGAAGGACAGTTCTGTTCCACAGGAAGGAAAGCAGGGAGCCCCAGAGCTCCGTGGGCAGAGGAGAATCAGTCCTGGCCATGCCAGGGTCAGCTGGAGCTCTCCGGCAGCCCCCGGGAGCCCAGGACAGCCAGAGCTGTTCCATGTTCCCTTGGCTCCACGGGCCCTGCAGTGTCACAAAGGCCCCATGGTTCCTTGGGGCCCCTCAGTGCCACAGTGGCCCCTTGGCTCCATGGAACGCCACAGGATCACTGTGGTGCCCTGGGTTCCACAAGCCCGGCACGGTCACAGTGGCCCCTGGCTCCCACCAGCCCACGCAGGCTCACAGTGCTCTCCACAGGAAGGAAAGCACCGAGTCCCAGTGCTGCAGAGAGCCATGAGACACAGCCACCAGAGGCCAGGGCCAGCCACAGCTGTCTGTGCCAGCAGGGTGGTCTGGATAGGGGGAGTTTGGAACGGGGAGTCCCAATTTCAGCCATTTGTGCCTGGACAAGCAGGACGAGTCTTTTCCATGAAAAGGAAAGCACGGAGCGCCAGGGTTTGGAAGGCGGGTGAGAGCTGGCCCTGAGGAGGCAGAGCCAGCCAGACCTGACAGCAATGGCAGCTTTTGTCTGGGAGCAACCCTTGCATATATGGAATTTGGCAGCTGGAATCCCAGTTTTGGCCATGGGCACCTGAAGGAGAAGGATGGGTTTTTCCATATGAAGGAAAAGCACAAAGTCCAAGTGTTTTGGAAGAAGATGACAAGTGGCCACTGTCGGCAAGGGCAGCTGTCCTGTCTCTCATGGCAGCTTCTGTCTTGAAACAATCTTTGGCTATATGGAATTTTGCAGGTGGATCCTCAAAATTGGCCATGGGCACCTGGACATAAACGATGTTTAATGCCATGGGAAAAAAGCACAAAGCCTCAGTGGTTCAAAGGCAGATGAGAGGTGGCCCTTGGAGGACAAGCCAGGCAGATCTGTCTGTCCTAGCAGGTTTCATCTGGGAACAATCCTTGAGTACAGGGAAATTTGGAAATTGGACCCCAGTCTTGACCATGGGCACTGGAATGACAATTCTTTTCCTTAGGAGGGAAGGGCAAAACACCAATGTTTTGAAGGCAGATCAGAGGTGCCAAACCCTCAGAATTGCCCCCCAAATCACCCTAAAATCATTCTAAAATTGGCTTGGGCACCCTCAAAAATCACTCAAAATTGATCAAAAATCCCTAAAATACTATTTGGCTCTCCAAGAACCACCAAATTTTCCCCCAAACCCCTCAAAATCACCCTAAAATCACAACAAAAATTGCCTTCAAACCCACCCCAAAACTGTTCCAACCATTGCCCCAAAATCACACTTAAATCACCGAAATCAACACAAAATCAGCTTTGGCATTTCCAAAAACCACCCTAAAATAGACTATAAAGCATCCCATCTTGGCCTCAGTCCAAGTCAGAAGGTTGGCTCTGTCCTCTTGTCTGGGTCTCGGGAGCTTCTATTATCTGGAAGCCTTGTAAGTCTGGCACGCTGCACCTGCATTTTTGTAAGCAATTTCCCTCATTCATGCCTCCTTGCATACCTCTGAGTTGTTTTTCTGCACGTACACCCCGTCTGCTGTGAGAGCTGTGTCTCATCCTGCTGTCTGTAGGCCCAGCATAAGTGATTGTAAGCAATAAGCCTAGTTCTGGCTTTTGGTAAATTCTCTAAAAGAAACTTCTAATTTCTGGCCTCTTGTCTCACTGAGATCAGCACCAGAACTTGCAGCAGCACCAAGGCTGAGCCCGGTAACCAGAACCGAGACCAGCACCAGTCTGGGACCGAGACCAGGACCGAGACCAGAGCACTCCGGGACTGACACTGAGACCGGCATCAGCTCTGGGACAGGGACCAAGACCGAGACGGAATCATCTCTGAGAGTGCTCCATGACTGAGACCGAAACCGAAACTGGGACTGAGACCACTCTGGGACCAAGAGGGACACCGAGACCGGCACCGAGAGCGGGATGGCCACCGGGATCACGCTGGGATCACTCCGGGACCTCCGCATTTGCTCGAGGGAGATTTGGCTGCGCTGCACAGGCAGGACTGGGCAGGACTGGGAGGGACCCATGGACTGAACTGGGCAGGACTGGGAGGAACTGGACGGAACTGGGCGGGACAGGGAGGGACCCCTGCGAGGGGCGGGACCGCCTCAGTTCTCGCTCTCAGTCTCAGCGCGGTCCAGGTCCCACTGCCAGTGCCGGTCTCGGTCTCCCCGCAGAGGTCTCCGTCCTGGTTCCGGTCCTAGAGCACTCCCAGTGCTAGTGCCAGTCCTGGAGCAGTCCCGGAGCGCTCCCGGTGCCAGTCCTGGAGAGATCCCGGTGCTGATCCCAGTGCCAGAGCCGGTCTCGCTCTCAGTCTGGGACCTGGAGCGGTGCCAGTCTCGGTGCCGGTGCCGCTTTCTGTCCCAGTCTCGGTCTCGGTCTCGGAGCTGTCCCAGTCTGGTCCTGGTGCTGGTCCGAGAGCAGTCCCAGGGCTGTTGCCGGTGCTGGTTTTGATCCCGGTCCCGGTTTCGGACTCAATCTCGGAGCAGTTCATGAACGCTCCCGGTGACGATTCCGGTCCCAGTCTCGGTCTTGGTCTCGGTCTCAGATCGGTCCCGGTCCCAGTCCCGGTGCTGGTGTCGGTCTCAGTCCTGGAGTGCTCCCAGTCTTGGTCCCAATCCCAGTCCCAGAGCGCTGCTGGTCTTGGCTCTGCTCCCAGTCTCGGTCCCGGTCCTGGAGTGGCGCCAGTCTCGGCTCTGGTGCCCGTTCTGGTCATGGTCTTGGTCCCGGTCCCAGACTTGGAGCGGCGCCAATCTCGGTTCTGATGTCGGTTCTGGTCCCAGCCTCGGTCACACTCTCGGTCTCGGTGCTGGTCCGGAGCGGTGCTGGTCTCAGTTCTGGTGCCGGTCTCAGCCTTGGTGCTGGTGCTGATTGTGGAGCTGATCTCGGTCCCGGTGCCAGTCACAGAGATTTTGGGCTCATTTGGCTAAATTTAAGGCAAACGGGGCAGGTTTATTTTTGAGTTTAGATCCCTTGCAGTGATTTGAAGCATTTTAGGGTGGATTTTAGGCCCCTTTGGCTGGTTTAAGTCAAATCTGCTGGGTTTTACACCTGTATGTGTGATTTTAGGATAAACAGGGCAGTTGTAGGGTGGATTTTAGGTCCCTTTGGATGATTTGAGGCCCATAGGCCTGAATCTTAAGCGAGTGTGGGTGACTTAAGCCACTTTCTGTGGTGATTTCAGTACCATTTGGGTGGATTTTTGGCCTCTTTGGGAAATTTTAGGTTGATCCAAGCCCTCTGAGGTGATTGTAGCTCAGTTTGTGTGGGTTTCACGCCAGCTGGGGTGATTTTAGAAAAAAATGGACATGTCCAGGGTCAATTTGGAACACATTTGGAAGCCTTAAGGGTGATTCTATAATATTTTGTGGGGATTTTTAACCACTTTGGGCAAATTTAGGCAGTCTTCGTTGGATTTTGGACCTCTTAGGATGATTTTAACTCCATTTGGCAGACATGAGGCCAAACCATATGGATATAGGGTGGATTTTAAGGCCCAGTGGGGGATTATAAGATAGCATTTTTACGACACTTTAGAAAATTTTAGGGCCATTTGGATTATTCTAGATACCTTCGTGTAAATTTGAGGCGCTCTTTAGCTGATTTGAATCCAGATCTGGTGGATTTAAGCTGTATTGGCGGCTTTTGGGTGATTTTAGTGCAAACCGGGCCCGTTTGGGACCGGGCGTGCCTTTGGCCCCGCCCCTTTCCCCCTCCCGGGCCCGCCCTGTCCTTGGCCCCGCCCCTTTCCCCTCGCGGGCCCGCCCTGTCCTTGGCCCCGCCCTCTTCCCCTCCGGGCCCGCCCTGTCCTTGTCCCCGCCCCTTTCCCCTCACGCTTCCCGCCCTTTCCTTTCCCCTCCCGCCTCGGGCTCCCAGCGGGGCAGGAGCAGCAGGGAGGGAGGCAGAGGCCGAGCGGCAGCGGGAAGCAGCAGCACAAGAGCACAGCGCCAAGCGCGCGGCTCCAGCGCCGCCTGCACTTGCAGCGCTCCCGGGACCCTGGCCCGCATCCCGCAGGTGGCCGGGGAGGGGCAGCTCGGCCCCAAGAGCCCGGGGGGTGGCTGGGTTTGGGGTTTTTTGGGGGGGATGTTCGGAGCTCGCGGGGCTCCAAAGGAGAGGCGCAGGTGGCCTTTGGGGGGACATGGCGGGGTGTCCGGGAGGTGTTTTTGTGGGGTGGCGGTGCCGGTGTGGGCAGAGCCCCGTCGGGGGCGGGTGGCTGCGGGTCCCGGCGCGGTGGGGGTTGGGCTGCCCGGGCCGGGCCCTCCGAGCTCGGGCGGGGCCGCGTGGGGAGCGCGCGGGAGCGGCGGGGGCGGGGGGACCCCGGGATTGGGGAGCGCCGGGAGAGCCGCGGCTTCCCCGAGCGGGACCGCGGAGAGAGGAGAGCCCAGAGCCCCAGAGCGGGCAGCCCGAGAGGGTCCCTGAGGCAGGGGGTGCTGGGGGCTGGAGGGGCCGCATGGCCGGGAAATGGGTTGGGGGGTGGCGGTGGTGGAAATGGCTGCTCCCAGTATGAGCCCAGGGACTTGCAGGGGGATTCCAGTCGCTCCAGTAGCAGCCCAGGGACTTGCAGGGAGATTCCAGTCACTCCCAGTATGAGCCCTGAGACTTGCAGGGGGATTCCAGTCGCTCCCGGTACGAACGCAGTCAATCCCGGCATCCCTAAAAGGGAGAGGGTAGACGGGGGAGCTTTTCGTGTTCCTCGGACTCCCAGCAGCCAGACGGAGGGGGGAACCCCAAACCCTAAAAGGGGAGACCCCAGAGACGGGGATCGCCTGTGAGGCTTTTCCAGGGCTGGATGTTGGTGTTTGGAAGGTTTTTATGGACCCCAGATGGCCGGGGTCTGCTAGAGATGGACTTGGGCACAGGGATTTTGACATTCCACATGCTCAGTCCTTGTTTTTCCCAAACCAGGATTGCCATTCCCAAAGCTCATCCGGCTGGAGGAGGAGGCTGTGAAAAAGAGGAAGTTTCGCCGGGAGCCCCAGGCAGGTGAGGAGGAAGTCAGTGCCCCTTTCCCCCTCTCTCCTGCTCCATCTGCCAGCCCAGCATGGCCCCGGCTGCAGGACAACCCCGCTGCCGACCCCGTCCTGCCGGGCACGCCCTGGGGGTATTTCCTTGCTCTGCCCTGTGGCATGGAGGCAAATGCCATCCTCTCCTTGTGCTTCCTGCCCCAGACAGGGAGGTGAGGATGGAGAGCGGGGAGGACAAATCCCCTTGGCAGAACCTCGTGGCAGAGGCCGTTCTGAGCGCCTCCACGGCACAGGAATCCAGCGGGGAGGAAAAGCAGCGGAGATCCCGCACGAGGAGGGGCTGCAAACGCAGATGCCGGGGATCTGAGGAGGAAAGAGCCAGCCTGGGCCTGGGAGGTGGCCCGAGATGCAGCCAGAGCTCGGGGCTGGACAAGAATTAAAGCAGGGAGAAGCCCCACAAGTGCTCAGAGTGTGAGAAGACCTTCAGATGGCGCTCTGACCTTATCCGGCACCAGAGGATCCATACAGGGGAGAGGCCCTATGAATGTGGGGAGTGTGGGAAGAGATTCATCTATTGGTCCGACCAGATACAGCAGCAGAGGATCCACACTGGGGAGAGGCCCTATGAGTGTGGGGAGTGTGGGAAGAGGTTCACCCAGAGATCCCACCTGATCCAGCACCACATGATCCACACTAGGGAGAAGCCCCACGAGTGTGGGGAGTGTGGAAAAAGGTTCAGCCAGAGCTCCAAACTGATCCAGCACCAGAGGATCCACACCGGGGAGAGGCACTATGAGTGTGGGGAGTGTGGGAAGAGCTTTATCCAGAATTCTCACCTGATCCAGCACTGGGGAATCCACACTGAGGAGAGACCGTACAAGTGTGTGCAGTGTGGGAAAAGCTTCAGCGTGAGTACCAAGCTGCTCCAGCACCAGCTCACGCACACTGGGGAGAGGCCCTACGAGTGTCCCCAGTGTGAGAAGAAGTTTTACACCAGCTCCAGTCTCCTCACACACAAGCGGATCTACACCAATGAGTGGCCCTTCCACTGACCCGACTGTGAGAAGGGCTTCAGTCGCAGCTCCCTCCTCATCATCCACCGGCGCATCCACACCGGGGAGAAGCCCTACGAGTGTGCCCAGTGTGGAAAGAGGTTTAAGACCAAATCCACTCTCCTTGTCCATAAGCGGATCCACACGGATGAGAGGCCCTTCCGCTGCCCTGAGTGCAGGAAGGGCTTCAAGAACAGCTCCCAGCTCGTCAGGCACCGGCGCATCCACAGCAGGGAGAGGCCCCACGAGTGTCCCCAGTGAGGGGAGAGATTCTCACCCAGCTCTATCTTCACCCAGCACCAGCGGAGGCACCGGTAAGGGAAGCCCTGTGAGTGCCCCGAGTGCGGGCAGAGCTTCGTGCGCTGCCAAAACTCCATCCCCCCTGGAGCACCCACAGCAGGCAGAGCCCTGGTGTCCCACATTCCCCGTGATCCACATTGGGAACACACCTGGCCGGTGCTCTCTGATGACCAGTGGGCATCGAGTCCCCTCCCGGACCCAATGGACGGCGTCGCAGACTCTCCGTTCCCCCTTGGTGTTCGTGCCCTCCTGTTTGATCTTTGCATGAACCCACCCTCGGGGCTGGTGGGGAACACCGTGGGATTGGATGTCATCACTCAGGGCTTTTATTGTTTCTTATTTTCGTTATAGGTTTATCGATTTTGCTTTTGTACAACAAGTTAATAACGTAAAAATGGAGGAGGGAGTAAAGTCTTTATGGTTCTTTTAAGCCCAACCGTCACCGCGGCGGGACCCCCCAAAAACACCTCCCGGACAACCCCCATGTCCCCCCAAAGGACACCTGCGGGATGCGGGCCAGGGGCCCGGGGGCGCTGCGAGTGCAGGCGGCGCTGGAGCCGCGCGCTTGGCGCTGTGCTCTTGTGCTGCTGCTTCCCGCTGCCGCTCGGCCTCTGCCTCCCTCCCTGCTGCTCCTGCCCCGCTGCGAGCCCGAGGCGGGAGGGGAAAGGAAAGGGCGGGAAGCGTGAGGGGAAAGGGGCGGGGACAAGGACAGGGCGGGCCCGGGAGGGGAATGGGGCGGGGCCAAGGACAGGGCGGGCCCGGGAGGGAAAAGGGGCGGGGCCAAGGACAGGGCGGGCCCGGGAGGGGAAAGGGGCGGGGCCAAGGACAGGGCGGGCCCGGGAGGGGAAAGGGGCGGGGCCAAAGGCATGCGCTGTCCCAAACGGGCCCGGTTTGCACTAAAATCACCCAAAAAAGCCGCAAATGCAACCTAAATCCAACAGGTTTGGCCTAAAATCAGCCAAAGGGGGCCTGAAACCTAGAAATAGGCACCTGAAATCTTCCTAAATATTTGTGAATCGACCTAAAATTACTTGAAGATGCCTATAATCCACCCAAATGAGCTTCATGTCGCCATAAACAGCGTCTTACTCACCCACGGTAGCTTAAGATTCAGGCATATGTGTCTGAAATCATCCAAAGGGACCTGAAATCCACCCTAAAATGTTTCAAATCACTGCAAGGGATCTAAAACGCAGACTAAACTTTCCCTATTTGCCCTAATGCCAGGCAAAAGGGCCCAAAATCAGCAGGACTGAGTCCGGGATCAGAACCAGAATCGGCACCAGAACCGAGAGCGGCACCACTCCAGGGCCGGGACTGTGAGCGAGAGTGGGACAGAAAGCGGCACCGGCACCGAGACTGGCACCGCTCCGGGTCCGGGACTGAGAGCGAGACCGGCTCCAGCACTGGGATCAGCACCGGGATCTGTGCAGGACCGGCACCGGGAGCGCTCGGGGAGCGGAACCCGGATTGAGACCTCCGGGAGGAGACCCAGACCGGCACCGCCAATGGGACCCGGACCGCGCTGAGACTGAGAACGAGAACAGCGGCGATCCCGCCCAGTCCCGCCCTGTTCCCGCCCAGTCCCGCCCTGTTCCCGCCCGGATTCCTCCCAGTCCCGCTCAGTTCCCGCCCGGATCCCGCCCAGTTCCCGCCCAGTCCCTCCTCTGGAGAGCAGTCAAATCTCCCCCGACCAAATGCGGAGATCCCGGAGCGATCCCGGAGCGATCCCGGTGCCGGTCCCGGAGCGATCCCGGTGCCGATCCCGGAGCGATCCCGGTGCCGGTCCCGGGGCGATCCCGGAGCGATCCCGGAGCGATCCCGGTGCCGGTCCCGGAGCGATCCCGGTGCCGGTTCCGGAGTCATCCCCGTGCCCATCCCGCTCCTCGTCCCGGTGCCGGTCTCGGTCTCATTCTCAGTGTTAAAAATGAGAAGCTTGACTCAGCCAATATATCAAGCAGTAATTCAATGTATTATGGTAAAGTATGAGCAAAACTCAGGGCTGGGGACTGTAGAGGTTTCCCTCGCTGACTGCACACCGATTGCTGGGCTTGCTGATATTTATTGAGAAATTATACTACTTCAGCAGTTTTTTATTTCAAAATTTCTATGTCACAATTCCATCCCTCTTAGGATGTAGTCTTAGGATGTATATCCAGTTCCTATTGTGATATATTCTAGGATGTATATCCAGATGGTGTGGTCCATCTTCCTTCTTCAGGATGTTCTCACCATTTGTTAGGAGCCTGAGATAAGTTCACATCCCTCTTTTGTTTATTCTAAACCAAAAAGCTGTAAAGCTACAGTTTAAAAAAATCTTTAATACAAAGCATTATTCTTAAGTTATAATTCAAAGGTTCTCAGTAGAGAACAGTCTAAGGTTTTATCAAAAAGCAACATCCTAAAGTTATAATTTAAATACTCTCACTGCAAAACACCTTCAGACTTAGAACAGTTCATTGCGAGCACAGTATTAGTTCAGAGGCCTTCTCCCGTGTTTTGTTTTCCTCAATTATAGAACTGATTTTTAGAACTGTCCCGTGGTAGTGAGCTACACATTTTACAATTATAACTACACAGGTTTCTTTTATTTCCATGACACAAACACAACTTTGTATTTCACATGGGTGCCAGAGCGGTCCCGGTCTCGGTCTCGGTCCCGGAGTGCTCCCACTCTCGGTGCTGCTCTCGGTTCTGGTGCCGGTCTCAGCCTTGGTGCTGCTGCCAGATCTGGTGCTGATCTCGGTCCCGGTCCTGGAGGTTTTGGGCCCATTTGCTGAGTTCAGGGCAAACGGGGCCGGTTCAGGCTGGGTTTCACATCCCTGTGTGTGATGTGAGGAATTTTAGGGTGGAGTTTAGGCCCCTTTGGCTGATTTTAGGCCAAATCTGCTGGGGCTTACACCTGTATGGGAGATATTGGGGTACACAGGGCAGTTGTAGGGTGGATTTTAGGTCCCTTTGGGGGATTTTAGGCTTACATTGGTGGACCTTCAGGCTACGTAGCTGATTGTAGGCCCTTTTTTTGTGATTTTAAGCCCATTTGGGTGGATTTTAGGCCTCTTTGAGAAATTTAAAGTACATCCAAGACTTTTAGGATGATTTTACATCAGCGTGTGTGGATTTCAGTGTAGCTTGGGTGATTTCAGATGCCTTTGGGTGATTCATAGGAAAACCAGTCACTCTCAGGGTGACTGTTAAGCATATTTGGGAGATTTAAGAGCTATTTTAAGCCATTTTGTGTGACTTCTGAACAACTTTGGGCAATTTTAGGACTTTTTCATTGGATTTTAGATGCCTTAGGATGATTTGGCTGATTATCGGTCAAGCCGTAGGGACTTAGGATGGACTTTAGTGCCCGGTAAGGAATTACAGAGCAAACCCGATCCGTATCAGGGTGGATTTTAGACCAATTTGGACAATTGTAGGAAAATATGGATTCTTTTAGGCCGCTTCGTGTGGACTTGAGGCGCCCTTTGGCTGCTTTTAGACCAAAGCTGGTAGATTTAGGCTGCATTTGCGGCTTTTTTGGGTGATTTTAGTGCAAACCGGGCCCGTTTGGGACCGCGCGTGCTTTTGGCCCCGCCCCTTTCCCCTCCCGGGCCCGCCCTGTCCTTGGCCCCGCCCCTTTCCCCTCCCGGGCCCGCCCTGTCCTTGGCCCCGCCCCTTTCCCCTCACGCTTCCCGCCCTTTCCTTTCCCCTCCCGCCTCGGGCTCGCAGCGGGGCAGGAGCAGCAGGGAGGGAGGCAGAGGCCGAGCGGCAGCGGGAAGCAGCAGCACAAGAGCACAGCGCCAAGCGCGCGGCTCCAGCGCCGCCTGCACTCGCAGCGCCCCCGGGCCCCTGGCCCGCATCCCGCAGGTGGCCGGGGAGGGGCAGCTCGGCCCCAAGAGCCCGGCGGGTGGCTGGGTTTGGGGATTTTGGGGGGGATGTTCGGAGCTCGCGGGGCTCCAAAGGAGAGGCGCAGGTGGCCTTTGGGGGGACATGGGGGGGTGTCCGGGAGGTGTTTTTGTGGGGTGGCGGTGCCGGTGTGGGCAGAGCCCCGTCGGGGGCGGGTGGCTGCGGGTCCCGGCGCGGTGGGGGTTGGGCTGCCCGGGCCGGGCCCTCCGAGCTCGGGCGGGGCCGCGTGGGGAGCGCGCGGGAGCGGCGGGGGCGGGGGGACCCCGGGATTGGGGAGCGCCGGGAGAGCCGCGGCTTCCCCGAGCGGGACCGCGGAGAGAGGAGAGCCCAGAGCCCCAGAGCGGGCACCCCGAGAGGGTCCCTGAGGCAGGGGGTGCTGGGGGCTGGAGGGGCCGCATGGCCGGGAAATGGGTTGGGGGGTGGCGGTGGTGGAAATGGCTGCTCCTAGTATGAGCCCAGGGACTTGCAGGGGGATTCCAGTCGCTGCCAGTATGAGCCCAGGGACTTGCAGGGGGATTCCAGTCGCTCCCAGTAGCAGCCCAGGGACTTGCAGGGAGATTCCAGTCACTCCCAGTATGAGCCCTGAGACTTGCAGGGGGATTCCAGTCGCTCCCGGTACGAACGCAGTCAATCCCGGCATCCCTAAAAGGGAGAGGGTAGACGGGGGAGCTTTTCGTGTTCCTCGGACTCCCAGCAGCCAGACGGAGGGGGAACCCCAAACCCTAAAAGGGGAGACCCCAGAGACGGGGATCGCCTGTGAGGCTTTTCCAGGGCTGGATGTTGGTGTTTGGAAGGTTTTTATGGACCCCAGATGGCCGGGGTCTGCTAGAGATGGACTTGGGCACAGGGATTTTGACATTCCACATGCTCAGTCCTTGTTTTTCCCAAACCAGGATTGCCATTCCCAAAGCTCATCCGGCTGGAGGAGGAGGCTGTGAAAAAGAGGAAGTTTCGCCGGGAGCCCCAGGCAGGTGAGGAGGAAGTCAGTGCCCCTTTCCCCCTCTCTCCTGCTCCATCTGCCAGCCCAGCATGGCCCCGGCTGCAGGACAACCCCGCTGCCGACCCCGTCCTGCCGGGCACGCCCTGGGGGTATTTCCTTGCTCTGCCCTGTGGCATGGAGGCAAATGCCATCCTCTCCTTGTGCTTCCTGCCCCAGACAGGGAGGTGAGGATGGAGAGCGGGGAGGACAAATCCCCTTGGCAGAACCTCGTGGCAGAGGCCGTTCTGAGCGCCTCCACGGCACAGGAATCCAGCGGGGAGGAAAAGCAGCGGAGATCCCGCACGAGGAGGGGCTGCAAACGCAGATGCCGGGGATCTGAGGAGGAAAGAGCCAGCCTGGGCCTGGGAGGTGGCCCGAGATGCAGCCAGAGCTCGGGGCTGGACAAGAATTAAAGCAGGGAGAAGCCCCACAAGTGCTCAGAGTGTGAGAAGACCTTCAGATGGCGCTCTGACCTTATCCGGCACCAGAGGATCCATACAGGGGAGAGGCCCTATGAATGTGGGGAGTGTGGGAAGAGATTCATCTATTGGTCCGACCAGATACAGCAGCAGAGGATCCACACTGGGGAGAGGCCCTATGAGTGTGGGGAGTGTGGGAAGAGGTTCACCCAGAGATCCCACCTGATCCAGCACCACATGATCCACACTAGGGAGAAGCCCCACGAGTGTGGGGAGTGTGGAAAAAGGTTCAGCCAGAGCTCCAAACTGATCCAGCACCAGAGGATCCACACCGGGGAGAGGCACTATGAGTGTGGGGAGTGTGGGAAGAGCTTTATCCAGAATTCTCACCTGATCCAGCACTGGGGAATCCACACTGAGGAGAGACCGTACAAGTGTGTGCAGTGTGGGAAAAGCTTCAGCGTGAGTACCAAGCTGCTCCAGCACCAGCTCACGCACACTGGGGAGAGGCCCTACGAGTGTCCCCAGTGTGAGAAGAAGTTTTACACCAGCTCCAGTCTCCTCACACACAAGCGGATCTACACCAATGAGTGGCCCTTCCACTGACCCGACTGTGAGAAGGGCTTCAGTCGCAGCTCCCTCCTCATCATCCACCGGCGCATCCACACCGGGGAGAAGCCCTACGAGTGTGCCCAGTGTGGAAAGAGGTTTAAGACCAAATCCACTCTCCTTGTCCATAAGCGGATCCACACGGATGAGAGGCCCTTCCGCTGCCTGAGTGCAGGAAGGGCTTCAAGAACAGCTCCCAGCTCGTCAGGCACCGGCGCATCCACAGCAGGGAGAGGCCCCACGAGTGTCCCCAGTGAGGGGAGAGATTCTCACCCAGCTCTATCTTCACCCAGCACCAGCGGAGGCACCGGTAAGGGAAGCCCTGTGAGTGCCCCGAGTGCGGGCAGAGCTTCGTGCGCTGCCAAAACTCCATCCCCCCTGGAGCACCCACAGCAGGCAGAGCCCTGGTGTCCCACATTCCCCGTGATCCACATTGGGAACACACCTGGCCGGTGCTCTCTGATGACCAGTGGGCATCGAGTCCCCTCCCGGACCCAATGGACGGCGTCGCAGACTCTCCGTTCCCCCTTGGTGTTCGTGCCCTCCTGTTTGATCTTTGCATGAACCCACCCTCGGGGCTGGTGGGGAACACCGTGGGATTGGATGTCATCACTCAGGGCTTTTATTGTTTCTTATTTTCGTTATAGGTTTATCGATTTTGCTTTTGTACAACAAGTTAATAACGTAAAAATGGAGGAGGGAGTAAAGTCTTTATGGTTCTTTTAAGCCCAACCGTCACCGCGGCGGGACCCCCCAAAAACACCTCCCGGACAACCCCCATGTCCCCCCAAAGGACACCTGCGGGATGCGGGCCAGGGGCCCGGGGGCGCTGCGAGTGCAGGCGGCGCTGGAGCCGCGCGCTTGGCGCTGTGCTCTTGTGCTGCTGCTTCCCGCTGCCACTCGGCCTCTGCCTCCCTCCCTGCTGCTCCTGCCCCGCTGCGAGCCCGAGGCGGGAGGGGAAAGGAAAGGGCGGGAAGCGTGAGGGGAAAGGGGCGGGGACAAGGACAGGGCGGGCCCGGGAGGGGAATGGGGCGGGGCCAAGGACAGGGCGGGCCCGGGATGGGAAAGGGGCGGGGCCAAGGACAGGGCGGGCCCGGGAGGGGAAAGGGGCGGGGCCAAGGACAGGGCGGGCCCGGGAGGGGAAAGGGGCGGGGCCAAAGGCATGCGCTGTCCCAAACGGGCCCGGTTTGCACTAAAATCACCCAAAAAAGCCGCAAATGCAACCTAAATCCAACAGGTTTGGCCTAAAATCAGCCAAAGGGGGCCTGAAACCTAGAAATAGGCACCTGAAATCTTCCTAAATATTTGTGAATCGACCTAAAATTACTTGAAGATGCCTATAATCCACCCAAATGAGCTTCATGTCGCCATAAACAGCGTCTTACTCACCCACGGTAGCTTAAGATTCAGGCATATGTGTCTGAAATCATCCAAAGGGACCTGAAATCCACCCTAAAATGTTTCAAATCACTGCAAGGGATCTAAAACGCAGACTAAACTTTCCCTATTTGCCCTAATGCCAGGCAAAAGGGCCCAAAATCAGCAGGACTGAGTCCGGGATCAGAACCAGAATCGGCACCAGAACCGAGAGCGGCACCACTCCAGGGCCGGGACTGTGAGCGAGAGTGGGACAGAAAGCGGCACCGGCACCGAGACTGGCACCGCTCCGGGTCCGGGACTGAGAGCGAGACCGGCTCCAGCACTGGGATCAGCACCGGGATCTGTGCAGGACCGGCACCGGGAGCGCTCGGGGAGCGGAACCCGGATTGAGACCTCCGGGAGGAGACCCAGACCGGCACCGCCAATGGGACCCGGACCGCGCTGAGACTGAGAACGAGAACAGCGGCGATCCCGCCCAGTCCCGCCCTGTTCCCGCCCAGTCCCGCCCTGTTCCCGCCCGGATTCCTCCCAGTCCCGCTCAGTTCCCGCCCGGATCCCGCCCAGTTCCCGCCCAGTCCCTCCTCTGGAGAGCAGTCAAATCTCCCCCGACCAAATGCGGAGATCCCGGAGCGATCCCGGAGCGATCCCGGTGCCGGTCCCGGAGCGATCCCGGTGCCGATCCCGGAGCGATCCCGGTGCCGGTCCCGGGGCGATCCCGGAGCGATCCCGGAGCGATCCCGGTGCCGGTCCCGGAGCGATCCCGGTGCCGGTTCCGGAGTCATCCCCGTGCCCATCCCGCTCCTCGTCCCGGTGCCGGTCTCGGTCTCATTCTCAGTGTTAAAAATGAGAAGCTTGACTCAGCCAATATATCAAGCAGTAATTCAATGTATTATGGTAAAGTATGAGCAAAACTCAGGGCTGGGGACTGTAGAGGTTTCCCTCGCTGACTGCACACCGATTGCTGGGCTTGCTGATATTTATTGAGAAATTATACTACTTCAGCAGTTTTTTATTTCAAAATTTCTATGTCACAATTCCATCCCTCTTAGGATGTAGTCTTAGGATGTATATCCAGTTCCTATTGTGATATATTCTAGGATGTATATCCAGATGGTGTGGTCCATCTTCCTTCTTCAGGATGTTCTCACCATTTGTTAGGAGCCTGAGATAAGTTCACATCCCTCTTTTGTTTATTCTAAACCAAAAAGCTGTAAAGCTACAGTTTAAAAAAATCTTTAATACAAAGCATTATTCTTAAGTTATAATTCAAAGGTTCTCAGTAGAGAACAGTCTAAGGTTTTATCAAAAAGCAACATCCTAAAGTTATAATTTAAATACTCTCACTGCAAAACACCTTCAGACTTAGAACAGTTCATTGCGAGCACAGTATTAGTTCAGAGGCCTTCTCCCGTGTTTTGTTTTCCTCAATTATAGAACTGATTTTTAGAACTGTCCCGTGGTAGTGAGCTACACATTTTACAATTATAACTACACAGGTTTCTTTTATTTCCATGACACAAACACAACTTTGTATTTCACATGGGTGCCAGAGCGGTCCCGGTCTCGGTCTCGGTCCCGGAGTGCTCCCACTCTCGGTGCTGCTCTCGGTTCTGGTGCCGGTCTCAGCCTTGGTGCTGCTGCCAGATCTGGTGCTGATCTCGGTCCCGGTCCTGGAGGTTTTGGGCCCATTTGCTGAGTTCAGGGCAAACGGGGCCGGTTCAGGCTGGGTTTCACATCCCTGTGTGTGATGTGAGGAATTTTAGGGTGGAGTTTAGGCCCCTTTGGCTGATTTTAGGCCAAATCTGCTGGGGCTTACACCTGTATGGGAGATATTGGGGTACACAGGGCAGTTGTAGGGTGGATTTTAGGTCCCTTTGGGGGATTTTAGGCTTACATTGGTGGACCTTCAGGCTACGTAGCTGATTGTAGGCCCTTTTTTTGTGATTTTAAGCCCATTTGGGTGGATTTTAGGCCTCTTTGAGAAATTTAAAGTACATCCAAGACTTTTAGGATGATTTTACATCAGCGTGTGTGGATTTCAGTGTAGCTTGGGTGATTTCAGATGCCTTTGGGTGATTCATAGGAAAACCAGTCACTCTCAGGGTGACTGTTAAGCATATTTGGGAGATTTAAGAGCTATTTTAAGCCATTTTGTGTGACTTCTGAACAACTTTGGGCAATTTTAGGACTTTTTCATTGGATTTTAGATGCCTTAGGATGATTTGGCTGATTATCGGTCAAGCCGTAGGGACTTAGGATGGACTTTAGTGCCCGGTAAGGAATTACAGAGCAAACCCGATCCGTATCAGGGTGGATTTTAGACCAATTTGGACAATTGTAGGAAAATATGGATTCTTTTAGGCCGCTTCGTGTGGACTTGAGGCGCCCTTTGGCTGCTTTTAGACCAAAGCTGGTAGATTTAGGCTGCATTTGCGGCTTTTTTGGGTGATTTTAGTGCAAACCGGGCCCGTTTGGGACCGCGCGTGCTTTTGGCCCGCCCCTTTCCCTCCCGGCCCGCCTGTCCTTGGCCCCGCCCTTTCCCCTCCCGGGCCCGCCCTGTCCTTGGCCCCGCCCCTTTCCCCTCACGCTTCCCGCCCTTTCCTTTCCCCTCCCGCCTCGGGCTCGCAGCGGGGCAGGAGCAGCAGGGAGGGAGGCAGAGGCCGAGCGGCAGCGGGAAGCAGCAGCACAAGAGCACAGCGCCAAGCGCGCGGCTCCAGCGCCGCCTGCACTCGCAGCGCCCCCGGGCCCCTGGCCCGCATCCCGCAGGTGGCCGGGAGGGGAGGGGCAGCTCGGCCCCAAGAGCCCGGCGGGTGGCTGGGTTTGGGGATTTTGGGGGGGATGTTCGGAGCTCGCGGGGCTCCAAAGGAGAGGCGCAGGTGGCCTTTGGGGGACATGGGGGGGTGTCCGGGAGGTGTTTTTGTGGGGTGGCGGTGCCGGTGTGGGCAGAGCCCCGTCGGGGGCGGGTGGCTGCGGGTCCCGGCGCGGTGGGGGTTGGGCTGCCCGGGCCGGGCCCTCCGAGCTCGGGCGGGGCCGCGTGGGGAGCGCGCGGGAGCGGCGGGGGCGGGGGGACCCCGGGATTGGGGAGCGCCGGGAGAGCCGCGGCTTCCCCGAGCGGGACCGCGGAGAGAGGAGAGCCCAGAGCCCCAGAGCGGGCACCCCGAGAGGGTCCCTGAGGCAGGGGGTGCTGGGGGCTGGAGGGGCCGCATGGCCGGGAAATGGGTTGGGGGGTGGCGGTGGTGGAAATGGCTGCTCCTAGTATGAGCCCAGGGACTTGCAGGGGGATTCCAGTCGCTGCCAGTATGAGCCCAGGGACTTGCAGGGGGATTCCAGTCGCTCCCAGTATGAGCCCTGGGACTTGCAGGGGGATTCCAGTCGCTCCCAGTAGGAGCCCAGGGACTTGCAGGGGGATTCCAGTCGCTCCCAGTAGGAGCCCAGTCACTCCCAGCATCCCTAAACGGGAGAGGGAAGACGGGGGAGCTTTTCGTGTTCCTGGGACTCCCAGCAGCCAGATGGAGGGGGGAACCCCAAACCCTAAAAGGGGAGACCCCAGAGACGGGGATCGCCTGTGAGGCTTTTCCAGGGCTGGATGTTGGTGTTTGGAAGGTTTTTATGGACCCCAGATGGCCGGGGTCTGCTAGAGATGGACTTCGGCACAGGGACTTTGACATTCCACATGCTCAGTCCTTGTTTTTCCCAAACCAGGATTGCCATTCCCAAAGCTCGTCCGGCTGGAGGAGGAGGCGGTGAGCAAGAGGAAGATGCACCGGGAGCCCCAGGCAGGTGAGGAGGAAGTCAGTGCCCCTTTCCCCTCTCTCCTGCTCCATCTGCCAGCCCAGCATGGCCCCGGCTGCAGGACAACCCCGCTGCCGACGCCATCCTGCCGGGCACGCCCTGGGGGGATCTCCTTGCCCTGACCTGTGGCACGGAGGCAAATGCCATCCTCTCCTTGTGCTTCCTGCCCCAGACAGGGAGCTGAGGATGGAGAGCGGAGAGGACAAATCCCCACGGCAGAAAGACGTGGCAGAGGCCGTTCTGAGCGGCTCCACGGCACAGGAATCCAGCGGGGAGGAAAAGCAGCGGAGATCCCGCACGAGGAGGGGCTGCAAACGCAGATGCCGGGGATCTGAGGAGGAAAGAGCCAGCCTGGGCTGGGGAGGCGGCCGGAGATGCAGCCAGAGCTCGGGGCGGGACAAGAATCAAAGCAGGGAGAAGCCCCACAAGTGCTCAGAGTGTGAGAAGAGCTTCAGTTGGCGCTCCAGCATGATCCGGCACCAGAGGATCCACACCGGGGAGAGGCCGTACAAGTGTGGGGAATGTGGGAAGAGCTTCACCTGTCGCTCCACCCTGATCCAGCACCAGAGGATTCACACTGGCGAGAGGCCCTATGAATGTGGGGAGTGTGGGAAGAGCTTCACCCAGAGCTCCAAACTGATCGAGCACCAGAGGATCCACACTGGGGAGAGGCCCTATGAGTGTGGGGAGTGTGGGAAGAGCTTCAGCCGGAGATCCCACCTGATCGTGCACCAGGATATCCACACTGAGGAGAGACCCTACAAGTGTGTGGACTGTGGGAAGAGCTTCAGCGTGAGTACCAGGCTGCTCCAGCACCAGCTCACGCACACTGGGGAGAGGCCCTACAAGTGTCCCCAGTGTGAGAAGAAGTTTTACACCAGCTCCAGTCTCCTCCTCCACAAGAGGATCCACACCAATGAGTGGCCCTTCCGCTGCTCCGACTGTGGGAAAGGCTTCAATCACAGCTGCCGCCTCATCACGCACCTGCGCATCCACACCGGGGAGAGGCCCTACGAGTGTGCCCAGTGTGGGAAGAGTTTTCAGACCAACAGCACTCTCCTTGTCCATGAGCGGATCCACACGGATGAGAGGCCCTTCCGCTGCCCTGACTGCGGGAAGGGCTTCAAGCGTAAATGTACCCTGATCTGCCACCGGCTCATCCACAGCAGGGAGAGGCCCCACGAGTGTCCCCAGTGAGGGAAGAGATTCTCGCCCAGCTCTATCTTCACCCAGCACCAGCGGAGGCACCAGTAAGGGAAGCCCCGCGAGTGCCCCGAGTGCGGGCAGAGCTTCGTGCGTTGCCCCAACTCCATCCCCCCCGGAGCACCCACAGCGGACAGAACCCTGGTGTCCCACATTTATGGAAGATAGGGTGCAGTGAACGGAAGATATCATTCTGTACGGGAAGACAGGGTCACCCCCCCACATAACCAACAGTCATATTAAGTTAGCCAAGAGTATGAAGCTTATTACGTAAGCGGACGGATATGATGACAAGAACTGCAACACATATAACGCTGTGTAACCCTGAATAAACTGCCATTTTGCCATCCATCCCATTGATGCTTGTGAGCATTTGGTCTGAGCAGTCTGAGGTGGCTGCCGTGCCGTTCCCGAACCAGGTTGCCACGCCTCGCTGAGGCGACAAATGGTGCTGAAACCCAGGAATCATCCGGGAAATGGGGATCGCCGGGACGGGTGAACGGCGTCTGGAGTGGCTGGACCAGCCCGGCGGGGAGGACGCTCCCGGACAGGCGAGGAGGATGGAAGCCCTAGTGAAGGTCGTATCACAGTTACATAGTCAATGGGGAATTGATTGAAAGCCTAAAGATTTTACTTCTGCCGTTAACGCAGCTTTTACAAATTGGTGTCATTGACCGTCCGGTGGAGATTGTGCACACAGAAATATGGGGGAAATGCACCAATGCTTCAGCTGCTATGTCGTCCGGGAGTGGGAAAAACCTTAAATCGTGGGGGAGAGTCAAACAGGCTCTGCAAAAAGCTCTGCAAGAGCAAGAGACCTGGAAAGGTGCTCAGAAATGTCTGCTTGCTGTGCCAAAGCTGGGAATCGGGGCAGCCACACAAACCACGGACAGCTGTGACATCGCTGCGTTCAACAACTCTCGAGAGCAGGGGCGCTCCCCCTCACCCCCGCGACAACCCAGCCCCATCCCCAGTTGTTCCCCTGACTGTAACTCGTCCGTGGAACAACAGAAATCCTCACAAGATTAGCCCGGGCGCGCCACGGATGGGTCAGACCCGAAAAACCCTGGGAAAGACCTCCGCCCTCTGCCCCCCAAAATGGCACTGGGCAGCAGGACGAAGGGCGGGGTGTAGATAACCCTGGTGTGCGGAATGCGGAGTCCAGGAATATTATAGATAAAAGTGAAGGTAAGGAAAGTTGGGAGGAGGGAAAGAGTAGAATTGATAGTGGAAAACAAAACCCCATTCAAAATGTCTGCCACTAAGTGTATCCCTATAAAGTAAGAACCTCCCTCGGCAGGAGGCGGGGCGGGCAAAGGGGGAGGGAACGACCAACGAAAAAGGGGCGGGGGCGGAGCCCATCACAAAGGCTCCGGAGCCCAGAAGTGTCTAGTCAGTCGACTTCCGGCTCTGAGTCGGACCCCAGCTGGGACGAGTGGCATGGTAAATGATCTGTGACTGGCTCGGAGGAAGAGAGGCTGAAGGCACTTAGAATCGGTGATTATAATACTACTACTTGGGTTAAAGAGAAGCTAGAAAAAGAACGAACCCCACAGACAGGAGAAAAATAAAGATAGCATGTGCTGACTGGGCCCCATCACCCATCATATGAGGAATTTGTCACCTTGATCACCCTCCCCCGCATCCCGGCGCCCCCCCCCTTCAAAGCTCTACCTTGTCCCATCCGATCTTTCAGCTTCGCCTGCTCCTCATGATCCTTTCCTTAGTGTATTAAACGCTACCTTTTTGTCATCGAATCAAACAAATCCGAACCTGTCCATGTCATGTTGGTTGTGTTATGATGCAAAACCCCCTTTTTATGAACATATTGCATTTGATGTGTCTTTTAATTATTCAGCAGTAAAAAATCCACATCAGTGCAGATGGGACACCCCCCAGAGAAGTATTACTCTCAGCCAAATCACAGGTCAAAGCAAATGTTTTGGTAATGCAGCTTTAGCAAAACAAGGGGGTGATGTTTGTACTGAATGTCGAGCCAATAAAAAGAGTAAGTGTGCGATTCCAGTTGAATCGGGAATGTGGGTTTGTCGACAGGCTGGAATAAGCCCATGTGTCCTTCTCAGCAAATTCAATGCCTCCACTGACTTTTGTGTTCAAGTTCTGATTGTTCCCAGGGTCCTGTATCACCAGGAAGAAGAAATGTACCACTTCCTGGAGGAACCCACCCAGCTCCACAAAAGAGAAATAATAACAGGTATAACCATAGCCATGCTCCTCAGTCTAGGAGCCACCGGTGCCACCACAGGTGTGTCAGCTCTCGCCACCCAACCTCAGGGACTCTCTCAATGCAAATGACCATTGATGAAGATCTACAGAGAATTGAAAAATCCATCTCCTTTTTAGAAAAGTCTGTTCCCTCACTTTCAGAAGCTGTTTTGCAGAACAGGCGAGGCCTGGATGTTTTGTTCATGCAACAAGGAGGCCTGTGTGCCGCCTTGAAAGAAGAATGTTGTTTTTATGCAGACCATACGGGAGTCGTGCGAGACTCGATGGCTGAGCTAAGGGAAAGACTAGTCCAAAGAAAAAGAGAGAGGGAGGCCCAGCAAGGATGGCAGGAATCATGGTTCAACCAGTCTCCATGGCTCACCACCCTTGTTTCCTCTTTGATCGGCCCCCTTACTATGCTGCTTCTAACACGAATTTTAGGCCCTTGCGTTCTAAACAAATTGGTGCTGATTGTTAGAAAAGGTCTAGAGACAGTTAACATTCTTTATGTTCGAGCCCAACAAATGCCTTAAAAGTACACTTATTACTAACATGGTATCTCGTTTTTTACTAATTTTACTAACTTTTGCATTTTTATAACGTTTACACTTCATATATTTAGATTTAGGCCAATTTTGAAAATATTATAGCTAAGAGTTAAGGTTTATATGTATATTAGTCTATATAATTAATCATAGGGGAGGGGGGAAATGTGGAAGATAGCGTCCGGTGAACGGAAGATATCGCGCTGTACGGGAAGACAGGGTCACCCCCCTGCACACAACCAACAGTCATATTAAGTTAGCCAGTAGTATGAAGCTTATTACGTAAGTCGATGCATATGATGACAAGAACTGCAACATATATAACACTGTGTAACACTAAATAAACTGCCATTTTGAGATCCATCACATTGGCGTCTGTAGGAACTTGGCCCGGGCAGTCTGAGGTGGCTGCCGTGCCGTTTCTGAACCAGGTCACCACACCTTGCTGAGGCAACAGATGACATCCAATCCCACGGCATTCCCCACCAGCCCCGAGGGTGGGTTCATGCAAAGATCAAACAGGAGGGCACGAACACCAAGGGGGAACGGAGAGTCTGCGACACAGTCCATTGACTCCAGGAGGGGACTCGATGCCGCTGGTCATCAGAGAGCACCGTCCAGGTGTGTTCCCAGTGTGGATCACGGGGAATGTGGGACACCAGGGCTACCGCTGTGGGTGCTCCAGGGGGGATGAATTTGGGGCAGCGCACGAAGCTCTGCCCGCACTCGGGGCACTCGCAGGGGTTCCCTTACCGGTGCCTCCGCTGGTGCTGGGTGAAGATAGAGCTGGGTGAAGATCTCTTCCCTCACTGGGGACACTCGTGGGGACTCTCCCCGCTGTGGATGCACCGGTGTGAGATCAGGGTATATTTCCGCTTGAAGCCCTTCCTGCAGTCGGGGCAGCAGAAGGGCCTCTCATCCATGTGGATCTGCTCATGGACAAGGAGAGTGTCATTGTTTTGAAACCGCTTCCCACACTGGGCACACTCATAGGGCCTCTCCCCAGTGTGGATACGCCGATGCCTGACAAGCTGGGAGTTGAAAGTGAATCCCTTCCCACAGTCGGGGCAGTGGAAGGGCCACTCATTGGTGTGGATCCGCTTGTGGAGGAGGAGACTGGAGCTGGTGTAAAACTTCTTCTCACACTGGGGACACTTGTAGGGCCTCTCCCCAGTGTGGGTGAGCTGGTGCTGGAGCAGCATGGAGCTAACGCTGAAGCTCTTCCCACACTCCACACACTTGTAGGGTCTCTCCTCTGGTGCAGGATCTGGTGGGACCTCACGCTGAAATTCTTCCCGCACTCCCTACACTCATGGGGTCTCTCCCCGGTGTGGATCCTCTGGTGCCCGATGACGTGGGAGCTCCTGCTGAAGCTTTTCCCACACTCCCCACACTCGTATGGCCTCTCGCCGGTGTGGATCCGCTGATGCTGGATCAGGCTGGAGCTCTGGGAGAAGCTCTGCCCACACTCCCCACACTCGTACGCCCTCTCCCCAGTGTGGATCCTCTGGTGTTGGATCAGGATGCTCTGCAACCTGAAGCTCTTCCCACACTCCCCACATTCGTAGGGCTTTTCCCTGGTGTGGATGCTCTGGTGCTGGATGAGGTGGGAGCGCAGGGTGAAGCTCTTCCCACTCCCCACACTCGTGGGGTCTCTCCCAGTGTGGATCCTCTGGTGCTGGATGAGGTCTGAAGCTCTTCTCACACTCCGAACACTTGTGGGGCTTCTCCCTGATTCGATTCTTGTCCAGCCCCGAGCTCTGGCTGCATCTCCGGCCGCCTCCCTGGCCCAGGTTGGCTCTTTCCTCCTCAGATCCCCGGCATCTGCGTTTGCAGCCCCTCCTCGTGCGGGGTCTCTGCTGCTTTTCCTCCCCGATGGATTCCTGAGCCGTGGAGCCGCTCAGAACGGCCTGTGGCACGAGGTTCTGCCGCGGAGATTTGTCCTCCCCGCTCTCCATCCTCACCTCCCTGTCTGGGGCAGGAAGCACAAGGAGAGGATGGCATTTGCCTCCGTGTAATAGGTCAGGGCAAGGAGATCCCCCCAGGGCGTGCCCGGCAGGACAGGGTCGGCAGCGGGGTTGTCCTGCAGCCGGGGCCATGCTGGGCTGGCAGATGGAGCAGGAGAGAGGGGGAAAGGGGCACTGACTTCCTCCTCACCTGCCTGGGGCTCCGGTGCATCTTCCTCTTCCTCACAGCCTCCCCCTCCAGCTGGACGAGCTTTGGGAATGGCAATCCTGCTTTGGGAAAAACAAGGGCTGAGCATGTGGAATGTCAAAGTCCCTGTGCCCAAGTCCATCTCTAGCAGTCCCCGGCCATCTGGGGTCCATAAAACCCTCCCAAACACCAAGAACCAGTCCTGGAAATGCCTCCCGGTCTTTCCCCTCCTCTGGTGTCTCCCCTTTTAGGGTTTGGGGTTCCCCCCTCGCTCTGGCTACTGGGAATCCCCAAACCACGAAAAGCACCCCCCTCTTCCCTTTCCCATTTAGGGATGCTGGGAGTGACTGGGATCATACTGGGGGCGACTGGAATCACCCTGCAAGTCCCTGGCCTCATACTGGGAGCAACTTGAATACCCCTGCAAGTCCTTGGGCTCATACTGGGAGCGACTGGAATCACCCTGCAAGTCCCTGGGCACATACTGGGAGCAGCCATTTCCACCACCGCCACCCCCCAACCCATTTCCCGGCCATGCGGCCCCTCCAGCCCCCAGCACCCCCTGCCTCAGGGACCCTCTCGGGCTGCCCGCTCTGGGGCTCTGGGCTCTCCTCTCTCCGCGGTCCCGCTCGGGGAAGCCGCGGCTCTCCGGCGCTCCCCAATCCCGGGGTCCCCCCGCCCCCGCCGCTCCCGCGCGCTCCCCACGCGGCCCCGCCCGAGCTCGGAGGGCCCGGCCCGGGCAGCCCAACCCCCACCGCGCCGGGACCCGCAGCCACCCGCCCCCGACGGGGCTCTGCCCACACCGGCACCGCCACCCCACAAAAACACCTCCCGGACACCCCCCCATGTCCTTCCAAAGGCCACCTGCGCCTCGCCTTTGGAGCCCCGCGAGCTCCGAACATCCCCCCGAAAAAACCCCAAACCCAGCCACCCGCCGGGCTCTTGGGGCCGAGCTGCCCCTCCCCGGCCACCTGCGGGATGCGGGCCAGGGGCCCGGGGGCGCTGCGAGTGCAGGCGGCGCTGGAGCCGCGCGCTTGGCGCTGTGCTCTTGTGCTGCTGCTTCCCGCTGCCGCTCGGCCTCTGCCTCCCTCCCTGCTGCTCCTGCCCCGCTGCGAGCCCGAGGCGGGAGGGGAAAGGAAAGGGCGGGAAGCGTGAGGGGAAAGGGGCGGGGCCAAGGACAGGGCGGGCCGGGAGGGGAAAGGGGCGGGGCCAAGGACAGGGCGGGCCCGGGAGGGGAAGGGGCGGGGCCAAGGACAGGGCAGGCCCGGGAGGGGAAAGGGGCGGGGCCAAAGGCACGCGCGGTCCCAAACGGGCCCGGTTTGCACTAAAATCACCCAAAAGGGTCTCAAATGCAGCCTAAATTCACCAGGTTTTGCCTAAAATCAGCCAAAAGGGGCTTCAAATCCCTACAAATGCTTCTAAAATTATCCAAACGCTCTGAAAATTGTCGATTGGTGCCTAAAATTTACCCTGAAACCGATCAGATTTCAACTAAAATCCTTAAAAGGGCCTAAAATCCAACCTAGGTCCGCATGATTTGGCCTTAAATCGGTCTAATGGAATTAAAATTATCTCAAGTGTTCTAAATTTTAACCCAAGTGGCCTTAAATTTCCAAGCTGGTTTAAAACCCACAGAATACGGCCTAAACTCAGCCTTAAATATCCCAAATGTGTTTGAAATCCACCCTGAAAATGCTCACTTTTGCCTGAAATCACTCAGAGGGGTCTCAAATCACCCAAGCTGGACTGAAACCCACACACACTGACCTAAAGTCATCCTAAAAGGCTTGGATAGACTTTAAATTTCCTTAAAAGTCCTAAATCCACCCAATTAAGATTAGAATGACAAAAAAGAATGGGCCTAAAATTGCCCATACAGGCTTAAGATCCACGCATATCAGCCTCAAATCAATCAAAGAGATCTATCCCCACCCTTGAACTGCCCAGTTTATCCTAAAATCACCTAAATGAGCCTAAGACCCAGCAGATTTGGCCTCAAAGAATGCAATGGGATCTAAAACTGTGCACTTTATCCTAAAATCAGGTAAAACCCACCCCAATGGGCCTAAAATCACTGAAATGGGACTAAAATCACCAGGACCAGGACTGGGACCGAGATGAAAATCAGCACAAGAACCAGCAGCAGCACCAAGGATGAGACTGGCACCAGAACCGAGACTGGCACTGCTCCGGGACCGAGACCCAGACCAAGACTGGGACCAGAACCAACCCCAGAACCGAGACTGGCGCTGCTCCGGGACTGGCACCGGGACTGGGACCAGAACTGACACTGAACTGAGACTGACACCGCTCTGGACCCGAGACGGAGACCGGGGCCAGAACCGAGACCAGAATCGACACCGGCATTGCTCCAGGACTGGGACTGGGACCAAGGCCAGGTGCACTTTGGGGCTGAGACCAGGACTGGAACCGGTACTGGGACCGGCAGCGTGACCAAGACTGAGACCAAGAACTGAAACCGAGATCAGGACTGAGACTGAGACTGAGACCAAGACTGGGACTGGAATCATCACTGGGAGAGCTCTGGGACTGCTTTGAGACCGAGACCGACACCAGGAGCCTAATTCATAGACTCTCATGCATTATTTTAAAACTTTCTTTTGAGTTCCCCCACCTGTTCCTCCTCACTCCATTTGATTTCTCTTTGTGGTCCCAGTCTGTGGCAGATACTCTGATAACGGGAGATCAATAAATTCCTTCCCTGGGGTTCCGGTGTCCATACCATCATCTTCATCAGATTGGATATCTGGGCTGAGGCTGAGGCCGAGGCTGGCTCTGGCACCAGCACTGTGATCAGAACCGGACCTCTCCGGGACCAGCACCAGCATTGGCACCAGGATCGCTCCAGGGTTGCTCTGGGACTGACACCTGAACCGGCACTGGTACCGCTCTAGGACCGGGACCGAGATTGGCACCGGGAGCACTCTGGGACCAAGACCGGAACCGGTACCGTCCCTGGGACCCGCACCACTCCGAGAGCGACACCGAGACTGAGACCGGGACTGAAACCAGAACCGGCACCGAGACTGGCACCGCTCCGGAACGGAGACTGAGACAGGGACCGGCACCGGGAGCGCTCCAGGACCGGCACCGGGAGTGGAACCGTCCCTGGCCCCGGCACCGGGAGTACTCTGGGAGCGGGACCTGGAACGAGACCGGGAGCACTCTGGGGCTGAGATCGAGACCGGAACCGGTACCGGCACTGAGACCGGGACCGCCCCGACACCGAGAACCAGAGCGAAAACTGAGACCGACACCTTGACCAAGAACGAGAACTGAGACCGGGAACCGAAGCGGTCCCGCCCCGCCATGGGCTCCCGCCCGGTTCCCTCTCACTCCCGCCCCGTCCCTCCCATTTTCCTCCCAGTCCCGCCCTCGGGGCGCGGCCAAATCTCCCCTTTGCAAAGGCGGAGGACTCGGAGCGATCCGGAGCAATCCCGGAGCGATCCCGGTGCCGGTGCCAGCATCCGTCCCAGTCTCGGTCCAGGAGGGTTCCGGTGTCGGTCTCGGTCCTGGTGCCGGTTTCGGTCTCAGTCTCGGAGCAGTCCCGGAGCTCTCTCGGTGATGATTCCGGTCCCAGTGTCGGTCTCGGTGTCAGTGTCGGGGCGGTCCCGGTCCCAGCGCCGGTGCCGGTCTCGGTCTCAGTCCCGGCGTGCTCCCGGTCTCGGTCCTGGTCCGGGTCCCAGAGCAGTCCCGGTGCCAGTCCCGGAGCTGTCCTGGAGTGCTCCCGGTGCCGGTTCTGAAGCGCTCCCAGTGCCCGTCCCAGTGTCGGTCCCGGTCTCAGTCTTGGTCCCAGTGCCAGTTCTGGTGCCGGATTCGGTCTCGGTCTCGATCTTCGTCCCGGTGCCAGTTCTGGAATGGTGTCAGTCTCGGTGCCGGTCTCGGTTCTGGTGCTGTCTCTTTTCTGGTGCCGGTCTCACCCCTGGTGCTGGTGCCGGTTCCGGTGCTGATCTCGGTACCAGTCCCGGTTCCGGTTGTTTTAAATGCATATGAAAAAGTTGGAGTTTCGCAAATATTAAAATGAATGCTATATGTATAATCTTAAAAACTCTGCTGTATTAAGAGAATTTCTTTTATTTCTGCTATGAACAAAACTTAGAATTAGTCATGTGATAAATATATTTTGCTACGGCTATCAAGTGGTAATGTAAAAAACTTTTTGGTAACTAACTCAGAGCATGGTAATGAGGAAATTCTTCACTTTCCTGCATTATCCAATTGATGAAGATGATGGTATGGACACCGGAACCCCAGGGAAGGAATTTATTGATCTCCCATTATCAGAGTATCTGCCACAGACTGGGACCACAAAGAGAAATCAAATAGAGTGAGGAGGAACAGGGTGGGGGAACTCGAAGGAAGGTTTATAAATAATGCACGAGAGTCTATGGATATGCAACATGTTGATGATTTAAAGAAGCGTTTCTGAGATTGTGCAGTGTGCTCTTGGCTGAAAGCCAAAGGCTCCCGGCCGGCCGTAGGCTTTGGCTTTACTGCCTTGTCCTTCTTGTCGTTTATTAAACCTTGTAAATTTTACCAGTAAAGGGAACCTCATATTTCACACAGCCCTGGAGATTTTAGACCCATTTGGGTGACTTTAGGCCAATTTTGGTGGGACTTAGGTGAGTTTGGGTGATTTTAGGATACACTGGGCAGTTTTAGGGTAGATGTAAGATAACTTCTGATGATTATAGACCTATATGGGTGGGGTTTAGATCAGTTTGGGTGATTTTAGGATACACTGGGCAGTTTCAGGGTGGATTCTAGGTCCATTTGGGTGATTTTAGGGAAACCCAGGCACTTTTAGAGTGGATTTTACACCCGTTTGGAGATCTAGGGGTGATTTTATGCTATTTAGAGATGGTTTTGAAAAAGTTTGGAAAATTCTAGGTCTTTATACTTGGATTTTAGACCCCTTTGGATGATTTTAACTTCATTTGGCTGATTTTAAGCTCAAGCATGTGGACTTACAGAGGATTTTAGAGCCACGTGTTGCCTTTTAAGCCAAACCTAATTGGTTTCAGGCTGGATTTTAGGAGCCTTTGGACAACTCCTGCTACATTTGGAAGATTATAACCCCATTCGTGTGGACTTGAAGTCCCATGTGGTTGATTTGAGGCCAAATTTGGTGGATTTAGGCCTCATTTTAGGCTTTTTTAGGTGATTTTAATCGAAACCGAGCACGTTTGGGACCGCGCATGCCTTTGCCCCCGCCCCTTTCCCCTCCCGAGCCCGCCCTGTCCTTGGCCCCGCCCCTTTCCCCTCACGCTTCCCGCCCTTTCCTTTCCCCTCCCGCCTCGGGCTCGCAGCGGGGCAGGAGCAGCAGGGAGGGAGGCAGAGGCCGAGCGGCAGCGGGAAGCAGCAGCACAAGAGCACAGCGCCAAGCGCGCGGCTCCAGCGCCGCCTGCACTCGCAGCGCCCCCGGGCCCCTGGCCCGCATCCCGCAGGTGGCCGGGGAGGGGCAGCTCGGCCCCAAGAGCCCGGCGGGTGGCTGGGTTTGGGGTTTTTTGGGGGGGATGTTCGGAGCTCGCGGGGCTCCAAAGGCGAGGCGCAGGTGGCCTTCGGGGGGACATGGGGGGGTGTCCGGGAGGTGTTTTTGTGGGGTGGCGGTGCCGGTGTGGGCAGAGGCCCCGTCGGGGGCGGGTGGCTGCGGGTCCCGGCGCGGTGGGGGTTGGGCTGCCCGGGCCGGGCCCTCCGAGCTCGGGCGGGGCCGCGTGGGGAGCGCGCGGGAGCGGCGGGGGCGGGGGGACCCCGGGATTGGGGAGCGCCGGGAGAGCCGCGGCTTCCCCGAGCGGGACCGCGGAGAGAGGAGAGCCCAGAGCCCCAGAGCGGGCAGCCCGAGAGGGTCCCTGAGACAGGGGGTGCTGGGGGCTGGAGGGGCCGCATGGCCGGGAAATGGGTTGGGGGGTGGCGGTGGTGGAAATGGCTGCTCCCAGTATGAGCCCAGGGTCTTGCAGGGGGATTCCAGTCGCTCCCAGTATGAGCCCAGGGTCTTGCAGGGGATTCCAGTCGCTCCCAGTATGAGGCCAGGGACTTGCAGGGTGATTCCAGTCACTCCCAGTATGAGCCCAGGGACTTGCAGGGGGATTCCACTCGCTCCCATTATGAGACCAGTCACTACCAGCATCCCTAAATGGGAGAGATAAGAGGGGGCAGGTTTTTGTGTTCCTGGGACTCCGAGTACCCAGAGGGAGGGGGGAACCCCAAACCATAAAAGGGAAGAAATCAGAGACGGGGAACGTCTGGGAGGCATTTCCAGGGCTGGATGTTGGTGTTTGGGAGGTTTTTATGGAACTCAGATGGCCTGGATGTTCTAAAGATGGACTTGGGCACAGGGACTTTGACATTCACATGCTCACCCCTTGTTTTTCCCAAGCCAGGATTGCCATTCCCAAAGGTCAGCCTGCTGGAGGAGGAGGCTGTGAGGAAGAGGAACATGCACCGGGAGCCCCAGGCAGGTGAGGAGAAAGTCAGTGCCCCTTTTCCCCTCTCTCCTGCTCCATCTGCCAGCCCAGCATGGCCCCGGCTGCAGGACAACCCCGCTGCCGACGCCGTCCTGCCGGGCACGCCCTGGGGGGATCTCCTTGCCCTGCCCTGTGGCACGGAGGCAAATGCCATCCTCTCCTTGTGCTTCCTGCCCCAGACAGGGAGCTGAGGATGGAGAGCGGGGAGGACAAATCCCCGTGGCAGAGGCCGTTCTGAGCGGCTCCAATGCACAGGAATCCAGCGGGGAGGAAAAGCAGCGGAGATCCCGCACGAGGAGGGGCTGCAAACGCAGATGCCGGGGATCTGAGGAGGAAAGAGCCAGCCTGGGACGGGGAGGCGGCCAGAGATGCAGCCAGAGCTTGGGGCTGGAGAAGAATCGAATCAGGGAGAAGCCCCACAAGTGTTCGGAGTGTGAAGAAAGCTTCAGATGGCGCTCCAGCATGATCTGGCACCAGAGGATCCACACCAGCGAGAGGCCCTATGAGTGTAGGGAGTGCGCGAAGCGGTTCAGCAAGCGCTCCCACCTGATCCGGCACCCGAGGATCCACACTGTGGTGAGACCCTCCAAGTGCGTGGAGTGTGGGTAGAGCTTCAGCGTGAGCTCCAGGCTGCTCCAGCACCAGCTCACCGACACCGGGGAGAGGCCCTACGAGTGTCCCCAGTGTGAGAAGAAGTTTTACACCAGCTCCAGTCTCCTCCTCCACAAGCGGATCCACACCAATGAGTGGCCCTTCCACTGCCCCGACTGTGGGAAGGGATTCACTTTCAACTCCCAGCTTGTCAGGCATCGGTGCATCCACACTGGGGAGAGGCCCTATGAGTGTGCCCAGTGTGGGAAGCGGTTTCAAACCAATGGCACTCTCCTTGTCCATGAGCAGATCCACACGGATGAGAGGCCCTTCCGCTGCCCCGACTGCAGGAAGGGCTTCAAGCGGAAATGTACGTTGACCTCCCACCAACGCATCCTCACCAGGGAGAGGCCCCATGAGTGTCCCCAGTGAGGGAAGAGATTCTCACCCAGCTCTATTTTCACCCAGCACCAGCAGAGGCACTGGTAAGGGAACCCCTGCGAGTGCCCCGAGTGTGGGCAGCGCTTCGTGTTCTGCCCCATCTCCATCCCCTCTGGAGAACCCACAGCGTGCACAGCCCTGGTGTCCCACATTCCCCGTGATCCACATTGGGAACACACCTGGCCGGTGCTCTCTGATGACCAGCGGGCATCGAGTCCCCTCCTGTACCCGATGGACGGCGTCGCAGAGTCACCATTCCCCCTCGCTGTTCGTGCCCTCCTGTTTGATCTTTGCATGAACCCACCCTCAGGGTTGGTGGGGAACACCTTAGGATTGGATGTCATCTGTTGCCTCTGCATGGCCTGGCGACCTAGTTCAGGAACGGCACGGCATTTACCAACGTGATGGATGGCAAAATGGCAGTTGATTCAGGGTTACACAGCGTTTTATATCTTGCAGTTCTTGTCATTATATCCGTCTGCTTACGTAGTAAGCTTCATACTAGTGGCTAACTTAATATGACTGTTGGTTGTGTGCAGGGGGGGTGACCCTGTCTTCCCGTACAGCGCGGTATCTTCCGTTCACCGGACCCTATCTTCCACATATCCCCCCTCCCCTATGATTAATTACACAGACTAATATACAATTAAACCTTAACTCTTAGCTATAATATTTTCAAAATTGGTCTAAATCTAAATATATGAAGTGTAGACGTTATAAAAATGCAAAAGTCAGTAAAATTAGTAAAAAACGAGGTACCATGTTAGTAATAAGTGTACTTTTAAGGCATTTGTTGGGCTCGAACATAAAGAATATTAACTGTCTCTAGACCTTTTCTAACAATCAGCACCAATTTGTTTAGAAGGCAAGGGCCTAAAATTCGTGTTAGAAGCAGCATAGTAAGGGGGCCGATCAAAGAGGAAACAAGGGTGGTGAGCCATGGAGACTGGTTGAACCATGATTCCTGCCATCCTTGCTGGGCCTCCCTCTCTCTTTTTCTTTGGGCTAGTCTTTCCCTTAGCTCAGCCATCGAGTCTTGCACAACTCCCATATGGTCTGCATAATAACAACATTCTTCTTTCAAGGTGACACACAGGCCTCCTTGTTGCATGAACAAAATATCCAGGCCTCGCCTGTTCTGCAAAACAACTGCTGAAAGTGAGGAAACAGACTTTTCTAAAAAGGAGATGGATTTTTCAATTCTCTGCAGATCTTCATCGATGGTCATTTGCATTGAGAGAGTCCCTGATGTTGGGTGACGAGAGCTGACACACCTGTGGTGGCACCGGTGGCTTCTAGACTGAGGAGCATGGCTATGGTTATACCTGTTATTATTTCTCTTTTGTGGAGCTGGGTGGGTTCTTTTAGGAAGTAATACATTTCTTCTTCCTGGTGATACAGGACCTTGGGAACAATCAGAACTTGAACACAAAAGTCAGTGGAGGCATTGAATTTGCTGAGGAGGACACATGGGCTTATTCCAGCCTGTCGACAGACCCACATTCCCTATTCGACTGGAATTGCACACTTACTCTTTTAATTTCGCTCAAGACATTCAGTACAAACATCACCCACTTGTTTTGCTAAAGTTGAATTACCAAAATATTTGCCTTGACCTGTGATTTGATTGAGAGTAATACCTTTCTGGGGGGTGTCCCTTTTTCCCACAGGCCCAACACGGCCCTTTGGGCCGATTTTCATGCGGGGGAAGTGACGGTGGTGGGTTACTTAATTGGGTACAGTTCATTGCGACATGGCCTGCTTGTCCATATTTAAAGCACGTCATTGTTTTAGTTATTGCAGCATGAACAGTTGTTTGGCTTGGGGCCAAATGTTCTTCTTTTGTGACATGCTTGTTCATGTGTGCGTGCTGGACCCAGTTGGTAGTGACCATAAAATTTCTTTGGTGGTTGAATTGCATTGCTGATGCAGACACTCTGCTAACACAGGGCCTTTTGCTTCTGAGGGTAGGGATGAGGAATCGAGTGCTGCCTGCAGGCGGTCTACAAATTGTGTGAAACTTTCACTTTGCTTCATTGTGGACCATGGTGATGGTTTAGCAATAACTCGAGAAGCAGAACGAATGGCTTCTCTGGCAGCACGAGTGGTTGTCATCACCTCGTGGGCCTGTAGGCCCTCAGCCTGTGCTTGGGGGTTGATCATGGTTGGATCAGTGCCCATTAATCATTGCAGACTGGAACCATGAAGTGGATGGTCTGCCCCAGTTCCCAGGGCTAGTTGCTTTGCACAATTGTCCTCCCACTCCTGCTTGAAAACAATCATCCCTACCCCATCAAAAATCAGTCTGGTGGTTTTTCTAATGTCAAATGGAAGCATGTCATCCCCTCCAAAAACACTATCAATGAGAGTGGAGACCATAGCTGAATTAATTCCTTTGTCTGCAATTGTCCTGACTATTGCTTGTATGTCTTTAGGATTCACTGGTGAGTATGTACCTTGATTTCCACCTGGCCCCCCCACCTGGACTGGGAAGGCTAACTTGGTTGATGGGGCCCAGTCAGCACATGCTATCTTTATTTCTCTCCAGTCTGTGAGTGGAGTTCGTTCTTTTTCTAGCTTCTCTTTAACCCAAGTAGTAGTATTGTAAGGCCGATTCTGTGTGCCTCCACCCTCTCTTCCTCAGACTCTATCACCGAGCATTTACCGTGCCACTCGTCCCAGCTGGGGTCCGACTCAGAGCCAGAAGTCGACTGACTAGACACTTCTGGGCTCCGGAGCCTTTGTGATGGGCTCCGCCCCTGCCCCTTTCTCTTGGGACGCTCCCTTTCCCTTTGCCCGCCCCGCCTCCTGCTGAGGGAGGTTCTTACTTTATATGGATACACTTAGCAGCGGACACTTGGAATGGGCTTTTGTTTCCCTGTGGGAAGAACGGGAGACAAGCCTCATGCTATCATGGTCAACAAGTCCCACTTTTTTAGCATGTTCATCTATAATTATAGTGCAGTTAATTAGCTCATGCATAGTGCAAAACCGTAGCTCATGATTGGATTACAAGTTTTTGACGCGGTTTGTTCCTTGTGGTTAGTTTGCAGCTTTCTACTTCCCTATTCTTACTTATTTTTGTACTTGCAATATCCTTGCTGTTGTGAAACCTTATGCTCAGGGACACAATGCCTGTGCCATTTGTCACGTACTCTATCTCTCTTTTTCTAACTTCCAACCAGTGGGATCATATTATGACCCCTACTGCGGAGCCAGGCATCAGGTAAGCTCTCCACACTTCCCCCGTTTTCTTTTGATGTTGAGTCAACGCTCCCATAAAATGTGTAGGCCCTAGCCATATGGTGAGATCTACGGGGAGGTCTAGGGACCTACGGTGGACCTGGCCTTGTGTGATACAATCAGTGATGAGTTGTATGACTTGATGCTGCTGAGGAGAAACGGACACTTGCTGAGCAGGATCAGTGCCTTTGAGCAAGGGGCGTAGCTGATCAATTAGCTCATTGGGTGTTCCAACAATAGGTCTGAGCCATTGCAAATCCCCTAACAATTTTTGTGCATCATGTAATGTAATAATATCACAGTGAAAATCCAGTTTCTGCGGGGTGACCACTTGCTGTGTTAAGGTCCATCCTAAATATTTCCATGGTGCTGTGCGTTGAATCTTTTCAGGGGCAATGATTAGCTTGTATTTGGCGAGAGAATGTTTTATAACGTGAATCTGTGAATCTGAAAAAGGTTGAGGTTGTGCAAACAAGATATCATCCATATAATGATAGATGATCACATGTAGCCATTGTTGACGTAATGGCTGTAATGCAGCATGGACAAAAAGTTGACAAAGTACTGGACTGTTACGCATACCTTGGGGTAATACTGTCCATTCATATCTAGTATCAGGACTTTGCCGGTTTATTGCTGGCAGGGTGAATGCGAATCGAGGCGTATCTTGGGGGTGTAATTCAATAGTGAAAAAACAGTCCTTTAGATCTATTATTAACAAGGGCCAGTCTTGTGGCAACATTGCTGGATTAGGAAGTCCTGGTTGAATCGCTCCCATGGGCTCCATTTGGGCGTTAACTGCACGAAGGTCATGAAGCAGTCGATATTTTCCGGACTTCTTTTTGATGACAAATATTGGAGTGTTCCAGGGGCTAGTAGACAATTTGAGATGACCTAATCGAAATTGTTCTTGCACTAAAGTGTGTGCACTTTGCAGACTTTCCCCTTTCAGTGGCCACTGCTTAACCCACACCGGAGCATTTGTATTCCAAGTGAGGGCAATGGGGAAAGTCCAAGCAGTAGCCACTACTCCAGAGGGTGCTCATTTGTAAGAACGATGCCAAGTTGTGCTAGAACGTCTCGTCCAATTAGGCATTGAACAGTGGGTGGAAGTGGTGTAATTGAGAAAGATGCCTGTGCGTGTTTTCCATCCATTATTACAGTAAGCAGAGGTGTCCGACTGGCAAGGGTCATACCTCCGACTCCAGTCACAGTGGTGGCAGCTGCTTGTAATGGCCAGTTTTGAGGCCATTCTTGTGGGGAAATGATGCATGAGTCTGCTCCTGTGTCTAGTAATCCAAGAAGGGTTACACTTTGATTGTTAAGTCGAAGTTCTACCTTTTTCCTGGGGCGTGCCGATAAGTCAACAGTCATTAGTGCCAACTCTCCTGTGGAGCCAAAACCTTCCTGTCCTCTTTCCTTTTGTTGTCTCGGGGTAATATCCTTGGTCATTTGGGGAAGTGGTATTAATTGTGCTAGTCTTTGTCCTTTGTTAATTTTTAAAGGTGGATATGGTGTATAAGCCATAATTATAATTTCTCCATGATAGTCCGCATCGATAACACCTGGTAACACAAAAAGTCCCATCATTGTGTTCGAAGAATGGCCAAACAAAAGTCCTCCCACTGCTTGTCCATTGATTAAGATGGGTCCTTTAATTCCAGTAGGAATCTTGCAGGGATGTGTAGTCATGATGGTAACATCTACTGAGGCTGCCACGTCCATGCCGAGGCTTCCGCTGGTGGCTGGTTGTAGTTGTTGGTTGGTGCCGATGGTATTGCAGCTGCTACTTGTGTCCCGGCGCGGCAGTTGTTCGCGCTGTTCCAGCCGTTTCCCGATCTCCGGCGACAGGCAGTGGTATTGTGTGAATCAGAGCGACACTTAGCACACCAGACGCCCGTGGCATTGCATTCTCGACGTGTATGCCCGCTATTGCCGCAACGAAAACACTTTATACGTCCACCAGGTGCTGAAGAGCGAGGACTAGTGCCATGCTGCTGCTGCTTGGAGAGGTGCAAGGGCTGCTAACACTTGTGTCTGTGACACTTTTGCCTGTTCTTGTAGCCCTAACCCTAGCTGTTTTATAGCATCAACTAAAAATGCCTGAGACCCTGATGGCACAGTTGCTGCCTTCTCTAGTAAGTCAGCTATTGTCCAATCCCCTGCCATAGTAGTTATTATTGACCTAGTATGTGAATTACTGTTTTGAAGAACACACTGCTTTAATAAGGCTCCCTTCATGTAGTCCTGAACACCTGCTTTGTCTATAGCCTCTGCCACTTTATCCACAAAAGAACCCAATGCTTCCTCTCGACCTTGTTTTATTCCCATGTAAATGGGTATACCTCCCGGTGCCTTAACTTTATCGATAGCCCTCCGAGCCACTCTCATCGCCTCACGACACCTATCTGGTCCCATCAAAGCTTGTGCTTCCATTCGCTGAAAAGCTCCTAATCCCAACAATTCATCTGCCGTTAACCCCTGTAAAGGATCACCTTGTCCTCTCTGCATGGCTACCGAAGCTTGGGCTTCTGCATGCCAATGAGCATTAAATAAAAGATGTTGATGTTGTGTGAACATAAGCCGGGCAATCCCTTTAATAGCGGCTGGTAGCAAAACATGAGCATTAAAGAGATATTCGAGCATCTGCTTTACTGGTTCACTAGTAACCCCATATTGCCCCACCGCAGAGCGCAATTGCGCCAACATTTTCCAATCCAAAACAGTCACCGTAGCTTGCAACCCCCCAGCCGGATTAGGAGTGAACGTAACCGGAAAGGCTAAGCAATCTGAGGCGGCTTCCAGTATATTATTATCTCCCTGTTCGGCACCCTGGCGTGCCAAAGCTGCCCAAACCTCCCGGTGCTCTCCTTGCCATAGCCTCCGCAAGGTCAGATTCTGCCCCGGGGATAGGCTCTTGGCTATTTGGGAGGTTAACCGATTGAGGTGTAGAGCTACTGTTCACAGGGCTATATGGAAGCCTTCCTCTTTCACCCATCTCCCGGACAGTTTCCTCCGACAGCAGAGGGGCTGATGGTGTAGAGGGTGCTGTAGCCGGCAAATTAATAGTTGTAAATACGGGAGGATTGGGGGTACTAGTGCCCCAGTGGGGTTCATAATTCTTATTTCTTTCCTGCGCTGTCACAACCTCTTGAGCCGCCCTTTTTTCTGCTTGAACAACAACAACTCATTATGAACTACCCTCCATAACTTACTCATCTTTTTTGCTGTTTTATCATCGTCCAAAGTAAGCTCCCACAATTTATCCCCGAACCGTCGCCATTCTGCTAATTCATGAACAGTGTGAGGGTTAATAAAAAATCCCTGAGAGTAACCATACTTCAAAAGATCTGGCAAATCCTTACCTAGATCTATTCCTTTAACCTGTCGTTTTTGTAACATTGCTGTAAATAAATCATATGCCGCTTGCCTGTCCATACTCACGTCAGCGCTGTTGCAGCCTCTCCAGGTCTCGGCAGCACGTATCGGCTAAGCCCACCTCTGTGGTCGCGTAGGGCACGGAGCGCCTCAGTAGTGCTCTTTGGCAATGCTCTTTAGCCGTCCCTCTGCTTGCAGGACCCGAACCCTACGTTACTTCCCACCGTGGTATCACGTCGGGGTCACCATTTGTGGGAAGAACGGGAGACAAGCCTCATGCTATCATGGTCAACAAGTCCCACTTTATTAGCATGTTCATCTATAATTATAGTGCAGTTAATTAGCTCATGCATAGTGCAAAACCGTAGCTCATGATTGGATTACAAGTTTTTGACGCGGTTTGTTCCTTGTGGTTAGTTTGCAGCTTTCTACTTCCCTATTCTTACTTATTTTTGTACTTGCAATATCCTTGCTGTTGTGAAACCTTATGCTCAGGGACACAATGCCCGTGCCATTTGTCACGTACTCTATCTCTCTTTTTCTAACTTCCAACCAGTGGGATCATATTAAGACCCCTACTGCGGAGCCAGGCATCAGGCAAGCTCTCCACATTTCCCGTTAAAAACTTCACTCTTCCCCTCCTCCCAACTTTCGTTACCTTCACTTTTACTCTTATCCAAAACATTCTCAGACTCCACATTCTGCACACCAGGGTTATCTACACCCCGCTCTT
>JAVUNC010000043.1:0-270573 GCA_032173965.1 Sitta carolinensis
TGGGAGAGACTGGGAAGGATTGGGAGAGGGAATTTGGGGTTACTGGTTTATACTGGGAGAGACTGGGAGGGACTGGGAGGGATTGGGAGGGGACTGGGATAAACTGGGAGACACTGGAGAGGAGTGGGAGGAGATTGGGATAGACTGGGATAAACTGGGAGGGACTGGGAGAGAGTGGGAGGGGAATTTGGGGTTACTGGTTTATACTGGGATAAAACTGGGAGGGGCTGAGAGGGGATTGGGATAAACTGGGATAAACTGGGAGAGACTGGGATGAACTGGGATGGTCCTGGATGGTCACTGGAGGTCACTGCAGGTCACTGGTCCAAACTGGGATGAACTGGGATGGTCCTGGATGGTCACTGGTCCAAACTGGTCCAAACTGGGATGACTGGAAAACTGGGAGCCATGGATGAACTGGGATGAACTGGGATGATCCTGGATGGTTGCTGGTCCAAACTGGTCCAAACTGGGATGAACTGGGATGGTCACTGGAGGTCACTGGAGGTCACTGGTCCATACTGGTCCAAACTGGACGGTCCGGATGGTCACTGGTCCAACTGGATGAACTGGGACGATCTCGGAGGTCACTGGAGGTCATGGTCCGAACTGGTCCAAACTGGTCAATGGTCCAAACTGGGACGGTCCAGGGGGCCTGGCTGGTCCTGGGGGTCCGGAAGGTCCGAACTGGTCAACTGGATGAACTGGGACGTCCTGGATGTCACTGGTCCGAACTGTCGAACTGGTCGAATGGATAACTGGATGAACTGGGATGAACTGGGATGAACTGGGAGCTCCGGGTCCCTCCCGGCGCCTCCGGCCGCGATCCCGGAGCGGGGGGAGGGGCGGGGGGAGGGGCGGGGGTGGGGGGAGGGGCGGGGCTTGGCCCCTCCCCCCCGGGTGGGGGAGGGGGAGATTCCCCCGAAATCCCAAAAGTTCCCTAAAATCTCCCAAAAAAATCCCAAAATCCCCCTGAAAAAATCCCAAAATCCTCCCAAAAAATCCCAAAATCCCCCTGAAAAATCCCAAAATCTCCAAAAAATCCCAAATCCCCTAAAATCCAAACCCAAAAAATCCCAAAATCCCCCAAAAAATCCCAAAATCCCCCCAAAATTCCCCCAAATCCCTCAAAAAATTCCCAAAAATCACCCCAAAAAATCCCTAAAAAAACCCCAAAAATCCATCTCAAACCCCCCCAAAAAATCCCCCAAAAATCTCCCTAAAAATTAAAAACAATCCCCAAAAAATCCCTCAGAAATCCCCAAAAAATCCCCAAAAATCCCCCCAAAAAAACCCTAAAAATCCCCAAAAAATCCCTCAAAAACTTCCCAAAAAATCCCTTAAAATAAAAAAAAAATCCCCAAAATCCCCAAAAAACAAAATAAAAAAATCCCCCAAAAATCCCTCAAAAATCAAAAAAAATCCCCCAAAAATCCCAAAAATATCCCAAAAAAATCCCAAAAATCCCCCAAAAATCCCCCCCCAAATCCCCTACCCCCACCCCAAAATCCCCGAGGAGGGGGAGGGGCACGGGGGGTGGGGGGAGGGGTTGGAATTTTTGGGAAGGGCCCAAAAATTGGGAAACGCGGCCGAAAAATTTGGGGAATTTTGGGGCCAGAGGGGAGCGGGGGGGGGAGGGGAGGGGGACAAAGGGGACGGGGGGGGGAGGGGAATTGGGGATTTTATTGGGGATTTTGGGAATTTTTGGGGATTTTTTTTTGGATTTTGGGGGGGAATTTTTTGAGGATTTTTTGGGGGATTTTTTGGGATTTTTTTGGAATTTTTGGGGATTTTTTGAGGATTTTTTGGGGATCTTTTGGGATTTTTGGGGGATTTTTTGGGATTTTTTTGGGGGGGCATTTTGGGATTTTTTGGGGATTTTTGGGATTGTTTTGGATTTTTTTGGGGGGGATTTTTTGGGAATTTTTGGGGGATTTTTTGGGATTTTGGGGAATTTTGGGGGATTTTTTGGGATTTTTTGGGATTTTTGGGGGGATTTTTTTGGGATTTTTTGGGATTTTTTTTTTTGAATTTTAGGGGATTTTTTTGGGGATTGTTGGGGGATTTAGAAGATTTTTTTGAGGGGATTTTTTGGGATTTTTTGGGGATTTTTTTGGGATTTTTTTTGATTTTTGGGAGGGATTTTTTTTGGATTTTTTGGGGATTTTTTGGGGATTTTTGGGGAGATTATTTGGGGATTTTTTGGGGATATTTTTGTGATTTTCTGGGATATTTTTGGGGGGATTTTTTGGGATTTTTTTTTATTTTTTGGGGATTTGGGGGGGGATTTTGGGATTTTTCGGGATTTTTTGGGGAGGCTTTGGGGATTATTGAGGGATATTTTTGGGGGGATTTGGGGATGTTTTGGGATTTTTGGGGATTTTTTCTGATTTTTTTGGGATTTTTTGGGGGATTTTTTTGGGGGGGATTTTTTTTTTGGATGTTTTGGGGATTTTTTTATTTTTTTGGGATTTTTTTGGGATTTCTTTGGGATTTTTTGGGGGATTTTTGGGGGATTTTTGGGAGGATTTGGGGGGGATTTGGGGATTTTTGGGGATTTTTGGGGATTTTTGGGGGGATTTTGGAATTTTTCGGGGGATTTTCTTTTATTTTTGGGGGGATTTTTAGGGATTTTGGAAGAGGGTTTGGGGATTTTTTTGGGAATTGTTTTTTGGGGATTTTTTGGGATATTTTTTGGGACTTTTTTGGGCGGGATTTTTTGGCATTTTTTTATTTTTGGGGATTTTTGGGGGATTTTTTTTTTTAATTTTATTTTTTAGGGATTTTTTTTTATTTTTTGGGGGGGATTTGGGGGCGATTTTGGGGGAATTTTTGGGGATTTTGGGGGGATTTTATGGCGGGGTTTAATGGGGTATTTTTTGAATTTTGAGATTTTTGGGATTTTTGGGAATTGTCGGGGAGTTTCGGGAATTTTGGTGGAATTTTTGGGGGGGATTTGAGGAATTTTCGGGAATTTTGGGTGGATTCTTGGGAGAGTTGAGGATTTATTTTTATTTCTGGGGATTTTGGGACAATTCTGGGAGAATTTCGGGAGAATTTGGGGCGATTTGAGGGAATTTTGGGATCAGTTTTGGGAAGTTTGGGGCATTTTTGGACAATTTCGGGCAATTTTTAGCAGTCTTGGAGGGAATTTGGCGCAGTTTTGGGATATTTTGGGGGCGTTTCGTGTCAGACTTCGGAAGTTTTGGGGCAATTTTGGACAATTTCGGGCAATTTTGGACAATTTTTAGCGATTTTGGGGCAATTTTGGGCAATTTTAGGGAATTTTTGGGGCAATTTTGGGCAGTTTTGGACAATTTTTAGGGATTTTGGGTCAATTTTAGGGCAATTTTGGGCAATTTTGGGTCAATTTCGGACAATTTTTAGCGATTTTGGGGCAATTTTGGGCAATTTTAGGGAATTTTGGGCAAATTTTGGGGAATTTTTCCCGCCCCCCCCCCCCGCGCGCTCCCACCTGTGTCTCCCCCTCCCCGCCACTTCCGCACACGTGACCCCCGCCCCGACCAATCAGCGCTCTCCTCTCCGCGCGGGTGACGGCGGCCGGCCAATCAGAGCGCGGCGTCTCGCCATCACGTGAGGGGATAAGCGACCAATCAGGTGAGAGAACCGAGGGGGGCGCGTCGCCATGGCAACGCGGCCTAGAAAAATAAATAATTAAAAAATAAAGCCTCGAAAATCCGCAGAAAACGCCTCAAAAATGCTTCAAAATCGACAAAAAAACGACTGGAATTGTCCTGAAATTGTCCCCAAGCCTCACCTGCAGCCAAAAAGCGCCACGAGCCGCCCTAAAATCGGCGAAAATTGCCCAAAATGCCCCGAACTGTTCCCAAATTGACCCAAAATGACCCAAAATTGACCCAAAATGACCCAAATTTGACACAACGTGACGGAAAATTGGCACCAAAGTGACCCCGAACTCCTCCCCGGAGTGAACGAGGTTGTTCCCTGGCCTCTCCCAGTGTGCCCAGTCCATCCCAGTTCAGCCAGTCATCCCAGTGCCATCCCAGTCCATCCCAGTCCATCCCAGTTCAGCCCAGTCCATCCCAGTCCATCCAGTCCATCCCAGTTCAGCCCAGTCCATCCAGTCCATCCCAGTTCAGCCCAGTCCATCCCAGTCATCCCAGTCCATCCCAGTTCAGCCCAGTCCATCCCAGTGCCCATCCCAGTCCGTCCCAGTTCAGCCCAGTCCCTCCCAGTGCCCATCCCAGGGTCTCCCAGTCCACCCCAGTGTCCCCCAGTCCCTCCCAGTCCCTCCCAGTTCATCCCAATGCCCTTCCCAGTGTCCTCCCAGTCTCTCCCAGTCCATCCCAGTCCCTCCCAGTGCCCATCCCAGTCTATCCCAGTGTCTCCCAGTCCCTCCAGTCCCTCCCAGTCCTTCCCACTGTCTCCCAGTCCCTCCCAGTGCCCATCCCAGTCTATCCCAGTGTCTCCCAGTCCATCCCAGTCTCTCCCAGGGCCCATCCCAGTCTATCCCAGTGTCCCCTGGTCCCTCCCAGTCCCTCCCAGTCCATCCCAGTGCCCATCCCAGTTCATCCCAGTTTATCCCAGTCCCTCCCAGTCCCTCCCAGTCCCTCCAGTCCATCCCAGTTCATCCCAGTTTATCCCAGTCCCTCCCAGTCCCTCCCAGTCCCTCCCAGTCCCTCCCAGTCCATCCCAGTGCCCATCCCAGTGTGTCCCAGTCTTTCCCGGTGTCCCCAGTTTGTCCCAGTCCATCCCAGTCCATTCCCAGTTCCCTCCCAGTCCCCACAGGGGGGCGTGGCCAACTCCACACTGGGCGTGGTCAACTCACCAATGGGCGTGGTCATCTCCCAGATGGGTGTGACCAACGCCTCGGTGGGCGTGGCCCCTCCGCGGGGGTTTCCCCGTCGTGGGCGTGTCCGTGGGCGTGTCCCCCGCAGGCCCCGCCCCCTCCCGTCGGGGGATTCCCCGCTCTCTTCCTCTCCCGCTCCGATCCCGAACTTTTTTTTTTTTTTTTTGGGGGGGGGAGGGAAAGGGAGGGAGAGTCTTTTTCTTTGGGGGGGGGGGGAGAGGATTTTTCAGGGACTCTCCCCCCCAAATCCGGGGGGTTCCCCCCCCCCCCATGGCCGAGGAGCTGCCCGTGGATCTGCGCACGCGCCGCCCCCCGCGCCCCCCCGAGCCCCCCCGCGCCCCCCCGAGCCCCCCCCGCCGCCCCCCCGAGGCGTCGCTGCCCCTAAGGAAGCGCCGCTCGGCCATGCGGGATTTTGGGGGGGCGATGGGGAGGGGGGGTCAGCCACGGACGGCACCCCGAACCCCCAACTTTGGGGGGCGACCCGCGGGAAAACCCCCAAACTCGGCGCGGCTCGTACAGGTGAGACCCCTGCCCCACCCCTCCTCCTCTCTCTGCCCCCTCCCCATAATTTTTTTTGGGGGGGGGTGACCTCCCCCTCCCCCCAAATTTCCCCCCCCAATTGTTTTCCTCCCCCCTCTCTGCTCCAGGTTCGCCGCTGCCGCTTTTGGGGGGAGGGGGAGTCCTGGGGGTCGCCCCTCCCTCAATTTTAGGACCCTTTCCCCCCAATTTGGGGGTCCCCGACCCCCCTTGGCCGCCGCCATCGCCGCCGCCACCCGGCAGGACGAGGACGGCGACACGTGAGTGAGGGGGACCCCTCCCCACAAAAGAACAAAACTGCCTCGGGACCTCCCCCCAAAAATCTCCTGGGCCCCCAAAATCTTCCTGGGTCTCCCCCCCCCAAAAAAAAAAGAAATCTTCCTGGACTCCTCAAAAATCCCCTCTGGGACCCCCCCAGAAAATCCACCCGGAACCCCCTAAGAAATGTCCCTGGGAACCCCAAAATCCCCCTGGATCCCCCCCGAAAATCCCCCTGGAATCCCCCTCAAATCCACCCGGGACCCCCTCAAAACCCCCCCGAATCCCCCTCAAAAATCCTCCCGAATCCCCCTGGAATCCCCCCCAAAATCCACCCGGGACCCCCTCAAAATCTCCCTGGAATTCCCCCCCCCCAAATCCCTCCGAATCCACCCCAAAAATCCCCCTGGATCCCCCCAAAAATCCCCCTGGAATCCTTCCCCAAATCCACCCGGGACCCCCTCAAAACCCCCGAATCCCCCCCAAAAATCCTCCCCGAATCCCCCTGGAATCCCCCCCAAATCCACCCGGGACCCCCCAAAAAATCCCCCTGGAATCCCCCCAAAATCCCCCCCAAAATCCCCCCCAAAAATCCCCCCGAATTCCCCCCCAAAAAATCCCCCCCAAATCCCCCTGGATCTCCCCCAAAATCCCCCTGGGATCCCCAAAATCCCCCGGGACCCCCCCAAACCCCTCCTGACCCCCCCCAACCCCCCCACCCTCATATCCCTCCCTCCCCCCCACCGTGGGAACCCCCTCGAACCCCTCCCCCCCTTTTAGAACCCCCCCCCCAAATTCCCCCCCTCCCCCCATTGACCCCTCCCCCCCTCAGGGACCCCCCCAGGGATTTTGGGGACCCCTCCCCCCCCTCAGGGACCCCCCGGGACCGTGGGAACCCCCGGGGTTTCCCCTCCCCCCCCCACAGCGCGGGGAATCCCCGGGCCGGCGATGACGTCAGCGCCGTGGCCACGCCCACCCCGCGCAAGCCACGCCCCTTTACGGGAACAGCGCGGGGGGAGGGGCGGGAAAAGCGCTGCCCCTCCCCCCACCGGGGGGTTGGGGACATTCGGGACCCCAAAATTTCCCAAAAATTTCCCAAACTTTCCCAAAATTTCCCTTTTTCCTCCCGAATTTTCCCAATTTTCTCCCAAATTTTCCCAATTTTCTCCCACATTTTCCCTTCTCCCCCCCCAATTTTCCCCCAAAATTTCTCTTTTCGCCCCCAAATTTCCCCAATTCCCCCAATTTCCCCCCAAATCCGCCCAATTTTTCGACTTTTCACAAATTTCCCCGGTTTTCCCCCATTTTCCCCAAAATTTTCCCAAATTTCCCCCCAATTTCCCCCAAATTCCCCAATTTCCCCCATTTCCCCCAATTTTATCCTAATTTTTCCCAAATTTTCCCAAATTTTCTCGAATTTCCCCCGAATTTTCCCCAATTTCCTCCTCAATTTTCCCCCTAATTTCCCCCCAATTTCCCCCCAATTTTCCCCAATTTTCTTCCCAATTTCATCCCAGTTTTTCCCAAATTTCCCCCCGAATTTTCCCCAATTTCCTTCTCAATTTTCCCCTAATTTTCCCCCCAATTTTCCCGATATTTCCCACAATTCCCCCCAAATTCCCCCCAAATTTTCCCCAATTTTTCCCCCCAATTTCCCCCAAAATTTTCCCCATTTTTTCCCCAATTCCCCTAAATTTTCCCCAATTTTTTTCCTCAATTCCCCCCAGTTTTCCCCCCAAAATTCCCCCCAATTTTCCCCCGAATTTCCCCCAAAAATCCCCCGAATTCCCCCCAATTTTTCCCCAATTTCCCCCCCCCCCAATTCCCCAATTTCCCGTTTTTCCCAAATTCCCCGTTTTTCGCCCCATTTTCCCCCCAGCCCCCTGCACATCGCGGTCGCCCAGGGCGCGGTTTTGGTCGCCCGCCGTTTGGTGGCGCTGTTCCTGCGGGGGGGGCGGCACCTGGACGTGTACAATCACCTGAGACAGGTGAGGGGGGCGGGGAAAATGGGCGGAAAATTGGGGGGAAAATTGGGGAAAAATTGGGGGAAAATTGGGAAAAAAATGGGGAAAATGAGGGGAAATTGGGGAAAAAATGGGGGGAAATTGGGGAAATTGAGGAAAAAATGGGGGAAAATTGGGGAAAAATTGGGGGGAATTGGGAAAAAATGGGGAAAATTGGGGAAAAAATGGGGGAAATTGGGGAAAAATTGGGGAAAATTGGGGAAAATTGGGGGGGAAAATTGGGGAAAATGGGAAAAATTGGGAAAAAATGGGGAAAATGGGGAAAAAATGGGGGGAAATTGGGGAAAAATTGGGGAAAAATTGGGAAAAATGGGAAAAATTGGGGAAAATTGGAAAAAATGGGGGGAATGAGGGAAAATTGGGGAAAAAATACAAAATTGGGGAAAAATTGGGAAATTTGGGAAAAACACAAATGGGGAAAAATTGGGGAAAAATGGGGGGAAATGGGGAAAAATTGGGGAAAATTGGGGAAAAAATGGGGAAAAAACTGGGGAAAAATTGGAAAAAAATTGGGGAAAAATGAGGGAAAATTGGGGGAAAAAATGGGGAAAATTGGGGAAAAGAATTTGGGGAAAAATAGAAAAATTGGGGGAAAAATTGGGGGAAAATGGGAAAAATTGGGGGGAAATGGAAAATGTGGGGAAAACTGGGGGAAAATCGGGAAAAAATTGTACACGACCTGGACTTGGATAATCACCTGGACATGGATGTCACTGATATGCGACCTGTGTCACCTGTCGATATCTCACCTGTCCATCTCTCACACTGTCCATGTTTCACCTCTACTGATATCACCTGAGACGTGTGTCACCTGTCTGACCTGTGTCACCTGTCTGTTCCACCTGTCCATCTCTCACCTGTCCATTCTCACCTGTTCACCTGTCTCACCTGCAGACCCCGCTGCACCTGGGGTGATCACCGGCCAGGTGCCCTGGTGCTGGCTCCTGGTTGCCCCGGCCTGGGTGTCCCGCCAGGTGCCTGTCCCTGGTCTGCTCACCTGGGTGTCCGTGCTCTCACCTGCCCCGCTGCACCTGGCGGTGCTCACCGGGCCACGCTGCCCTGGCGGTGCGGGCCGGTTGCCCCGGCGGCTCCCTGGCCCGGACGCCTGGGCCGCCCTGGCTCACCTGCGTGGCGGCTCGCACCTGCCGGGGGGCGGGGCCTCGGCGGGCCACGCCCCGCGTGCTGCGGGAGCTGCTGGCCCCCGGCGCCGCCCCCGGACCTGGAGGCGCGAGACTACGAGGGTGGGCGGGAAAAACCCCCGGGAAAAACGGGAAAAAACCACCGGGAAAAACCAACGGGAGAAAAACGGGAAAAACCCCGGGAAAAACGGGAAAAAGCACCGGGAAAAACGGGAAAAACCACCGGGAAAAACCAACGGGAAAAACGGGAAAAACCCCCGGGAAAAACGGGAAAAAACCACCAGGAAAAACGGGAAAAACCACCGGGAAAAACCACGGGAAAAACGGGAAAAACCACCGGGAAAAACGGGAAAAAACAACGGGAAAAACGGGCAGGAAAAACGGGGAAAACTACCGGGAAAAAACGGGAAAAACCGCCGGGAAAAACGGGGAAAACCAACGGGAAAAAACGGGAAAAACAGCCGGGAAAAACGGGAAAAACCAACGGGAAAAACGGGAAAAACCAACGGGAAAAACAGGAAAAACCAACGGGAAAAACCACCGGGAAAAACGGGAAAAACGGGATGGGAAAAACGGGAAAAAACCAACGGGAAAAACGGGAAAAACCGCCAGGAAAAACGGGAAAAAACAACGGGAAAAACGGGGAAAACCACCGGGAAAAACCACCGGGAAAAACGGGAAAAAACCAACGGGAAAAACGGGAAAAAACAGCCAGGAAAAACAGCCGGGAAAAACGGGATGGAAAAACGGGATGGGCGGGAAAAACAACCGGGAAAAAACGGGGAAAAACGGGATGGAAAAACGGGATGGGTGGGAAAAACAAATGGGATGGAAAAAACGGGATGGACGGCAAAAATGGGAAGGAAAAATGGGAAAAACAGCCAAGAAAAATGGGATGGAAAAACGGGATGGGCGGGAAAAACAACTGGGAAAAACAAACGGGAAAAACAAACGGGATGGAAAAACGGGATGGGCGGGAAAAAGGAGCAGGAAAAACGGGAAAAACAAACGGGAAAAACAAACGGGATGGGTGGGAAAAACGGGATGGGAAAAACAAACGTGCGGGAAAAATGGGGGGAAATTTGGGGGGAATTGGGGGAAAATTTGGGGAAAACTGGGGGGGAAAAGGGGGAAATTGGGGGGAAAATTGGGGGAAATTTGGGAAATTTGGGGGGAAATTGGGGAAAAAATTGGGGAAAATTTGGGGAAAAACAGGGAAAAATGGGGGGAAAATGGGAGGAAATTGGGAAATTTGGGGAAAATTGGGGGGGAAAAGGGGAAAATTGGGGGGAATTGGGAAAAAATGGGGAAAAATTGTGGGGAAATTGGGTAAAATTTGGGGGAAAACTGAGAAAAAATTGGGGAAAATTGGGAAAAAATTGGGGGGAAATTGGGAAAAAAATCTGGGAAAGAATTGGGAAAAAATTGGGGAGGGGAAAATCCTAAAACTTGGGAAAAACTGGGGGAAAATCCCCAAAAATTGGCCAAAAATAAAATTAAAAAAAAATTGTGGGGGGAAAAAATCCTAAAAAAAAAAAAAAAAAAAGGAATTCTGTGGATTTTAGGGGGAATTTTGGGGGATTTTGGGGAATTTTGGGGAGGGGTCCCGGGGGGGGCAGAGACCCCTCCCCAAAATTCCCAAAAAATTCCCCTCCCCCTCCTTCAACCCTCCAAACCCGAGGGAATTTTTTGAATTTTCCAGGATTTTTTGGGGAAAATTTGGGATTTTTTTTGGAATTTTGGGGAGGGGTCTCGGGGAGGGTTCAGGAATTTGGGGCGGGGTCTCTTCCCCCCCCGAGACCCTCCCCAAATTCCCCTCCCCCCACCTTTAGGGGCTCCAAAATGAGGGAATTTCGTGAATTTTTGGTGAATTTTGGAGGAAAAATTTGGGGATTTTTTTTGGGAATTTTGGGGAGGGGTCTCGGGGGGGGTTCGGGAATTTGGGGAGGGGTCTCTGACCCTCCCCCCTCCCCTCCCCCAGGTCTGACCCCCCTGCACGTGGCCGTGGGCTCGGGGTCTCGCGGAGAGCGTCCTGGTGCTGCTGGAGCACGGCGCCGACGTCGACGCCGTGGTGGGAATTTGGGGGAAATTTGGGAATTTGGGGGATTTTTGGGAATTTGGGGATTTGGGGGATTTTGGGGAGGGGTCCCTGGAATTTTTTTTGGGGGGGTTGGGGCCGTTCTGGGGGCGCTTTTGGGAAATTTCTGGGGAATTTCTGAAAATCTGCGGTGGATTTTGGGGAATTTTGGGGGGAAATTTGGGGAATTTTTTTTGGATTTTGCGGTCCCGGGGGTTTCGGGGGGTGCCGGGAATTTTGGGAAGGGTCCCGAGGAGGATTTTGGGGGTCCCTAAACCCAAATTTTGGGGTCCCTGACCCCGATTTTGGGGGATTTTGGAGGCATTTTTTGAGAGGATTTCGGGAAACTTTTTGCAGGATTTTGGGGAAATTTCTTGTGGGATTTTGGAGGTTTTGGGGAATTTTTTGGGGATTTTGGGGTCCCGGGGGGTTTTGGAGGGTGCCGGGAATTTTGGGCAGGGTCCCGAGGAGGATTTTGGGGGTCCCTGACCCCGATTTTGGGGCTCCAGGACATCAAGAGCGGGCGCTCGCCGCTGCTGCACGCGGTGGAGAACAACAGCCTGGAGATGGCGGAGCTGCTGCTGCAGGTGCGGGGTTGGGGGAAATTCGGGCGATTTTGGGCAAATTTGGGAATTTTGGGAATTTTGGGGGATTTGGGGGAATCTGGGAGGGGTTTGGGGGGAATTTTGAGGGGTTTGGGGGGGAATTTTGGGGGATTTCTGGAGGAATTCGGGGATTTTGGGGGATTTTTGGGGGGATTTTAGAGGGAATTTTGGGGTTTGGGGGAAATTTGGGGGATTTTGGGCAAATTTGGGAATTTTGGGAATTTTTGGGGCATTTTGGGGAATCTGGGAGAGGTTTTGGGGGAACTTGAGGGATTTTGGGGGAGCTGGGGGAATTTTGGGCGATTTCTGGAGGGAATTCGGGGATTGGGGGATTTTTGGGGGGAGTTTAGAGGAAATTTTGGGATTTGGGGGAAATTTGGGGGATTTTGGGCAAATTTGGGAATTTTGGGAATTTTGGGGCATTTTGGGGAATCTGGAGAGGTTTGGGGGGAATTTTGAGGGGTTTGGGGGGAATTTTGGGGGATTTCTGGAGGGAATTCGGGGATTTGGGGGGGATTTTTTGGGGGGAGTTTTAGAGGGAATTTTGGGATTTGGGGGAAATTTGGAGGATTTTGGGCAAATTTGGGAATTTTGGGGAATCTGGGAGGGGTTTGGGGGGAATTTTGAGGGATTTTGGAAGTGGAATTTGGGGAAAATTCGAGGGATTTTTGGTGTGATTTTTGGTGTGATTTTTAGAGATTTTTGTGATGGTTTTTGGGGATATTTTGAGGTGATTTTTAGTGATTTTTGGGGTGATTTTCGGGGTGTTTGTTGAGGATTTTTGGGGTGATTTTTTGGGTTCGTTTTTGGGGATTTTTGGAGTGATTTTCGTGATTTTTTGGGGTGATTTTCGGGGATCTTTGGGGTGGTTTTTTTGGATTTTTGGGGCGATTTTTGGGGTGGTTTTTGGGGATATTTTGGGGTGAATTTGGGGGATTTTTGGGGTGATTTTGTGGTGTATTTAGCGTGATTTTTAGTGATTTTTGGGGAGGTTTTGAGGTGGTTTTGGGGATTTTGGGGGTGATTTTTCGGGTGGTTTTTTTTTTCTAATTTTCGTGATTTTTATTTTGTTTTTTGGGGTGATTTTGACACTTTCGAGACCCCGGGGTGGTTTCGGCGCTCGCCGCTTCCGATTCCGGGGTTCCCATGGAATTCCGGCGCTCCCCTGACCCCGAATTTGGGGATTTTTGATAATTCCCGGATTTTTTTTTATTTCCCAGCGTGAACTCGGAAGCTGGGGAGGTTTGGGATCATTCCGGGGGGAGTTTGGGGGCGATTTTTGGGTTGGTTTTTGGGGATATTTTGGGGGATTTTTGGGGTGATTTTTGGGGTGGCTTTTAGAGATTTTTGGGTTGCTTTTTGGGGTGATTTTAGGGGATTTTTGGGGGTGGCTTTTAGAGATTTTTGGGTTGCTTTTTGGGGTGATTTTGGGGGATTTTTGGGGTGGGTTTTTAGAGATTTTTGGGGTGTTTTTTGGGGTGATTTTAGGGGATTTTTGCGGGGATTTTTAGTGATTTTTGGGGTGATTTTCGGGTGTGTTGAGGATTTTTGGGGTGATTTTTTGGGTTCGTTTTTGGGGATCTTTGGGGCGCTTTTTTATTTTATTTTTGAGGATCTTTGGGATGTTTTTTTTGATTTTTGGGGCGATTTTGACACTTTCGAGACCCCGGGGTGGTTTCGGCGCGCGCCGCTTCCGATTCCGGGGTTCCCATGGAATTCCGGCGCTCCCCCGACCCCGAATTTGGGGATTTTTGATAATTCCCGGATGTTTTTTTTTCATTTCCCAGCGCGGGGCCAGCGTGAACGCGCAGTCGTACGCGGGCTGCACGGCGCTGCACGCGGCCGCGGGCCGGGGCTGCTGCGCCTGCTGCGGCTGCTGCTGCGCTGCGGGGCCGACTGCGGCCTCAGGAACCTGCACAACGACACCGCCGCAGGTGTGGCGGCCAGCGCGCAGGTGAGGGCGGCTGTGCAGGTGGGGCTGGGGGCGGTTTGGGGGGGATTGGGGGCGGTTTCGGGGGGGTTAAAGGGGATTTGGGGGGGTTAAAGGGGATTTAAAGGGGATTTAAATGGGATTTAAATGGGATTCGGGGTCAGGAACTTGCCCTAGGAATCCCCCCAGGTGAGTCCAGGTGTGCAGGTGAGGCTGGGGGCGGTTTGGGGGGGATTAAAGGGGATTTGGGGGGTTTAAATGGGATTTAAAGGGGATTTAAATGGGATTTAAATGGGATTCTGGGTGAGGAACCTGCACAGGGATCCCCCCCAGGTGAGTCCAGGTGTGCAGGTGAGGCTGGGAAGGGATTTGGGGGCGATTTCGGAAGGATTTTTGGGGGTTAAATGGGATTTTGGGGGGGTTTAAATGGGATTTAAAGGGGATTTGGGGGGGATTCGGGCTCAGGATCCTGCACAATGACAGCGCCGCAGGTGTGGCGGCCAGCGCGCAGGTGAGGGCGGCTGTACAGGTGGGGCTGGGGGCGGTTTCGGGGGGATTGGGGGCGGTTTCGGGGGGGTTAAAGGGGATTTGGGGGGGTTAAAGGGGATTTAAAGGGGATTTAAATGGGATTTAAATGGGATTCGGGGTCAGGAACTTGCCCGAGGATCACCCCAGGTGAGTCCAGGTGTGCAGGTGAGGCTGGGAGGGATTTGGGGGGGTTGGGGCTTTTTGGGGGGTTAAATGGGGTTCAAGGGGATTTGGGGGTTTAAAGGGATTTAAAGGGGATTTAAAGGGATTTAAATGGGATTTAAATGGGATTCGGGGTCAGGAACCTGCACAGGGATCCCCCCCAGGTGAGTCCAGGTGTGCAGGTGAGGCTGGGAAGGGATTTGGGGGCGATTTCGGAAGGATTTTTGGGGGTTAAATGGGATTTTGGGGGGGGTTAAAGGGGATTTAAAGGGGATTTGGGGGGGATTCGGGCTCAGGATCCTGCACAATGACAGCGCCGCAGGTGTGGCGGCCAGCGCGCAGGTGAGGGCAGGTGTGCAGGTGGGGCTGGGGGCGGTTTGGGGGGATTGGGGGCGGTTTCGGGGGGGGTTAAAGGGGATTTGGGGGGGTTAAAGGGATTTAAAGGGGATTTAAATGGGATTTAAATGGGATTCGGGGTCAGGAACTTGCCCTAGGAATCCCCCAGGTGAGTCCAGGTGTGCAGGTGAGGCTGGGGGCGGTTTGGGGGGGATTAAAGGGGATTTGGGGGGTTTAAATGGGATTTAAAGGGGATTTAAATGGGATTTAAATGGGATTTAAATGGGATTCTGGGTGAGGAACCTGCACAGGGATCCCCCCCAGGTGAGTCCAGGTGTGCAGGTGAGGCTGGGAAGGGATTTGGGGGCGATTTCGGAAGGATTTTTGGGGGTTAAATGGGATTTTGGGGGGGGTTTAAAGGGGATTTAAAGGGGATTTGGGGGGGATTCGGGCTCAGGAACCTGCACAATGACAGCGCCGCAGGTGTGGCGGCCAGCGCGCAGGTGAGGGCGGCTGTGCAGGTGGGGCTGGGGGCGGTTTGGGGGGGATTGGGGGCGGTTTCGGGGGGGTTAAAGGGGATTTGGGGGGGTTAAAGGGGATTTAAAGGGGATTTTAAAGGGATTTTTGGAGGATTCGGGGTCAGGAACCTGCTCTAGGAATCCCCCCAGGTGAGTCCAGGTGTGCAGGTGGGGCTGGGAAGGGATTTGGGGGCGATTTCGGGGGGATTACAGGGATTTGGGGAGGTTAAAGGGCATTTTGGGGGGTTTAAATGGGATTTAAAGGGGATTTTGGGAGGATTCGGGGTCAGGAACCTGCACAACGACACCGCCGCAGGTGTGGCGGCCAGCGCACAGGTGAGGGCAGGTGTGCAGGTGGGGCTGGGGGCGGTTTCGGGGGGGTTAAAGGGATTTGGGGGATTTAAATGGGATTTAAATAGGATTTAAATGGGATTTAAATGGGATTCGGGCTCAGGAACCTGCCCTAGGAATCCCCGCCAGGTGTGCCCAGGTGTGCGGGTGAGGCTGGGAAGGGATTTGGGGGCGATCTCGGAAGGATTTTTGGGGGTTAAATGGGATTTGGGGGGGTTAAATGGGATTTAAATGGGATTTTGGAGGATTCGGGGTCAGGAACCTGCACAGGGATCCCCCAGGTGAGTCCAGGTGTGCAGGTGAGGCTGGGAGGGGATTGGGAAGGGGGATTGGGGGGGGGTTAGGGAGGATTTTGGGGGGGATTTGGGGGAGATTTGGGGTTCCAATTGATTTCTCGGGTCAGATTTGGGGAATTTTAGTCCGGATTTTGGGGAATTTTTGGGGGTTTCTGATCCCGCCCCTTCCCCCCCCCAGGTGATCGACATCCTGCGAGGAAAAGCCTCGAGACCCCCCCAGGACCCCCCAAAATCCCCGCGGGACCCCCCCGAAGGTGAGCCCCAAATCTGGCGGGGTCCTGGGGGGGAAAAATTCCCAAAATTTTTGGGGGGGGGGGGAAAAAATCCCCAATTTTGTGGGGGGGGATTCGGAGAAAAATTCCCAAATTTTGGGGGGGTCCGGGGTGGGAAAATTCCCCAATTTTTTAATTTCATTTGGCCCCGCCCCTTCTCCCCCAGGCCACGCCTCGGAATCCCCGCCCTCTTCCGGGTTAGCAGCCAATGGGATGCAAGGGGCGGGGCCTCCAAACCTTCTGGGGAGCGCCCAGAGAAGCCCCGCCCCTCAAAGGAGAAAGGACCAATCAGAGGCGGCCTTGGGGAGGCCCCGCCCCTCGGCGCCTCAGAGGCTCCGCCCACGCGAGGGGCGGGGCCAGGACAGCATTAAATAAAGAACTAAAACAAATAAAATTTAAAAAAAATATATATAAAAAAATAAAAGCTGGAAAAATTAAGTGGGAGAGACCGGGACAAACTGGGAAGGAAACGTGACTGATTTTTCGGGATTTTTTTTTTTTTTTGGAGTTTTTGGGTGAAATTCCCGCGATTTCTGAGGGAATTCCGGAATATTTTTCAGGATTTCGGTTTTTTTGGGGGGGAGCGGGGGTTTAAAATTTTTTTTTCGGGCATTTTTTCGGTGAATTTCCTACGATTTTAAGTTTCCCGCGAGAATTTCGGGACAATTTTTGCCGATTTTTTGACATTTTTGGGGGGAATTCCGGATGATTTATTGCCGATTTTGGGGCATTTCCTCCCATTTTTTCGGCGTTTTTTTTCGTGAATTTCCCAGAATTTTGGGCTCCTCGTGGGAATTTCGGAGCCTTTTCCCCCATTTCCCCCCGATTTTCACCGATTTTCCCCTTTTATTCCCCATTTTTTCCCTATTTCCCCCGATTTCCCCCCATTTTCCCCCATTTTTCCCCGATTTCCCCCATTTCCCCCCATTTCCCCAATTTTCTCCGATTCCCCCCATTTTTCCCCGATTTTCCCCCATTTCCCCCATTTTTTCCCGATTTTTCCCGATTTTTTTGGGCGATTTTAACTTCCCGCGCGATGGGCGTGTCCTCCTAAAAAACCCCGCCCCCTCATTTACATACACATACTCCGATTGGCCACCCACAAACCCGGAAGTCTCACCGGAAGTCGCACCGGAAGTCCCCTCCGCCTCCCTTTCCCATCGCCCCCCGCGGCCGCCGGGCCCGCGCCCCGAACCCGGAAATTCCAAATTCGCCCCAAAATTCCCCAAAATTCGCCCCAAATTCGCCCTAAATTTGCCCCAAATCGCCCCAAAATCGCGGCTGCTCCCCCTCCCGGCCCCGCCATGACTTTGTTCCATTTCGGGAATTGCTTCGCGCTCGCCTATTTCCCCTATTTCATCACCTACAAGTGCAGCGGCCTGTGAGGCACCGTTTATACTGGGAGGGGATTGGGGGTCACTGGTTTATACTGGGAGGGATTGGGGTCACTGGTTTATACTGGGAGGGGATTGGGGTCACTGGTTTGTACTGGGAGGGGATTGGGGTCACTGGTTTATACTGGGAGGGGATTGGGGGTCACTGGTTTGTACTGGGAGGGGATTGGGGGTCACTGGTTTGTACTGGGAGGGGATTGGGGGTCACTGGTTTATACTGGAGGGATTGGGGTCATGGTTTATACTGGAGGGATTGGGGTCACTGGTTTATACTGGGAGGGGATTGGGGTCACTGGTTTATACTGGGAGGGGATTGGGGGTCACTGGTTTATACTGGGAGGGGATTGGGGGTCACTGGTTTATACTGGGAGGGGATTGGGGTCACTGGTTTATACTGGGAGGGACCAGGGTGGTTTAAACTGGTTTATACTGGTCTGTACTGGTCCATACTGGTTTATACTGGGCTGTACTGGTCCATACTGGTCCATACTGGTTATACTGTTTTATACTGGTCCGTACTGGTCCATACTGGTTTATACTGGTTTATACTGGTCTGTACTGGTGCCAGGTCCGAGTACAGCGCCTTCTGGCGCTGCGTCCAGGCTGGAGCCACCTACGTACTGGTGCAACTGGGGAAGGTACTGGGCGACTGGAACCCCAAATCCAAACTGGGAACCCCCAAATCCAAACTGGGAACCCCCAAATCCAAACTGGGAACTCCCAAATCAAACTGGGATTAACTGGGAGCTACTGGGAGTGACTGGGAACCCCCAAATCCAAACTGGGAACCCCAAAAATCAAACTGGAGAACTGGAGCTACTGGAGTGACTGGAACCCCCAAATCCAAACTGGGAACCCCAAAACCCAAACTGGGAGCAACTGGGAGGGACTGGGAGGGGACTGGGAACCCCCAAAATCAAACTGGGAACCCCCAAAATCAAACTGGGAGGGACTGGAACCCCGAAATCCAAACTGGGAGGAACTGGAACCCCAAAACCAAACTGGGAACCCCAAAACCAAACTGGGAACCCTCAAATCCAAACTGGGAGGGACTGGGGGGACTGGGAACCCCAAAACCAAACTGGGAATGCCCGAAATCAAACTGGGAACCCCAAAACCAAACTGGGAACCCTCAAATCCAAACTGGGAGGGACTGGGGGGGACTGGGGGGACTGGAACCCCAAAACCAAACTGGGAATGCCGAAATCAAACTGGGAACCCCAAAACCAAACTGGGAGCAACTGGGAGGGACTGGGAACCCCCAAATCCCAACTGGGAACCCCAAAAATCAAAGTGGGAACCCTCAAACCCCAACTGGTTCAGACTGGTTTGGACTGGTCTGGATTGGTTTGAACTGGTCTGGACTGGTTTGAACCGGTTTGGACTGGTTTGAACTGGTCTGGACTGGTTTGAACCGTTGAACTGGTCTGGACCGTCTGGACTGTTTGGACTGGGATCCCCAAATCCCAAACTGGTTTGCACTGGTCTGAACTGGTCTGGACTGGTTTGAACCGGTCTGGACTGGGATCCCCCAGATCCCAAACTGGTCTGGACTGGTTTGCACTGGTTTGAACTGGTTTGAACCGGTTTGAACCGGTTTGAACTGGTTTGGACTGGGATCCCCCAAATCCCAAACTGGTTTGCACCGTTTGAACCGGTTTGGATTGGTTTGAACTGGTCTGGACTGGTTTGAACCGGTCTGGACTGGGATCCCCCAGATCCCAAACTGGTTTGCACTGGTTTGAACCGGTTTGGATTGGTTTGAACTGGTCTGGACTGGTTTGGACCGGTCTGGACTGGGATCCCCCAAATCCCAAACTGGTTTGAACTGGTTTGAACCGGTTTGAACCGGTTTGAACCGGTCCTGGACCGGTTTGGACTGGGATCCCCCAAATCCCAAACTGGTTTGAACTGGTTTGAACCGGTTTGAACCGGTTTGAACCGGTCTGAACCGGTCTGGACTGGGATCCCCCAAATCCCAAACTGGTTTGCACTGGTTTGAACCGGTCTGGACCGGTTTGGACTGGATCCCCCAATCCCAAACTGGTTTGCACTGGTTTGAACCGGTCTGGACCGGTCTGGACCGGTTCCCCTCCCCCCAGATGCTCTTCCTGGCCACGTTCTTCCCCACCTGGGAGGGACCCTCGGGCGGCTTCGACCTCGTGGGGGTGAGTGCGGAGAAATCCCAGAATTCCCAACATTCCCAAAATCCCCGACATTCAAAAAAAATCCCAAAAAAATCCCCAAATTCATAAAAATCCCCAAATTCCCCAAAATTCCCAAATCCCCAAACTCCCAACATTCCCAAAATCCCCAAATTCACAAAATTCACAAAATTCCCAAATTCCCAAAATCCCCAAATTCAAAAAAATCCCAAAAATCCCAAACCCCCCAAAAATCCCAAATTCCCAAAAATCCCAAATTCCCCAAAATCCTAAAAACCCCAAAAATCCCAAATTCCCAAAAATCCCAAATTCCCCAAAATCCCCACAATCCCAAAAATCCCCCCATCCCATTTTCCCCCATTTCCCCCAATTTACTCCAATTTTCCCCCCATTTATTCCCTAATTTTTTCCCCCATTTTCCCCCCATAATTCCCATTATCCCCCATTTCCCCCCAATTTTTTCCCCATTTCTTCCCCAATTTCCCCCCATATTTTCCCCATATTTTCCCCATTTATTCCCCATTTTTTCCTCATTTATTCCTCAATTTTTTCCCCCATTTCCCCCATTTCTTCCCCATTTTCCCCCATTTTTTCCCCCAATTTTTTCCCCATTTCTTCCCCAATTTTTCCCCATTCTCCCCCATTTTCCCCATTTCCCCCCAATTTTTTCCCCCATTTATTCTCCAATTTTCTCCCATTTTTCCCTATTTTTCCCCATATTTCCCCCAATTCCCATTTCCCCCATTTTCCCCATTTCCCATTTTCCCCATTATTAATTTCCATTTTCCCCTTTTTTCCCTATTTCCCCATTTTTCCCATTTTTCCTCCAATTTCTTTTTTCTTTCCAATTTTCCCATTTTCCCATTTTCCCCATTTTCCCCATTTTTCCATTTTCCATTTCCCCATTTTCCCATTTCCCCATTTTCCAATTTCCCATTTTCCCCATTTTCCCCATTTATTCCAATATTCCCATTTTCCCCCTCATTCCATTTCCCCCAATTATTCCAATTTTCCCCATTTTTCCCCATTTTTTCCCCAATTTTCCCCCCTTAACCCCCCACCTCCCCTCCAATTCCCCCCATTTTTTCCCCTCTTCCCCATCTTTTCCCCACTTTTCCCACCCGATTTTCCCCCAATCCCGATTTTTCCCTCCAGGAATTCCTCCCTGCCACGGTGGACGCGCCGATCTGGGGGGGCTTCAGCTGGCCCTGGGCCGGGGGGGAGGGAGGGGCGAGCTGCGAATCCTGGTGGCCGCGCTGGGCTGGGCGAGCGCCGAGCTCCTCACGGCCAGGTGGAATTCCGGGAATTTTCGGGAATTTTTGGGGAATTTTTTGGATTTTTCCGATTTTTTTTCGATTTTTTTCAATTTTTTTTTCGATTTTTTTTTCGATTTTTTTTGTGGTTTTTGGGGGTAAAAAATGGGATTGGGAAGGGTCTGGTGGGAATTTGGGACTTTGGCAATTTGGGGAATTTTGGGATTTTTTGGGGAATTTTTTGGGATTTTTTCCGATTTTTTTTCGATTTTTTTCCATTTTTTCGGGTTTTTTCATTTTTTTTCGATTTTTTTTATTTTTTTTGTGGTTTTTTGGGGGTAAAAAATGGGATTTGGGAAGGGTCTGGTGGGAATTTGGGACTTTGGCAATTTGGGGAATTTTGGGGATTTTTTGGGGAATTTTTTGGGATTTTTTTCCGATTTTTTTTCGATTTTTTTTCCGATTTTTTTCGGGTTTTTTTCGATTTTTTTTCGATTTTTTTTTTTTTGTGTGTTTTTTGGGGTAAAAAATGGGATTTGGGAAGGGTCTGGTGGGAATTTGGGACTTTGGCAATTTGGGGAATTTTGGGGATTTTTTGGGGAATTTTTTGGGATTTTTTCCGATTTTTTTTCGATTTTTTTCCGATTTTTTCGGTTTTTTTCGATTTTTTTTCGATTTTTTTTTTTTTTTTTGTGTGTTTTTGGGGTAAAAAATGGGATTTGGGAAGGGTCTGGTGGGAATTTGGGACTTGGCAATTTGGGGAATTTTGGGGATTTTTTGGGAATTTTTTGGGATTTTTTCCGATTTTTTTTCGATTTTTTTTCTTCGATTTTTTTTCGATTTTTTTATTTTTTTGTGTTTTTTTGGGGGTAAAAAATGGGATTTGGGAAGGGTCTGGTGGGATTTTGGGATTTGGGGAATTTTTGGGGAATTTTGGGAATTTTTGGGGAATTTTTGGGAATTTTTTGGGATTTTTTGGGATTTTTTTGCGATTTTTTGCGATTTTTTTTGGTGATTTTTGTGAATTTGGTGATTTTGGGGTGATTTTGGGGAATTTTGGGGTGGAATTTGGGGTGGATTTGGTTGATTTGGGGAATTTTTGGGTGAATTTGGGATTTTTTGGGGTGATTTTGGGTGATATTTGTTTGATTTTGGGGTGATTTTTGGGGTGATTTTTGGGGTGAATTTGGGATATTTTGGGGTGATTTTGGGTGATTTTTGGGGTGATTTGTTGATTTTGTTTGATTTTGGGGTGATTTTTTGGGTGATTTTGTTTGATTTTTGTGATTTTGGGGTGATTTTTGGGGTGATTTTGTTTGATTTTTGGGGTGATTTTTGGGTGATTTGGGTGATTTTTGGGGATGATTTTTGTTTGATTTTGGGTGATTTTTTGGGGATGATTTTGTTTGATTTTGGGTGATTTTTGGGTGAATTTGGTATTTGGGGTGATTTTTTTGGGGTGATTTTTTGGGGTGATTTTTGGGGTATTTTTTGGGGTGATTTTTGGGGATGATTTTGTTTGATTTTGGGTGATTTTTGGGTGATTGGATTTTTTGTGGGTGATTTTTTGGGGTGATTTTGTTTGATTTTGGGTGATTTTTTAGGGTGAATTTTGGGATATTTTGGGGTGATTTTGGTGATTTTTGGGGTGATTTTGTTTGATTTTTGGGGTGATTTTTGGGGTGAATTTGGGATATTTTGGGGTGATTTTTGGTGATTTGGGTGATTTCTTTGATTTTGGGGGTGATTTTGTTTGATTTTTGGGTGAATTTTGGGTGATTTTTGGGGTGATTTGTTTGATTTTGGGGTGATTTTGGGGTGATTTTTTGGGGTGAATTTGGGATTTTTGGGTGATTTTTGGGGTGAATTTCTTTGATTTTTGGGGTGATTTTGGGTGATTTTGTTTGATTTTGGGGGTGATTTTGGGGTGATTTGTTTGATTTTGGGGTGATTTTTGGGTGAATTTGGGATATTTTGGGGTGAATTTGGGGTGATTTTGGGGTGATTTTGTTTGATTTTGGGGTGATTTTGGGGTGATTTTTTGGGGTGAATTTGGGATATTTTGGGGTGATTTTTTGGGTGATTTTGGGGTGAATTTCTTTGATTTTTGGGGTGATTTTGTTTGATTTTGGGGTGATTTTGTTTGATTTTTGGGTGATTCTGGGGTGATTTTGGGATGATTTTGGGGTGATTTTGTTTGATTTTTGGGATGATTTTGGGGTGATTTTGTTTGATTTTGGGGTGAATTTTGGGGTGATTTTTGGGGTGAATTTGGGATATTTTGGGGTGAATTTGGGGTGATTTTGGGGTGATTTTGTTTGATTTTGGGGTGATTCTGGGGTGATTTTGCCCCCCCAGGTGTGTCCGCTGTGGGTGGGGGCGCGGGGGGTGGAGTTCGACTGGAGGCACTGCAGATGGGGCTGGACTCCACATCAGCCTGGTGAGACTGGGGGGACTGGGGTACACTGGGGTACACTGGTTTGGACTGGTCTCTACCTGTCCGTCCCTGTCTCACCTGCCACATGTAGGTGCGTCGCACGCGTCAGGTGGCGGCAGGTGATTGGTTTATACTGGTTTATACTGGTTTATACTGGTTTATATTGGTTTATACCTGTCCATACTGGTCTATACTGGTTTATACCTGTCCATACTGGTCCATACCAGTCCATACCTGTCTCACCTGCCCAGGTGCGTCACGTGGCGGCGGCAGGTGATTGGTTTATACTGGTTTATAGTGGTTTATACTGGTTTATACTGGTTTATACCGGTCCATACTGGTCCATACCTGTCCGTCCTGTCTCACCTGCCCAGGTGCGTCACGTGGCGGCGGCAGGTGATTGGTTTATATTGGTTTATACTGGTTTATATTGGTTTATACCTGTCCATACTGGTCCATACCGGTCCATACCTGTCTCACCTGCCCAGGTGCGTCACGTGGCGGCGGCAGGTGATTGGTTTATACTGGTTTATACTGGTTTATACTGGTTTATACTGGTTTATATTGGTTTATACCGGTCCATACTGGTCCATACCTGTCCGTCCCTGTCTCACCTGCCCAGGTGCGTCACGTGGCGGCGGCAGGTGATTGGTTTATACTGGTTTATACTGGTTTATACTGGTTTATACTGGTTTATATTGGTTTATACCGGTCCATACTGGTCCATACCTGCCGTCCCTGTCTCACCTGCCCAGGTGCGTCACGTTGGCGGCGGCGGCGCTGCTCTGGGCCTCGGGCCGCCATGATCTGCCCCGGCCCTGCGGCTGCCCCTGGGCGGGCTGCTGGCGGCCGCGGCCTACGAGAGCTTCCTGATTGGGTGAGAGCACGGGGGCGGGGCCAGGGGAGAGTCCTGATTGGGTGAGAGCACGGGGGCGGGGCCAGAGAGCTTCCTGATTGGGTGAGAGCAACGGGGCGGGGCCAGAGAGCTTCCTGATTGGGTGAGAGCAAAGGGGCGGGGTCAGGGGAAGAGTCCTGATTGGGTTGAGAGCACGGGGGCGGGGCCAATGGGAGCGTGCTGATTGGCTGAGAGCAGAGGGGCAGGGCCAGGGGGAGAGTCCTGATTGGGTGAGAGCAAAGGGCGGGGTCGGGGAGCTTCCTGATTGGGTGAGAGCAGAGGGGCGGGGCCAATGGGAGCGTGCTGATTGGGTGAGAGCAAAGGGGTGGGGTCAGGGAGCTTCCTGATTGGGTGAGAGTGGAAAGGGGCGGGGCTATGGGGAAATGGGCGTGGCTAAGGATAGGGCTTGTAAAAAGTAGGCGGAGCCTAAAAGCAGTGGGGCCTTCATGGGCGTGTCCTGGGGATAAATGGGCGTGGCTCAAACCCGGCGCATCAGGCGGAAAAGGGGGCGTGGCCTGAAGAAGGGGCGTGCCCATCACTGGGGGTGGGCGGACCCGGGCTGGAGTGGGCGTGGCTTCCGGCGGGCGGTGACCCCCTCCCCCCCCCAGGGCGTGGCCCAGGTGAATTCCCTTCCTCCTGAGGCCACGCCCCTTTCCCCTCTGGCTCCTCCCACAGGTGGGCGGGGCAGGTGCTGGGCCTGGGCCCCTGGGGGGCGCTGGGGCTGCGGGCGCTGGGCGCGGCCGCCCTGGGGCTGGGGGCGCTGCGGCTGCTGGTGCCCCTCCTGCCACCGCCCTGAGCACACCTGGGCACACCTGGGCACACCTGGACGGACGGCGACACGCCTGGATGGACTCGGACGCGCCCGGAGGGGTCACCTGAGCGTTTACTGGGGGGGGCCAGGTGTGCTCGGGCCCCTCCTGAATGGGCACTGACGCACCTGGGCGCACCTGGGTGGGCGTGCAGGGGTCACCTGCGCGTTTGTGGGGGGGACAGGTGGGTAGTGGGTGTGGCCTGGGTGTGCTCAGGGCGCTCTTGAGTGTGCCTGAGCTCACCTGGCACATTTGAGCTCACCTGGGCTCACCTGAGCTCACCTGGGCTCACCTGAGCACACCTGAGCGCATCTGGGCTCACTTGAGCTCACCTGGGCACACCTGTGCACACCTGAGCTCACCTGTGCACACCTGAGCTCACCTGGGCTCACCTGAGCACACCTGAGCTCACCTGGTCACACCTGAGCTCACCTGGGCACACCTGAGCACACCTGAGCAGGCCTGAGCTCACCTGGGCACACCTGAGCTCACCTGTGCACACCTGAGCACACCTGAGCTCACCTGAGCTCACCTGAGCACACCTGAGCTCACCTGTGCACACCTGTGCTCACCTGTGCCTTTATTTATGGGACTGGGGTGGGGGGAGCAGGACCTGAGTCCAGGTGTGCTCAGGTGAGGGCCCAGGTGAGTCTCAGCTATCCAGGTGGGCAGTGGGCGTGGCCCAGGTGTACCTGGGGGGTCCTGTGGCTGCTCCCTCCCCTCCCCCCAGCAATAAACACACCTGGACACACCTGGCAGAGTCACCTGTGCCTTTATTTGGGGGGGCGGGGCATTGGGGGGGCCAGGTGTGCGGTGGGCGTGGCCCAGGGTGGCAGACCCCCCCCCAACACCTACGACCCCCAAATTCCTCACCTGGGAGCACCTGAGCGCCTCGAAATTCCCAATTTCCACTCCCCAAATTCCCAAACTTTTCCCCCCCAAAAAAATTCCCAATTTTTTTTCCCCCCCCCTCAAATTCCCAATTTTTTTCCCCTCCCGAAATTCCCGTTAATTAACCCCATTAATCACTAATTGCTCTCCTTTATCGCCCGTTAATCGATCGCGGAGCTCATTAATCGCTCATTAATCATTAATTAACGCGTCAATCATTAACGGGCGGCACAAAAGGCGCTGGCCCCGCCCCTCCCCCACCCCGATAACCCCCCCAGCCTGAGGGGGGGGAGGGGACACACCAAGGACGGGGGCGGGGGGAGGGGGACACACCCCTCCCCCTCCTTCCTCAGGTGTCCTCCAGGTGTCCCCTCCCCCCCAGGTGTCCTCCAGGTGTCCCCTCCCCCCCAGGTGTCCCCTCCCCCCATCCCCCTCCAGGTGTCCCCTCCCTCCCCAGGTGTCCCCTCCCCCTCTCAGGTGTCCCCAGGTGTCCCAGGTGTCCCCTCCCCCACCAGGTGTCCCCCCCTCAGGTGTCCCTCAGGTGTCCCTCCCCCCTCTCAGGTGTCCCCCAGGTGTCCCCTCCCCCCCCCCCAAGTGTCCCCTCCCACCCCAGGTGTCCTCCAGGTCTCCCCTCTCCCCCTCCCCCCCCCCAGGTGTGCCCAGGTGGGGTCACCTTGGGGCGGCTCCCGCGAGGCTTTAAAAAGAGGGAACCGGGAAAGACCGGGACAGACCGGGACAGACCGGGACGAGACCGGGACAGACCGGGAAGACCGGGACAGACCGGGACAGACCGGGAAGACCGGGACAGACCGGGACAGACCGGGAGAGACCGGGACAGACCGGGAGAGACCGGGACAGACCGGGACAGACCGGGAGAGACCGGGACAGACCGGGGAGAGACCGGGAGAGACCGGGACAGACCGGGAGAGACCGGGACAGACCGGGACAGACCGGGACAGACCGGGAGAGACCGGGAAGACCGGGAGAGACGGACGACCGGGAGAGACCGGGACAGACCGGGAGAGACGGGAGAGACCGGGACAGACCGGGAGAGACCGGGAAGACCGGGAGAGCGGGAAGACCGGGACAGACCGGGAGCAGACCGGGACAGACCGGGAGAGACCGGGAGAGACCGGGACAGACCGGGACAGACCGGGACAGACCGGGACAGACCGGGAGAGACCGGGACAGACCGGGAGAGACCGGGACAGACCGGGAGACGGAGAGACGGGACAGACCGGGACAGACCGGGAGAGACCGGGACAGACCGGGAGAGACCGGGAGGACCGGGAAGACCGAGACGACCGGACAGACCGGGAGAGACCGGGACAGACCGGGAAGACCGGGACAGACCGGGACAGACCGGGACAGACCGGGACAGACCGGGACAGACCGGGAGAGACCGGGACAGACCGAGACAGACCGGGACAGACCGGGAGAGACCGGGACAGACCGGGACGAGACCGGGACAGACCGGGAAGGACCGGGAGAGACCGGGAGAGACGGGACAGACCGGGACAGACCGGGACAGACCGGGAGAGACCGGGAGAGACCGGGAGAGACCGGGACAGACCGGGAGAGACCGGGACAGACCGGGAGAGACGGGAGAGACCGGGAAGACCGGGACAGACCGGGACAGACCGGGAGAGACGGGAGAGACCGGGAGAGACCGGGAGAGACCGGGACAGACCGGGACAGACCGGGACAGACCGGGACAGACCGGGACGAGACCGGGAAGACCGGGACAGACCGGGAGAGACCGGGGAAGACCGGGAGAGACCGGGACAGACCGGGAAGACCGGGACAGACCGGGACAGACCGGGAGAGACCGGGACAGACCGGGAAGACCGGACGGAACGGGAGAGACCGGGCAGACGGGACAGGACGGGACAGACGGGACAGACGGGAGAACCGGGACAGACGGGATAGAGGGAGACGGGAAGACGGGAGGAAGGACGGGGATGAGACGGGGGAGGACCGGGAGAGACGGGACAGACGGGACAGGACGGGACAGACGGGAGAGAACGGGACAGACGGGAGAGACGGGAAAGACGGGACAGGACGGGAGACCGGGCAGACGGGAAGACGGGACAGAGGGAAGACGGGACAGACGGGGCAGACGGGAGGAGAACGGGACAGACGGGACAGACGGGACAGACGGGAGAGACCGGGACAGACGGGACAGACGGGAAGAGGGAAGACGGGAGAGGACGGGACAGGGCCGGGATGGAGAGGGAGAGACGGGACAGACGGGAGAGACGGGAGAGACGGTTATCGGTTATATGGGAGAGAGAGAAGGGGAAGGAGGGAGAGGGGAGAGGGAGAATGGGGGAGGATTGGGGGGAGGAAGGAGGGAGGAATGAGGGGTGGGAGGATTGAGGGAGAGGGGAAGATGGAGGAGGATCGAGGGGAGAGGAGAGAAAGGAGAGAGAGAGGAGAGAGGGAGGAGGGAGGGGAGAGGGAGGGATAAAAGAGGAGAGAGGGAGATGGAGGAGGATGGAGGGGATGGAAGGAGAAGGAATGAGGGAAGGGAGGAAAGGAGGAAAGAGGAAAGAGGGAGGAGGGAGGGGAGAGGGAGGGAGATGGAGGAGGATTGGGGGGATGGAAAGAGAGGAGAGAGGAGGAGGAGGGAGAGGGAGAGGGAGAAGGAGAGAGAGAGGAGAGAGAGGAGAGAGGAGGAGTGGGGAGAGGGAGGGAGGAGGAGATGGGGGAGGATTGGGGGAGGGAAAGGGGGGGGGAGGTTGGGAAGGATGGAGGGAGAGAGGGAGAAAGAGAGAGAGAGGAGAGGGGAGGAGGGAGGGGAGAGGGAGGGATAAGAGGAAAGGGAGGGAGATGGGGGAGGATTGAGGGTGATGGAAGGAGAGAGGAATGAGGGAGAGAGGGAAGGGAGGAAGAGGAGAGAGGGAATGGGGAGGATTGGGGGGATGGAAGGAGGGGAGAGGGAGAGATGGAGGAGGGAGGGAGAGGGAGAGATGGAGGAGGATGGATAGGTGGATGGAGGAGAGGAGGGAGGAGGATGAGGAGAGAGGGAGAAGGAGAGAGAGAGAGGAGAGTGGAGGAGGGAGGGAGAGGGAGGGAGATGGGGGAGGATTGGGGGGATGGAAGGAGAGAGGAATGAGGGAGGGAGGAAAGAGGAAGGGAGATGGTGAGGATTGGGGGATGGAGAGGAGGGGGGAGGGAGGAGAGAGAGGGAGGAGGTGGGGGAGGATGGAAGGGGGAGGATATGAGGGGGAGAGAGGGAATGGGAGGGGGAGAGGAGGATGGAGGAGAGGGAGGGAGGGAGGAGGGATGGGATGAAGGGGGGGATGGGGGATAGAAAGGAGGAGGAATGGAAGGGGACCGCCCGCCCTCCCCTCCTGACCGCGCCCCTCCCCCCCCACCCCCCCCCACCCCCTTTGCAGAGTTTTGAGCTGCGCCCCTCCCCCCTCGGGCGGGGCCGGGGGCGCAAGAAGATGAGAGGAGAGACTGGAGGACATGAAACGGGAACTGGAATGGTGGGACTGGTTTATACTGGGAGGGACCGGAGGGCACTGGGGGGGACTGGGGGGGATTGGGATAAACTGGGGGGACTGGGAGGGGACTGGGATAAACTGGGGGGACTGGGAGGGACTGGGATAAACTGGGAGGGACTGGGGGATGAAACTGGGATGGACTGGGAGGGATGGAAAATTGGGATAAACTGGGAGGGATGGGTAACTGGGAGGGATGAGGGATTGGGATAACTGGGGGGACTGGGATAAACTGGGAGGGGACTGGGATAAACTGGGGGGGACTGGGATGGACTGGGAGGGGATTGGGATAAACTGGGAGGGAGTTCGGGGTTACTGGTTTCTACTGGTTTGAGATTTTGGGGGTACTGGGAGCGGATTAAGGGGGATTTGGGGGGGGTCACTGGTCTGTGCTGGTTTGTACTGGGAGCACTGGGAGGGTCACTGGGAGGTGGGGGGGCTGTGCTGGTCCATACTGGTTTATACTGGTTTATACTGGTTTATACTAGTTTATACTGTTTATACTGGTCCATACTGGTCTGTACTGGTCCATACTGGTCCATATGTCATACTGGTTTATACTGGTCTGTACTGGTGCCCGCAGGACGATCACAAACTGGACGTGAAGGAGCTCGAGCTCAAATACAACACCAGCGCCACCGAGGTGACCCCGAGTGACCCCCTGACCCTGAGTGACCCCTGAGTGACCCGAGTGACCCCCGAGTGACCTTGAGTGGACCCCTGAATGACCCCTGAGTGACCCCTGAGTGACCCCTGAGTGACCCTGAGTGACCCCTGAATGACCCCCTCACCTGTCTTACCTGTCTCACCTGTCCCTCACCTGTCTCACCTGTCTTACCTGTCTCATCGGTGTCTCACCTGTCTCACTCTCTCACCTGTCTCAGCTGTGTCTCACCTGTGTCTCACCTGTCTCACCTGTTCTCACCTGTGTCTCACCTGTCTCACCTGTGTCTCACGTGTCTCACCTTCTCACCTCTCTTCTGTCTCACTGTCTCACCTGTGTCTCACCTCTCTCACCTGTCTCATATGTCTCATGTGTCTCACCTGTCTCACCTGTGTCTCACCTGTCTCACCTGTGTCTCACCTGTCCGGCAGGGTCTCTCGGAGGCCGAGGCCGCCTCCCGGCTGCTCCGGGACGGTCCCAACGACCACTGACCCCATTGACCCCGAGTGACCCCTGAGTGACCCCTCACCTGTCTCACCTGTGTCTCACCTGTGTCTCACCTGTCCGGCAGGGTCTCTTGGAGGCCGAGGCCGCCTCCCGGCTGCTCCGGGACGGCCCAACGACCACTGACCCCATGACCTTTAACTGACCCATGACCCGAGTGACCCCCTTACCTGTCCCTTCACCTGTCTCACCTGTGTCTCACCTGTCTCACCTGTCCGGCATGGTCTCTCGGAGGCCGAGGCCGCCTCCCGGCTGCTCCGGGACGGTCCCAATGACCACTGACCCCATTGACCCCGAGTGACCCCTGAGTGACCCCCCACCTGTCTCACCTGTCTCACCTGTCTCACCTGTGTCTCACCTGTCTCACCTGTCCGGCAGGGTCTCTCGGAGGCCGAGGCCGCCTCCCGGCTGCTCCGGGACGGTCCCAATGACACTGACCCCATTGACCCGAGTGACCCCTGAGGTGACCCCCCACCTGTCTCACCTGTCTCACCTGTCTCACCTGTGTCTCACCTGTCTCACCTGTCCGGCAGGGTCTCTCGGAGGCCGAGGCCGCCTCCCGGCTGCTCCGGGACGGTCCCAATGACCACTGACCCCATTGACCCCGAGTGACCCCTGAGTGACCCCCCACCTGTCTCACCTGTCTCACCTGTCTCACCTGTGTCTCACCTGTCTCACCTGTCCGGCAGGGTCTCTCGGAGGCCGAGGCCGCCTCCCGGCTGCTCCGGGACGGTCCCAACGCGCTGCGCCCGCCGCGCGGCCCCTCGGGCTGGGTGCGCTTCGGGCGGCAGCTGGCGGGGGGGCTGCAGTGCCTCATGTGGGTGGCGGCCGCGATCTGCCTGATCGCCTACGGCGTGCAGGAGGGGCAGGGCGACCGCGGCAGCTCCGACAACGTGAGTGCACCTGGGGATACACCTGGGCACACCTGGGACAGGTATAACACACCTGGGATACACCTGGGATACACCTGAGCACACCTGGGTACACCTGGGACAGGTATAACACACCTGGGATACACCTGGGATACACCTGAGTACACCTGGGCACACCTGGGATACACCTGAGTACACCTGGGTACACCTGGGACAGGTAAACACACCTGGGATACTCCTGAGATACACCTGGGCACACCTGGGAGACACCTGAGTACACCTGGGTACACCTGGGACAGGTATAACACACCTGGGATACACCTGGGATACACCTGAGCACACCTGGGTACACCTGGGACAGGTATAACACACCTGGGTACATGGGCACACACCTGGCAGCACCATCTGCCTGATCGCCTACGGCGTGCAGGAGGGGCAGGCGACCGCAGCAGCTCCGACAACGTGAGTGCACCTGGGTACACCTGGGCACACCTGGGACAGGTATAACACACCTGGGATACACCTGGGATACACCTGAGCACACCTGGGTACACCTGGACAGGTATACACACCTGGGATACACCTGGGATACACCTGAGTACACCTGGGCACACCTGGGATACACCTGAGTACACCTGGGTACACCTGGGACAGGTATAACACACCTGGGATACTCCTGAGATACACCTGGGCACACCTGGGAGACACCTGAGTACACCTGGGTACACCTGGGACAGGTATAACACACCTGGGATACACCTGGGATACACCTGAGCACACCTGGGTACACCTGGGACAGGTATAACACACCTGGGGTACATGGGCACACACCTGGCAGCACATCTGCTGATCGCCTACACGTGCAGGAGGGGCAGGCGACCGCGGCAGCTCCGACAACGTGAGTGCACCTGGGGATACACCTGGGCACACCTGGGACAGGTATAACACACCTGGGGTACACCTGGGATACACCTGAGCACACCTGGGTACACCTGGGACAGGTATAACACACCTGGGATACACCTGGGATACACCTGAGCACACCTGGGTACACCTGGGACAGGTATAACAGACCTGGGATACACCTGGGATACACCTGAGCACACCTGGGTACACCTGGGACAGGTATAACACACCTGGGATACACCTGGATACACCTGAGCACACCTGGGTACACCTGGGACAGGTATAACACACCTGGGATACACCTGGGATACACCTGAGCACACCTGGGTACACCTGGGACAGGTATAACACACCTGGGATACACCTGGGATACACCTGAGCACACCTGGGTACACCTGGGACAGGTATAACAGACCCGGGATACACCTGGGTACACCTGAATACACCTGGGGTACACCTGAGCGCACCTGGAATACACCTGAGTACACCTGGGATACACCTGGGCACACCTGGAATACACCTGGGATACACCTGGGCACACCTGGATACACCTGGGACAGGCATAACACACCTGGGACAGGTATAACACACCTGGAGTACACCTGGGATACACCTGGGCACACCTGAGGACACCTGGGATACACCTGAGCACACCTGGGTACACCTGGGACAGGTATAACAGACCTGGGATACACCTGGGATACACCTGGGATACACCTGAGCACACCTGGGTACACCTGGACAGGTATGACACACCTGGGATACACCTGGGATACACCTGAGCACACCTGGGTACACCTGGGACAGGTATAACACACCTGGGATACACCTGGATACACCTGAGCACACCTGGGTACACCTGGGACAGGTATAACACACCTGGGATACACACCTGGGATACACCTGAGCACACCTGGGTACACCGGGGACAGGTATAACACACCTGGGATACACCTGGGATACACCTGAGCACACCTGGGTACACCTGGGACAGGTATAACAGACCTGGGATACACCTGGGTACACCTGAATACACCTGGGGTACACCTGAGCGCACCTGGAAATACACCTGAGTACACCTGGGATACACCTGGGCACACCTGAGGACACCTGGGATACACCTGGGCACACCTGGATACACCTGGGACAGGCATAACACACCTGGGACAGGTATAACACACCTGGAGTACACCTGGGATACACCTGGGCACACCTGAGGACACCTGGGATACACCTGAGCACACCTGGGTACACCTGGGACAGGTATAACACACCTGGGATACACCTGGGCACACCTGGGATACACCTGGGATACACCTGGTCCCACCTGGGCACCATCTGTGACCCACCTGCGATACCTATCACACACCTGGGGTCACATGGGACACCTGGGCACACCTGGGGGGCTCAGCTGGCCTCACCTGTGCGCAGCTCTACCTGGCCGTGGCGCTCATCGCCGTCGTGGTCGTCACCGGCTGCTTCGGCTACTACCAGGAGTTCAAGAGCACCAACATCATCGCCAGCTTCCGCAACCTGGTGCCGCAGGTGAGCGCACCTGGGCACACCTGGGGCACACCTGGGCACACCTGGGCACACCTGGAGGCGCCTGGGCACAGCCGGGTGGGGGGAATGTGCTCACCTGGGCTTCCTGCACACCTTGGGGGGGTGTCTCACCTGCCTACCTGCAGAGGGGGGGGTCTCACCCGCACACCTGTGCCCGCCTGTGCCCCCTCACCTGCGCAGCAAGCCACGGTGATCCGGGCGGGGCAGACGCTGCAGGTGAACGTGGCCGAGCTCGTGCTCGGGGACCTGGTGGAGATCAAGGGCGGCGACCGCGTGCCGGCCGACCTGCGGGTGCTGACGGCGCAGGGCTGCAAGGTGAGCACACCTGGGGGCACCTGGGCACACCTGGGGTACCTGGGCACACCTGGGGGTACTGGGCACACCTGGGGGCACCTGGGCACACCTGGGTACACGTGGGGGTACCTGGACACACACCTGGGGGCACCTGGGGTACCTGGGCACACCTGGGTACATCTGGGGGTGCCCAGGCACACACCTGGGCACACACCTGGGGGCACCTGGGGGTACCTGGGCACACCAGGGGGCACCTGGGATACACCTGGGTACACCTGGGCACACCTGGAGGTACCTGGGCACACACCTGGGCACACCTGGGGGTACCTGGGCACACCTGGGCACACCTGAGGGTACCTGGGCACACCTGGGGGTACCTGGGTACACACCTGGGCACACCTGGGGGCAGCCAGGCACACACCTTGGTACGCCTGGGGGTACCTGGGCACACCTGGGGGCACCTGGGCACACCTGGGTGCACCTGGAGGTGCCCAGGCACACACCTGGGCACACCTGGAGGTACCTGGGCACACCTGGGCACACCTGGTGGTACCTGGGCACACACCTGGGTACACCTGGGGGTACCTGGGCACACACTTGAGTACACCCGGGGGTACCTGGGTATATCTGGGGGCACCTGGGCACACCTGGGTACACCTGGGGGTACCTGGGCACACCTGGGTACACCTGGGGGCACCCGGGCACACACCTGGGTACACCTGGGGGTACCCGGGCTCACCTGGGCACACCTGGGGGTACCTGGGCACACCTGGGCACCCCTGGCGGCTGAGGTGTGGGCGGGGCCCAGGTGGACAATTCCTCGCTGACCGGGGAGTCGGAGCCGCAGCCGCGCTCACCTGAGTGCACCCACGAGTCCCACCTGGAGACCCGCAACATCGCCTTCTTCTCCACCATGTGCCTGGAGGGTGAGCGCACCTGGGGGCACACCTGGGGGGCACCTGGGCACACCTGGGGGGCACCTGGGAACACCAGAGTGGCACCTGGAGGTCAGGGTCTCACCTGGGCACACCTGATTCCCATTTAAATGGGGATCTCACCCACACACCTGGGTCCCACGAGGGTCAGGGGCACACCTGGGCACACCTGGGCACACGTGGGGGGCCCCTGGGCACACCTGGGCACACCTGGCTCTCACCTGGGCACACCTGGCTCTCACCTGGACACACCCGGGCACGCCTGGCTCTCACCTGTACACACCTAGGCACACCTGGATCTTACCTGGGCACACCTGGGGGGCCCCTGGGCACACCTGGATCTTACCTGGGCACACCTGGATCTTACCTGGGCACACCTGGGGGTCCCCTGGACACACCTAGCTCTCACCTGGACACACCTGGGCACACCTGTCTCTCAGCTGGGGGCCCCTGGGCACACCTGGCTCTCACCTGGATACACCTGGGCACACCTGTCTCTCACCTGGGCACACCTGGACACACCTGGGCACACCTGGGCACACCTGTCTCTCACCTGGGCACACCTGGACACACCTGGGCACACCTGTCTCTCACCTGGGCACACCTGTCTTTCTCCTGTACACACCTGGGCACACCTGGCTCTCACCTGGGCACACCTGTCTCTCTCCTGTACACACCTGGGCACACCTGGGCACACCTGTCTCTCACCTGTACACACCTGGGCACACCTGGGCACACCTGGATCTTACCTGGGCACACCTGTTCTCACCTGGGCACACCTGGGCACACCTGGGCACACCTGGATCTTACCTGGGCAGACCTGGGGCGCCCCTGGGCACACCTGTCTCTCACCCAGACACACCTGGGCACACCCGGCCACACCCATCCCTCACCTGTACACACCTGCCTTTTCCCCCCCCCCCCACAGGTACAGCCACGGGGCTGGTGATCAGCACGGGCGACCGCACGGTGATCGGGCGCATCGCCAGCCTGGCGTCGGGCGTGCGGAACGAGCGGACGCCGATCGCGGCCGAGATCGAGCACTTCGTGGACATCATCGCCGCGCTGGCGCTGCTCTTCGGCGCCACCTTCTTCACCGTGGCGCTGCTCATCGGCTACCCCTTCCTGCGCGCCCTCGTCTTCTTCATGGCCATCGTGGTGGCCTACGTGCCCGAGGGGCTGCTGGCCACCGTCACGGTACGGGAGAGGCGCACCTGGGAGCACCTGGGAACACCTGGGGGGTTGAGGAACTCTCAAGGCTCAAGGTGTTTGTGGGTTCTACCAAAGGTTGAGGAAGTTCTGAGGTCCTTGTGGGTCTCACCATGAGGTGGAGGGTCAGGGGGACAGGGAGAGGGCACTGGGTGCACCTGGGCACACTGGGCACACTGGACACACTGGACACACCTGGAACACCAAGAGTTATGGGGTGAAGAACTCTTGAGGTGTTTATGGGGTTCTACCAAAGTTGTGGGGTCTGAGGAAGCTCTGAGGTCCTTGTGGGTCTCACCATGAGGTGGAGGGTCAGGGGACAGGTGGAGGGCACTGTGCACCTGGGCACAGGTGGGAGCATCAGAGGTCATGGGGTTGAGGAGCTCTTGAGGTGTTTATGGGGTTCTACCAAAAGTTGTGGGGGTCTGAGGAAGCTCTGAGGTCCTTGTGGGTCTCACCATGAGGTGGGAGGGTCAGGGGGACAGGTGGAGGGCACCTGTGCACACCTGGGCACAGGTGGGAGCACCCAGAGTCATGGGGGTTGAGGAGCTCTTGAGGTGTTATGGGGTTCTACCAAAAGTTGTGGGGTCTGAGAGTTCGAGGTCTTGGGTCCCATGAGGTGGGAGGTCAGGGGACAGGTGAGGGCACCTGGCGACTGGACACACAGGGTTATGGGGGTTGAAGAACTCTTGAGATGTTTATGGGTCCACAAAGTCTGAGGGTTGCGGGGTCTTATGGCATGTGTGGCTACGTGCCGAGGGCTGCTGGCCACCGTCACGGTACGGGAGAGGCGCACCTGGGAGCACCTGGGCGCCCCTGGCGCACCTGGGGGGTTGAGGAACTCTCAAGGCTCAAGGTGTTTGTGGGTTCTACCAAAGGTTGAGGAAGTTCTGAGGTCCTTGTGGGTCTCACCATGAGGTGGGAGGGTCAGGGGGACAGGGAGAGGTCACCTGGGTGCACCTGGGCACACCTGGGCACACCTGGACACACTGGACACACCTGGGAACACCAAGAGTTATGGGGGGTTTGAAGAACTCTTGAGGTGTTTATGGGGTTCTACCAAAGGTTGTGGGGGTCTGAGGAAGCTCTGAGGTCCTTGTGGGTCTCACCATGAGGTGGGAGGGTCAGGGGGACAGGTGGAGGGCACCTGTGCACACCTGGGCACAGGTGGGAGCATCAGAGGTCATGGGGGTTGAGGAGCTCTTGAGGTGTTTATGGGGTTTTACCAAAGGTTGTGGGGGTCTGAGGAAGTTCTGAGGTCCTTGTGGGTCTCACCATGAGGTGGGCAAGTCAGGGGGACAGGTAGAGGTCACCTGGGCGCACCTGGACACACCTGTGCACACCTGGGTGCACCTGGGCACAGGTGGTGGTGGTGGGGTTTTGAGAAGCTCTTCAGGTATTCTGAGGTCCTCGTGGCTCCCACCACGACATGATAGTGATGACAGGTGAGTTCACCTGGGCACACCTGGGCACACCTGGGCGCACCTGTGCACACCTGGCTGCAGGTGGTGGGGGTTTGAGGAGTTCTTCAGGTATTCTGAGGTCCTCATGGCTCCCACCACGATGCGATAGTGATGACAGGTGAGTTCATCTGGGCACACCTGTGCACACCTGTGCACACCTGGGCGCACCTGTGCACACCTGGGTGCAGGTGTGGGGGGGTGAGAAGCTCTTCAGGTATTCTGAGGTCCTCGTGGCTCCCACCACGACACTATAGTGATGACAGGTGTGTTCACCTGGGCACACCTGTGCCCAGGTGAGCTCAGGCAGCCGAGGCGTTGCCGCCCACACTTGTATCTCCCTTCATATCTCCCACGAAGAGCACAGGTGAGCTCGGGCGGGCACAGGTGAGCCCCCGCTTGCCATCCCCACCCAGCCAGGTGCGCTCTCACCTGCTCAGGTGCGCTCTCACCTGCTCAGGTGTGCCTGTCGCTGACGGCCAAGCGCCTGGCCCGGCACAGCTGCGTGGTGAAGCACCTGGAGGCGGTGGAGACGCTGGGCTCCACCTCGGTCATCTGCTCCGACAAGACCGGCACGCTCACCCAGAACCGCATGACCGTGGCGCACCTGTGGTTCGACGGCCAGGTGCACGCCGCCGACACCTCCGAGGATCAGTCAGGTGAGCGGCGCGCCTGGGAAGAGACGGGGAGGTGTGGGGTGTGCCTGAGGAGGTGTGGGGTACACCTGGGGATATACCTGGGCGCACCTGGGAAGGTGTGGGGTACACCTGGGGATACCTGGGCACACCTCAGGACATGTGGGACACACCTGGGATATACCTGAGCACACCTGGGGGCACTTGGGCACACCTGAGGGCACACCTGAGGCACACCTGGGGCACACCTGGGCACACCTGGGCACACCTGGGGGCACACCTGGGCACACCTGGGGGCACACCTGGGGGCACACCTGGGCACACCTAGGGCACACACCTGGGCACACCTGAGGGCACACCTGGGGCACACCTAGGGCACACCTGAGGGCACACCTAGGGGCACACCTGGGCACACCTGCGGGCACACTTGGGGCACAGCTGGGCACAGCTGGCCCCCAGGTGAGCTCACCTGTCCCGCCCAGGTCAGAGCTTTGACCAGTCCTCGGAGGCGTGGTCGCTGCTCAGCCAGGTGATCACGCTGTGCAACCGCGCCCAGTTCAAAGCCGGCCAGGAGGGCGTGCCCGTGGCCCAGGTGGGACTGGGTTACACTGGGTTATACTGGTTTATACTGGTTATACTGGTTATACTGGGTTAGACTGGTTATACTGGGTTATACTGGTTATACTGGGTTATACTGGTTATACTGGTTATACTGGTTATACTGGGTTATACTGGTTATACTGGGTTATACTGGGTTATACTGGTTATACTGGGTTATACTGGTTATACTGGTTATACTGGGTTATACTGGGTTATACTGGGTTATACTGGTTATACTGGGTTATACTGGTTATACTGGGTTATACTGGGTTATACTGGGTTATACTGGTGGTTATATACTGGTTATACTGGTTATACTGGTTTATACTGGTTATACTGGTTATACTGGTTTATGTAATGGTTTTAAATGGTTATACTGGGTTATACTGGTTATACTGGTTATACTGGTTATATATGGTTATACTGGGTTATACTGGTTATACTGGTTATACTGGGTTATACTGGTTTACGGTTTACTGGTTATACTGGGTTTATACTGGGTTATACTGGGTTATACTGGTTATACTGGGTTATACTGGTTATACTGGTTATACTGGTTATATACTGGTTTATACTGGGTTATACTGGTTATACTGGTTATACTGGTTATACTGGTTATACTGGGTTATACTGGTTATACTGGTTATACTGGTTATACTGGGTTATACTGGTTATACTGGTGTTATACTGTTATAGGTTATACTGGGTTATACTGGTTTATGTTATACTGGGTTATACTGGTTATACTGGGTTATAACTGGTTATACTGGTTTTATACTGGGTTATACTGGTTATACTGGTTATACTGGTTATACTGGTTATACTGGGTTATACTGGTTATACTGGTTATACTGGGTTATATGTTTTACTGGTTATACTGGTTATACTGGTTATACTGGTTATACTGGTTATACTGGTTATACTGGTTATACTGGTTATACTGGTTATACTGGTTATACTGGGTTATACTGGTTATACTGGGTTATACTGGTTATACTGGGTTATACTGGGTTTACTGGTTAACTGGTTTATACTGGTTATACTGGTTATACTGGGTTATACTGGGTTATACTGGTTATACTGGTTATACTGGTTTTTATACTGGTTATACTGGGTTATACTGGGTTATACTGGTTATACTGGTTATACTGGTTATACTGGTTATACTGGTTATACTGGTTATACTGGTTATACTGGGTTATACTGGGTTATACTGGTTATACTGGTTATACTGGGTTATACTGGTTATACTGGTTATACTGGTTATACTGGTTATACTGGTTATACTGGTTATACTGGTTATACTGGTATACTGTTATACTGGGTTATACTGGTTATACTGGTTATACTGGTTATACTGGTTATACTGGTTTATTAACTGGTTATACTGGGTTATATGGTTACTGGGTTATACTGGTTATACTGGTTATACTGGGTTATACTGGTTATACTGGTTATACTGGTTATACTGGTTATTTATACTGGTTATACTGGTTATACTGGTTTATACTGGTTATACTGGTCTATACTGGTTTGGGTTACTGGGAGAGATACGGGAGGTGGGCGTGTCCTTACGGGCCCCGCCCCTTTCCCAGGTGACGTCATCGGTGACGCGTACGGAGTCGGCGCTGCTGAAATTCGGGAATGTGACGTCAGGCCGGTGGCGGCGCCAGGGGGCGCTTACCGAAGGTGGGTCTATACTGGTGGGGAACTGGGAGTGGAAACCGGGAGTGGGCGGTCTCGAGGCCCATTTCCAGGTGAGACGTGCACGGTGGGACAGGTGGACAGGTGAGATCGGGACAGGTGAGTCAGGGCGGTGGACAGGTGAGACAGGTGGGGACAGGTTCGACAGGTGGGGACAGGTGAACTGGGACAGGTGAGCAATCAGGTGAGACAGGTGGGACAGGTGGGACAGGTGGACAGGTGAGATAGGGACAGGTGAGACAGGTGAGGGACGAGGTGAGACAGGTGGGACAGGTGAGACAGGTGGAAGTGAGCAGGTGGGACAGGTGAGACAGGTGGGACAGTGAGGGACAGGTAGATGGACAGGTGTGAGGACATGGTGGACAGGTGAGGCAGGTGACAGGTGGCATGGACAGGTGAGATAGGGACAGGTGAGGTTGGACAGGTGAGACAGGTGAGAGACAGTGGACAGGTGAGATATGGGACAGGGTGAGATAGGGCAGTGAGACAGTGCAGGTGAGCAACAGGTGAGGTGAGATGACAGTAGGACAGTAGGCAGGTGAGATAGGACAGGTGACAGGTGACAAGGTGAGAGGTAGGATCACATGAGATATGGACAGGAGAGATAGGACAGGTGAGACAAGTCAGATGAGCATCTAGATGACGTGACAGGTGCATGAGCCTCAGGTGTGTCCAGGTGCTCACAGGTGTACCCCAAGTGTACCCAGGTATATCCCACCTGTCTCTCTCACCTGTGCAGGTGTCCGTGCACGAGGCGGGCTCCCGGCAGCTCCTGGTGCTCAAGGGCGCCCCGAGCGGGCCCGGCTGTCTCTCACCTGTCAGTCACCTGTCTCACCTGTCTCTATCTCACCTGTACAGGTGTCCGTGCACGAGGCGGGCTCCCGGCAGCTCCTGGTGCTCAAGGGCGCCCCCGAGCGGGCCCGGCTGTCGCTCACCTGTCTCTCATGTGTCTCTCAGGTGTCTCACCTGTCTCTATCTCACCTGTACAGGTGTCCGTGCACGAGGCGGGCTCCCGGCAGCTCCTGGTGCTCAAGGGCGCCCCCGAGCGGGCTCGGCTGTCTCTCACCTGTCTCACCTGTCTCACCTGTCTCTATCTCACCTGTACAGGTGTCCGTGCACGAGGCGGGCTCCCGGCAGCTCCTGGTGCTCAAGGGCGCCCCCGAGCGGGCCCGGCTGTCGCTCACCTGTCTCTCATGTGTCTCTCAGGTGTCTCACCTGTCTCTGTCTCACCTGTACAGGTGTCCGTGCACGAGGCGGGCTCCCGGCAGCTCCTGGTGCTCAAGGGCGCCCCCGAGCGGGCCCGGCTGTCTCTCACCTGTCTCACCTGTCTCACCTGTCTCACCTGTCTCTGTCTCACCTGTACAGGTGTCCGTGCACGAGGCGGGCTCCCGGCAGCTCCTGGTGCTCAAGGGCGCCCCCGAGCGGGCCCGGCTGTCTCTCACCTGTCTCTCATGTGTCTCTCAGGTGTCTCACCTGTCTCTGTCTCACCTGTACAGGTGTCCGTGCACGAGGCGGGCTCCCGGCAGCTCCTGGTGCTCAAGGGCGCCCCCGAGCGGGCCCGGCTGTCGCTCACCTGTCTCTCATGTGTCTCTCAGGTGTCTCACCTGTCTCTGTCTCACCTGTACAGGTGTCCGTGCACGAGGCGGGCTCCCGGCAGCTCCTGGTGCTCAAGGGCGCCCCCGAGCGGGCCCGGCTGTCTCTCACCTGTCTCACCTGTCTCACCTGTCTCACCTGTCTCTGTCTCACCTGTACAGGTGTCCGTGCACGAGGCGGGCTCCCGGCAGCTCCTGGTGCTCAAGGGCGCCCCCGAGCGGGCCCGGCTGTCTCTCACCTGTCTCTCATGTGTCTCTCAGGTGTCTCACCTGTCTCTGTCTCACCTGTACAGGTGTCCGTGCACGAGGCGGGCTCCCGGCAGCTCCTGGTGCTCAAGGGCGCCCCCGAGCGGGCCCGGCTGTCGCTCACCTGTCTCTCATGTGTCTCTCAGGTGTCTCACCTGTCTCTGTCTCACCTGTACAGGTGTCCGTGCACGAGGCGGGCTCCCGGCAGCTCCTGGTGCTCAAGGGCGCCCCCGAGCGGGCTCTCGAGCGCTGCCGGGGGGCGCTGCGGGGGGGGGAGGAGCGGCCGCTGGACCCCGAGTGGCGCCGAAGCTTCGAGGGGGCGTACGCCGACCTGGGGGGGAGGGGCGAGCGGGTGCTCGGTGAGTGGGGGAGGGGAGGGGGAGGGGGAGGGGCTGGGGGGGAAGGGGGGTCGTGGGAACCCCAATTCCCCCCTTTCTTCCCCTTTTTTTCCCCGTTTATCCCCGTTTTTTCCCCGTTTTTTCCCCGTTTTTTCCCCGTTTTTCCCCGTTTTTTCCCCTTTTTTCCCCCGTTTTTCCCCGTTTTTCCCCGTTTTTCCCCGTTTTTTCCCCGTTTTTCCCCGTTTTTTCCCCGTTTTTTCCCCGTTTTTTCCTCGTTTTTCCCCCATTTTTTCCCTGTTTTTATCCAGCATTTTTTCCCAATTCCTCCCATTTTTTTCCCCGTTTTTCCCCGTTTTTCCCTCGTTTTTTCCAGCATTTTTTTTCCAGTTCCTCCCATTTTCCCCCCCATTTTTTCCCCCAATTCCCCCCATTTCCCCCATTTTTCCCCGTTTTTTCCAGTATTTTTTCCCAATTCCTCCCATTTTCCCCCCATTTTTTCCCCCAATTCCCCTGTTTTCCCCTGTTTTTTCCCCATTTCCCCCCCATTTTTTCCTCGTTTTCCCCCCATTTTTTCCCCATTTTTTCCCCGTTTTTCCCCATCTTCCCTGTTTTTATCCAGCATTTTTTTCCCAATTCCTCCCATTTTTCCCCCCTTTTTTCCCCCAATTCCCCCATTTTCTCCCATTTTCCCCCATTTTCCCCCATTTTTTCCCCATTTTTCCCCATTTTTTCCTCGTTTTCCCCCCATTTTTTCCCACTTTTCCCCCCCATTTCCCCGTTTTTTCCAGCATTTTTTCCCAATTCCCCCCATTTTCCCCCATTTTTCCCCCCAATTCCCCCCATTTTTCTCTGTTTTTTCCAGCATTTTTCCCCAATTCCTCCCAATTTTTCCCCTCATTTTTTCCCCCACTTTTCCCCGATTTTTCCCCAATTTCTCCCCAATATTCCCAGGGTTCTGTGCCCGCTGGCTGCCCCTGGCACGGACCCCAATGTCCCCAATGTCCCCAATGTCCCCAGTGACCCCAATAACCCTGGGATGTCCCCATTGTCCCCAGTGACCCCAAATCCCATTTTCCCCCCATTTTCTCCGATTTTCCCCCATTTTCTCCCCATTTTCTCCCATTTTTCCCATTTTCTCCCATTTTCCCCCAATATTCCCAGGGTTCTGTGCCCGCTGGCTGCCCCCTGGCTCGGTGCCCCCCGGCTCGGACCCCAATAACCCTGGGATGTCCCCATTGTCCCCAATGACCCCAAATCCCATTTTCTCCCCATTTTCTCCCCATTTTTCCCATTTTCCCCCAATATTCCCAGGGTTCTGTGCCCGCTGGCTGCCCCCTGGCTCGGTGCCCCCCAGCTCGGACCCCAATGTCCCCAATGTCCCCAGTGACCCCAATAACCCTGGGATGTCCCCATTGTCCCCAGTGACCCCAAATCCCATTTTTTTTTCCCCATTTTCCTTTCCCCCATTTTTTTCCCATTTTTCCCCCCCATTTTTTCCCATTTTCCCCCATTTTTCCCCAATATTCCCAGGGTTCTGTGCCCGCTGGCTGCCCCCTGGCTCGGTGCCCCCCGCTCGGACCCCAATAACCCTGTGGATGTCCCCATTGTCCCCAATGACCCCAAATCCCATTTTTCCCCATTTTCTCCATTTTCCCATTTTTCCCCCATTTTTCCCCATTTTCCCCATTTTTCCCTCCCATTTCCTCTCCCCCTGTTCCCTCCCCAATATTTCCTTGTCCCCACCCATCCCATTTTCCCCCATCTTTCCCCCATTTTCCTCCCCATTTCCCCCCATTCTCCATTTTCCCCAATATCCAGGTTCTGTGCCCGCTGCTGCCCCCGCTCGGTGCCCCCCGCACGGATCCCAATGTCCCCAATGTCCCCAGTGACCCCAAATCCCATTTTCCCCCCATTTTTCCCAATTTTCCCCAATATTCCCAGGGTTCTGTGCCCGCTGGCTGCCCCCCGGCTCGGTGCCCCCCGGCACGGCCCCCGAGGCGCTGGCCGAGCTGGCCCACGGGCTCTGCTTCGCGGGGCTCGTGTCCCTCGTGGATCCGCCCAGGGCCACCGTGCCCCAGGCCGTGCGCAAGTGCCGGACGGCCGGATACGGGTACGGGATACCGGGATATTGGGATATGGGATACGGGATATGGGATTGGATATTGGGATATGGGATTGGGATACGGGTACGGGATATGGAATTGGGATAGGGATACGGATATGGGATATTGGGATATGATTGGGATATGGGATATGGGATATGGGATACCGTGGGATACATAGGATATGGGATATGGATATGGATATGATTGGATACGGGTACGGGATATGGGATATTGGGATATGGGATATGGGATTGGATACGGGTACGGGATATGGGATATTGGGATATGGGATACGGGATTGGGATACGGGTACGGGATATGGGATATTGGGATACGGGTACGATATAGGGATATTGGGATATTGGGATACGGGTATGGGATAGTACGTAGGATATTGGGATAGGGATACGGGATATGGGATATTGGGATATGTGGGATATGGATATGGGATATGGGATTGATACGGACGGATATGGGATATGGGATATGGGATTGGGATTGGGAACGTACGGATACCGGATATTGGATACGGGTACAGGATACTGGGATATTGGGATATTGGGATATGGATTGGATATGGGTACAGGTACGGATACGGGATGGGATATTGGGATATGGATGGATATTGGGATATTGGGATATGTAGGATACCAGAATTGGGATACAGGTACGGGATATTGGGATAGTGGGATATTGGGATACAGGTATGGGATATTGGGATACGGGATACGGGATATGGGATATTGGATTGGATGGACACGCCGCATACGGTACGGATATGGGATATTGGATATTGGGATTGGGATTGGAATTGGATTGGGACATGGACAGCATATGGGTACGGGATATGGGATATTGGGATATTGGGATATGGGATATGGGATACCAGGATTGGATCAGTACGGTACGGATATGGGATATGGGATATTGGGATACCGGATGGGATACGGTACGGATACCGGAATTGGGATACGGATATGGGATATTGGGATATTGGGATTGGATTGGGATTGGGACACGGACGGCATACGGGTACGGGATATGGGTACGGTATGGGATATGGGATTGGGATACGGGTATGGGATAGTGGGATTGGGATTGGACACAGCGCATACGGGTACGGGTATGGATATCGGGATACGGGATATGGGATATTGGATATTGAGATTGGGATTGGGATTGGGACACAGCCGGCATACGGTACGGAATGGATATTGGGATATGGGATATGGGATATGGGATATTGGGATAGGGACACTGCATATGGGTACGGGATACCAGGATTGGGATCGGGATACAGGTACAGGATATGGGATAGGGATTGGGATACTGGTACGGGATACCGGGATACCCGGGATATGGGATGGATACGATATGGGATTGGGATTGGGATTGGGAACGGCCGGCCTACAGTACAGGATATGGGATACGGATTGGGATATGGGATATTGGGATACGGGATATTGCGATATGGGATTGGGATACGGGTATGGATATTGGGATATGGGATATGGGATATTGGGATAACGGGATATTGGGATATGGGATTGGGATATGGGTACGGGATATGGATTGGGATATGGGATTGGGATGGGATACGAGACGGGATACCGGGTATGAATTGGGATAGGGGATGGGATATGGGGTATTGGGATACGGGATAGTGGGATATGGGATTGGGATATGGGTACGGGATATGGGATTGGAATATGGGATTGGGATACAGGATACAGGTACGAGATTGGGATATGGGATTGGGATTGGGATTGGTGTTGGGACACGGTCGGGATACGGGTACGGGATTTGGGATCTGGGGATTTGGGATCTGGGGACATTTGGGGACACTGAGAAAGAAACGGGGAAAAATGTGAAAAAATTGGGATTTGGGGACACTGGGGGGTGAGCGGGGTCACGGGTGACAAGTTCAGGTGAGCGGCCAGGTGAGGCCACCAGGTGAGGCCGCCAGGTGAGGCCACCAGGTGAGGCCACCAGGTGAGCAGCCAGGTGAGGCACCAGGTGAGGCCACCAGGTGAGGCCACCAGGTGGCATGAGGCCACCAGGTGGGGCCCACCAGGTGAGCACCAGGTGAGGCCACCAGGTGAGGCAGCCAGGTGAGGCCCAGGTGAGGCCGCCAGGTGAGGCCACCAGGTGAGGCCACCAGGTGAGGCCGCCAGGTGAGCATCCAGGTGAGGCACCAGGTGAGCATCCAGGTGAGCATCAGGTGTGCCCGCAGGTGATCATGGTGACAGGTGACCACCCCATCACGGCCAAGGCCATCGCGGCCGCCGTGGGAATCATCTCGGAGGGCAGCGAGACCCCCGAGGACGTGGCCGCACGCCTGCACCTGCCCCTCGAGCAGGTGGACCCCAGGTGAGGCCCCGGCAGCGGCACAGGTGCGTGCTCAGGTGTGAAACAGGTGTGTGACAGGTGTGGGACAGGTGTGAAGGTGTGAGACAGGTGTGTGCTCAGGTGTGTGCTCAGGTGTGTGGCAGGTGCTCAGGTGGGACAGGTGTGTGCTCAGGTGGGTGGCAGGTGCTCAGGTGGGACAGGTGTGTGACAGGTGTGGGACAGGTGTGTGCTCAGGTGGGACAGGTGTGTGACAGGTGTGGGACAGGTGTGTGCTCAGGTGGAACAGGTATCTGCACAGGTGTGTGACAGGTGCCCAGGTGTGGGAAAGGTGCTCAGGTGTGTGACAGGTGCGTGCTCAGGTGTGTGACAGGTGCTCAGGTGTGTGCTCAGGTGCTCAGGTGTGTGACAGATGTGTGACAGGTGCTCAGGTGTGGGACAGGTGCGTGCTCAGGTGGGACAGGTGCGTCCCCAGCCACTGAGGGGTGTGCCCAGGTGTGTGACAGGTGTGTGACAGGTGCTCAGGTGTGTGCTGGGTGTGACAGGTGTGTGCCAGGTGCTCAGGTGTGTGCTAGGTGCTCAGGTGTGTGCCCAGGTGTGTAGCAGGTGTGTCCTCAGGTGTGACAGGTGTGTTCCCAGGTGTCCCCAGGTACACTCAGCTGTGCCCAGGCACACTCAGGTGTGCTCAGGTGTGTGTCCAGCTGTGACAGGTGTGTCGGTTGCCAGCAGGTGTGCCAGGTGTGTGACAGGTGTTGGTGGGACCAGGTGTTGTTTGTGGGTGTGTGAACAGGTGATTGCCCAGGTGTACAGTTCAGGTACTCGTACCCAGGCACACTCAGGTGTGCTCAGTGTTGTTACGTGTGCCCAGGTGTGTGCCAGGTTAGGTGCCCAGTGCAGTGTGACAGGTGTGTGCCCGCAGGCAGGCGCGGGCGCGGGTGGTCACCGGTGCCGAGCTGGCCGCCATGGCCCCAGGTGAGCTGGAGCAGGTGCTCCGCACACACCCCGAGATGGTTTTCGCCCGGACATCGCCGCAGCAGAAACTGGTGATCGTGGAGAGCTGCCAGCGCCTGGTGAGCACACCTGGGCACACCTGGGCACACCTGGGGGCACCCGGGGGCACCTGGGGGCACCTGGGGGCACTTGGGCATACCTGGGGGGACCTGGGGGCACCTGGGCACACTTGGGGGCACTTGGGGGCACATGGGGAGACACCTGGGCGCACCTGGGGTACCTGGAGGCACCTAGGGGCACACCTGGGGGGACCTGGGGACACCTGGGGACACCTGGGGGTACCCGGGCACACACCTGGGCACACCTGGGGACACCTGGGGGCACCTGGGCGCACACCTGGGCACACCTGGGGGCACCTGGGCACACCTGGGGTACCCGGGCACACACCTGGGCACACCTGGGGGCACCTGGGGGCACACACCTAGGCACACCTGGGCACACCTGGGGGCACCTGGGGGTACCCGGGCACACACCTAGGCCCACCTGGGCACACCTGGGGGCACCTGGGGGTACCTGGGGGCACAGTTGGGGGGACCTGGGCACACTTGGGCACACCTGGGGGGACACCTGGGGGCACCTGGGGGGACACCTGGGCATACCTGGGGGTACCCGGGCACACACCTGGACACACCTGGGAGCACCTGGGCACACCTGGAGCAGCTGGGGGTACCTGGGGGGACACCTGGGGACACATGGGGGGACACCTGGGCACACCTGGGACATTGGAGGGATGTGAGGACCCCTGGGGATTTTGGGGGGATTTCGGATGCCCAACCCGTCAATGCCGCCAGGATCCCGAGGCCAAGACCTGCAATGTCCCCAAACCCAAACATCCAATCCCCCAATGACCATCCCCAATCCCCCCCAAATCCCCAATGACCCCAAATCCCACCAAATCCCCAATCCCCAAATCCCCCAAATACCCAATACCCAATGACCCCAAACCCCCCAAACATCCCAAATCCCCCCAATGACCCCAAATCCATCCCCCAATGACCCCCAAATCCCCATCCAAATCCCCACCAATCCCCCCAATCCCCCCAATCCCCCAAATCCCCCAAAGTGACCCCAAATCCCCAATACCCCAATCCCCCAACATCCCAATCCCCCAATCCCCAAACCCCCATCCCCAAATCCCCCAATCCCCAATCCCCCAATCCCCCCAATCCCCAAATCCCCCAAATCCCCAATCCCCCAATGACCCCAACCCCCCAAACCCACCCAATCCCCCAATCCCAATCCCCCAATCCCCAATCCCCACCCCAATCCCCCCAATCCCCCATCCCCAATCCACCCCCAATCCCCCAATCTCCCCAGGGCGCCATCGTGGCGGTGACGGGTGACGGCGTCAACGATTCGCCGGCGCTGAAGAAAGCCGACATCGGCATCGCCATGGGCATCGCCGGCTCCGATGCCGCCAAGAACGCGGCGGACATGATCCTGCTGGACGACAACTTCGCCTCCATCGTCACCGGCGTGGAGCAGGGTACCTGGGCACACCTGGGCGGCGCACCTGGGCACACCTGAGAGGGAGAGGGACACAGCTGGGTAAAGCTGAGAGGGAGAGAGGCACACCTGGGCACACCTGGGCACACCTGGGCACACCTGGGTAAAGCTGAGAGGGAGAGAAGCACACCTGGGCACACCTGGGCACACCTGGGCACACCTGGGCAAAGCTGAGAGGGACAGGGACACACCTGGGGGCACCTGAGAGGGATAGAAACACACCTGGGCACACCTGGGCACACCTGGACACACCTGAGAGGGATAGAAACACACCTGGGCACACCTGGGCAAAGCTGAGAGGGAGAGAAGCACACCTGGGCACACCTGGGGGCACACCTGGGGGTACCTGAGAGGGATAGAAACACACCTGGGCACACCTGGGCACACCTGGGCATAGCTGGGAACACCTGGGGGCACACCTGGGGACACCTGAGTGGGATAGAAACACACCTGGGCACACCTGGGGGTACACCTGGGGGCACCTGAGAGGGAGAGAAACACACCTGGGCACACCTGGGAGCACCTGAGGGACACCTGAGAGGGATAGAAACGCACCTGGGCACACCTGGGCATACCTGGGCACACCTGGGGGCACACCTGGGCACACCTGGGGACACCTGAGAGATATAGAAACACACCTGGGCACACCTGGGCATACCTGGGGGCACACCTGGGCACACCTGGGGGCACCTGAGAGGGAGAGAAACACACCTGGGCACACCTGGGAGCACCTGAGGGACACCTGAGAGGGATAGAAACACACATGGGCACACCTGGGGGCACACCTGGGGGCACACCTGGGCACACCTGGGCCATCCCCCCCCCCCCCCCCAGGCCGGCTGATCTTCGATAACCTGAAGAAATCCATCGCCTACACCTTGACCAAGAACATTCCGGAGCTGGCGCCGTACCTGGTCTACATCACGGCCAGCGTGCCCCTCCCCCTGGGCTGCATCACCATCCTCTTCATCGAGCTCTGCACCGACATCGTGAGCGCACCTGGGCGCACCTGGGGGGCACACCTGGGCACCCTGGGGGGCAGCTGGGGGCACCTGGGCACACCTGGGCTCACCTGGGGGGCAGCTGGGGGCGCTCCTGGGCTCACCTGGGCTCACCTGGGGGGCAGCTGGGCTCACCTGGGTGCACCTGGGCACACCTGGGCTCACCTGAGGGGCAGCTGGGGGCACCTGGGCTCACCTAGGCACACCTGGGGGGCAGCTGGGGCACCTGGGCTCACCTGGGCACACCTGGGGGGCAGCTGGGGGCACCTGGGCTCACCTCGGCACACCTGGGGGGCAGCTGGGGGCACCTGGGCACACCTGGGCTCACCTGGGGGGCAGCTGGGGGCACCTGGGCGCACCTGGGGGGACAGCTGGGCACACCTGTGCTTGCCTGGGCTCACCTGTGCTTACCTGGGTGCACCTGGGCTCACCTGCGCTCACATGGGCTCACCTGGGGGGCAGCTGGGGGCCAACCTGGCTCACCTGGGCTTGCCCAGGCTCACCTGGGGGCACCTGGGCTCACCTGGGGGGCAGCTAGGGGCACACCTGTGCTCACCTGTGCTCACCTGCGCTCACCTGCGCGCAGTTCCCGTCCGTCTCGCTGGCCTACGAGCGCGCCGAGAGCGACATCATGCACCTGCGGCCGCGGGACCCCCGGCGCGACCGATTGGTCAACGAGCCCCTGGCGGCCTACTCCTACTTCCAGATAGGTGAGGGCGGGGCCAGGTGTGCGCACCTGGCCAGGTGAGGCCTCCGATATCCCGCTCGGCGGTTACCTGTGTGTGGGGGGGTAACACCGACACCTCCCCCTCACCTGCCGGCCAGGTGCGACCCGGCCCTTCCTCCTCCTCCTCCTGTCCCCCCCTCACCTGCGCTCACCTGTGCGCCAGGTGTGATCCAGTCCTTCGCGGGGTTCACCGATTACCTGGTGGCGCTGGCCCAGGAGGGCTGGTGGCCGCTGCTGGTGCTGGGGCTGCGCCCGCGCTGGGAGGACGCGCACGAGCAGGAGCTGCAGGACAGCTACGGGCAGCAGTGGGTGCGTACCTGGGCGCACCTGGGATACACCTGGGAACGGCTGGGGTACACCTGGGAACGGCTGGGGTACACCTGGGAACAGCTGGGTACACCTGCTAACGGCTGGGGTACACCTAGGAACAGCTGGGTACACCTGGGCGCACCTGGGAACGGCTGGGGTACACCTGGGAATGGCTAGGGTACACCTGGGTACAGCTGGGTATGGCTGGGATACAGCTGGGCTCACCTGGGTACACCTGGAACGGCTGGGGTACACCTGGGAACGGCTGGGGTACACCTGGGCACACCTGGGAATGGCTGGGGTACACCTGGGAACGGCTGGGGTACACCTAGGAACAGCTGGGTACACCTGGGCACACCTGGGCACACCTGGGGCTCACCTGGGCACACACCTGGGGCTCAGCTGGCTCACCTGAGCTCACCTGGACTCACCTGGGCTCACCCCGGGGCTACTCACCCGGGGCTCACCTGGGCTCACCTGAGCTCACCTGGGCACACCCGGGGCACACCCGGGGCTCACCTGGGCTCACCTGTCCCGCAGACGTTTCGCGCAGCGCAGGTACCAGCAGTACACCTGTTACACCGTGTTCTTCATCAGCATCGAGATGTGCCAGATCGCCGACGTGCTCATCCGCAAGACCCGCCGGCTCTCCCTGCTCCAGCAGGGCCTCTTCAGGTACACCTGGGCACACCTGGGCACACCTGAGCGCACCTGGCCACACCTGGGATGCACCTGGGCACACCTGGGCACACCTGAGCGCACCTGGGCACACCTGGGGGCACCTGGGCGCACCTGGGATGCACCTGGACTGCACCTGGGGCACCTGAGCACGCCTAGGCACACCTGGGCTGTACCTGGGGCACCTGGGCACACCTGGGAACACCTGGGATGCACCTGGGCTGCACCTGGGGCACCTGAGCTGCACCTGAGTACACCTGGGCTGCACCTTGGCGCACCTGGGCACACCTGAGTGCACCTGAGAGCAGCTGAGCTGCACCTGGGGGCACCTGAGAGCACATGAGAAGCACCTGAGAGCACCTGGGTGCACCTGAGAGCACCTGAGAGCACCTGAGCTGCACCTGGGGGCACCTGGGCATGCCCGCGCACACGACCCGGGCACACCTGGGATGAACCTGGACTGCACCTGGGGGCACCTGAGCACACCTGGGTACACCTGGGCACACCTGGGTACACCCAGGAACACCTGGGATGCACGTGGGCTGCACCTGGGGGCACTCGGGCACACCTGAGCTGCACCTGAGTACACCTGAGCTGCACCTGGGCTCACCTGAGGGCACACCTGGGCACACCTGGGCACGCCCAGGGCTCACCTGCACACACCTGGGCACACCTGGGCACAGGGGCAGGGGCGAGGCCTCGGGACCAGGTGGGCACAGGTGCGACACAGCGGCGACAAGAGGTGCCACAGGTGGGACAGGTGATGCGGCAGGTGACACAGGTGACGTCACTGCAGGTAAGGGGCAGCATGGCTCTCACAGGTGTCACACATGTGATGTCACTGCAGGTGTCACAGGTGCTCTCAGGTGACACAAGTCAGGGCCAGCATGGCTCTCACAGGTAACACAGGTGTCACACAGGTAACACAGGTGTCACACAGATCTCTCAGGTGTCACACAGGTAACACAGGTGTCACACAGGTCTCTCAGGTGTCACACAAGTAACACAGGTGTCACACAGGTAACACAGGTGTCACGCAGGTAACACAGGTGTCACACAGGTAACACAGGTGTCACACAGGTCTCTCAGGTGTCACGCAGGTAACACAGGTGTCACGCAGGTAACACAAGTGCCACACAGGAAACACAGGTATCAAACAGGTAACACAGGTGTCACACAGGTAACACAGCTGTCACACAGGTAACACAGGTATCAAACAGGTAACACAGGTGTCACACAGGTAACACAGCTGTCTCACAGGTAACACAGGTGTCACACAGGTAACACAGGTGTCACACAGATCTCTCAGGTGTCACACAGGTAACACAGGTGTCACGCAGGTAACACAAGTGCCACACAGGTAACACAGGTGTCACACAGGTAACACAGGTGTCACGCAGGTAACACAGGTGTCACACAAGTAACACAGCTGTCACACAGGTAACACAGGTGTCACGCAGGTAACACAGGTGTCACACAGGTCTCTCAGGTGTCACGCAGGTAACACAGGTGTCACGCAGGTAACACAAGTGCCACACAGGAAACACAGGTATCAAACAGGTAACACAGGTGTCACACAGGTAACACAGGTGTCACACAGGTCTCTCAGGTGTCACACAGGTAACACAGGTGTCACACAGGTAACACAAGTGCCACACAGGAAACACAGGTATCAAACAGGTAACACAGGTGTCACACAGGTAACACAGCTGTCACACAGGTAACACAGGTGTCACACAGGTAACACAGGTGTCACGCAGGTAACACAAGTGCCACACAGGAAACACAGGTATCAAACAGGTAACACAGGTGTCACGCAGGTAACACAGCTGTCACACAGGTAACACAGGTGTCACACAGGTAACACAGGTGTCACGCAGGTAACACAAGTGCCACACAGGAAACACAGGTATCAAACAGGTAACACAGGTGTCACGCAGGTAACACAGGTGTCACACAGGTCTCTCAGGTGTCACACAGGTAACACAGGTGTCACCCAGGTAACACAGCTGTCACACAGGTAACACAGGTGTCACGCAGGTAACACAGGTGTCACACAGGTAACACAGGTGTCACACAGGTAACACAGGTGTCACGCAGGTCTCTCAGGTGTCACACAGGTAACACAGGTGTCACACAGTAACACAGGTGTCACGCAGGTAACACAGGTGTCACACAGGTAACACAGGTGTCACCCAGGTAACACAGGTGTGTCCCCCCAGGAACCGCACCCTGGTGGTCGCCATCGTGTTCCAGGTGTGCATCGGCTGCTTCCTCTGCTACTGCCCGGGATGCCCAACGTCTTCAACTTCATGCCCATCAGGTGAGCCCGCGCACCTGGCACACCTGGGCAGCCAGAAACCACACCTGGGCTCTGCCAGCGCCTCTGGGCGCACCTGGGGCTCACCTGGGGCTTACCTGGCTCACCTGGAGCTCACCTGGGGCTCATCTGGGGCTCACCTGGCTCACCTGGGGCTCACTTGGGGCTCACCTGGGGCTCACCTGGCTCACCTGGGGCTCACCTGGGGCTCACCTGGGGCTCACCTGGCTCACCTGGCTCACCTGGGGCTCACCTGGGGCTTACCTGGCTCACCTGGCCACCTTCCAGTGGTGGTTTGGGCTCACCTTGGGCTCACCTGAGCTCACCTGGGGCTCACCTGGCTCACCTGGCCAGGTTCTAGGGGTGGTTGGGGCTCACCTGGGGCTCACCTGGCTCACCTGGGGCTCACCTGGGGCTCACCTGGCTCACCTGAGCTCACCTGGGGCTCACCTGGGTTCACCTGGCTCACCTGGGGCTCACCTGGCTCACCTGGCCAGGATCCAGTGGTGGTTGGGACTCACCTGGGGCTCACCTGGGGCTCATCTGGGCTCACCTGGCTCACCTGTCTCACCTGGCCAGGTTCCAGTGGTGGTTGGGGCTCACCTGTCTCACCTGGCTCACTGGGGCTCACCTGTCTCACCTGGCCAGTTTCAGTGGTGGTTTGGGCTCACCTGGGGCTCACCTGGGGCTCACCTGGGGCTCACCTGTCTCACCTGGCCAGGTTCCAGTGGTGGTTGGTGCCGATGCCCTTCGGGCTCCTCATCCTCGTCTATGACGAGATCCGCAAGCTCGGCGTGAGGCGGCACCCGGGCAGTGAGTGACACACCTGGGCACACCTGGGCACACCTGGGGAGACACCTGGGCACACCTGGGGAGACACCTGGGCGCAGCTTGGGGACCTGGGCACTCCTGAGATGCACCTGGGCACACCTGGGGGCATCTGGGCACACCTGGGCACACCTGGGGAGACACCTGGGCACACCTGGGCACACCTGGGCACACCTGGGACACACCTGGGCACAGCTGGAAATGTGCCCAGCACACCTGGGGGCTGCCCCGCCCTCACCTGGCTGGGTTCTTCCCCTGCAGGTTGGTGGGATCGGGAGCTTTACTACTGAGAGACACCTGGGGCTCACCTGGGCTCACCTGAGCTCACCTGGGCTCACCTGGGCTCACCTGAGCTCACCTGGGCTCACCTGGGGCCTTCCCTGGATACCTGGCACCCACCTGGAACTCACCTGGGGCACCTGGAACTCACCTGGGGCTCACCTGAGCTCACCTGAGCTCACCTGGGACCCTCCTTGGATACCTGAGACCCACCTGGGACCCACCTGGAACGCACCTGGGACCTTCCCTGGACACCTGGCACCCACCTGGGGCTCACCTGAACTCACCTGAGCTCACCTGGGCTCACCTGGAACTCACCTGGGGCTCACCTGGCTCACCTGGGCTCACCTGGGCCCCTCCCCGCACACCTGGGCTCGATTCCCTCCCCCCCTCCCCCCCCAATAAAGGCACAGGTGACTCGGCCAGGTGTGTCCAGGTGTGTTTATTGCTGGGGGGAGGGGAAACCCAAACTCCACTCAAACAACCCAAAAAAAAAACCCCAAAACTTCAAAAAGCCAAAAATTAAAAATAAAATAAAAAATGAAAAAAAAGAAATTAAATTAAATTTTAAAAAAATAAACTCACCCCCCCACAAAATAAACAAAATTCCAAAAATCCAAAAAAACCCCAAAATCCTCCCAAAAAAAACCAAATCCCCCAAAAAAACCCCAAAATCCAAAAAAAGCCCCAAACCCCCAAAATCCCCCAAAATCCCCCCAAAAATCCCAAAATCCCCAAAAAACCCCAAAATCCAGACAACCCTCTAAAATCCCAAAAAACCCCAAAATCCAAAAATAACACAAAATCCCAAAAAAACCCCCAAAATCCCAAGAAACCGTAAATCCCCAAAATCCCCCCAAAAAACCCCAAAATCCCCAAATCCCCAAAATCCCCCCAAAAATCCCCAAAATCCCAAAAACCCCAAAATCCCCCAAAAAATCCCCAAAATCCCCAAAGCCCCAAAATCTCCAAAAGCCTCAAAACCCCCCAAAGCCTCAAAATCCCCCAAAAATCCCAAAATCCCCCCAAAGAAACCCCAAATCCCAAAATCCCCCAAAAGTCCCAAACCCCAAAAAACCCCAAAAGCCCCAAAATCTCCCAAAAACCCCAAATCCCCCCAAAAACCGCAAAATCCCCCAGAACCCCAAAAGCCCAAAAATCCCCCCAAAAAAACCCCAAAATCCAAAAAAACCCAAAATCCCCAAAAAACCGCAAAATCCCCAAAAGCCTCAAAACCCCCAAAAAACCCCAAAATCCAAAAAAACCCAAAATCCCCAAAAAACCGCAAAATCCCCAAAAGCCCCCAAAACCCCCAAATCCCCCAAAAGCCCCAAAATCCCCAAAAGCCTCAAAATCCCCAAAAAAGCACAAAATCCCCCCAAAATCCCCAAAAGCCCAAAAAATCCCCCAAAACCCCAAAAAACCCCAAAACCCCAAATCCCCCAAACCCCTAAACCCCTCCAAAAGTTCCAAACCCCCAAAAACCCCAAAATCCCCCAAAAATCCCAAAAATCCCAAAAACCCCCAAAACCCCAAACCCCAAAAACCCCAAAATCCCAAATCCCCAAAAACCCCCAAAATCCCAAATCCCCCAAACCCCTAAATCCCTCCCAAAGTCCCAAACCCCCAAAACCCCCGAAATCCCCCAAAAATCCCCAAAATCCCAAAAACCCCAAAACCCCAAAAATCCCCAAAATCCCAAACTCCGATTTCGCGCCTCTTCCCGTCACGTGACGCGCTCAGACCACGCCCCCTCTCCTCACACCATTACGTCACTTCTCCGCCGCTCCACCCCCCAAATGGGCGTGGCTTCCCCCCGCCGGGATTACGTCACTTCTCTCTCGCTTTGTGGGCGTGGCTTCGCCGCCGGGCATAACGTCATTGTGTGGGCGTGGTTTAGAGGAGGAAGGGGGCGTGGCCAGGGCAGTCATGGCGGCGCTGCGCGTGCTCGTGGGGGTGAAGCGCGTCATTGACTTCGCCGTCAAGGTGGGCGCGCACCTGGGCACACCTGGGCACACCTGGGGGCACCTGGGGGCGAGCGACACCCCCAGGACCCCCCCCCCTCGACCCCCACCCCAAAAATTCCGAATGGTGGGGACGGGGAGGGGGCGGGGCGAGGTCGGATCTGGGCACACCTGGGCACACCTGGGCACACCTGGGCACACCTGGGGACCTCCAAACTCACGGGGAATTTTTGGGAGGGATTCAGGAAATTTTGGGAATTTTTGGGGATTTTTTTTTTGGTTTTTGGGGGGGATTTTTTTGGGGAATTTTTTGGGGGGAATTTGGAGGATTTTGGGGAATTTTAAGGAAACCTGGGAGAGATTTTTTGGGGGGGATTTTGGGGGCGATTTGGGGGCGTGGCTTTGGGGATGGGGGCAGCACACCTGGCTACACCTGTGCTCACCTGGCCGCCCCTAAAAAAACCCGCCAAAAATCGCCAAAAAATTTAAAAAAATTTTAAAAAATCACCCAAAATTCGGGTTTTTTGGGGGCGTGGCCGTGCCCACCTGAGCCAGGTGTGCTGTCCAGGTGAGGCTGGCACCAGGTGAGTGACCACGCCCTGAACCCCCCAAAAAAACCCAAAAAAATTGCAAAAAATCATAAAAAAATCACCAAAATTCCCAAAAACTCGGGGTTTTTTTGGGGCGTGGCCGTGCCCACCTGAGCCAGGTGTGCTGTCCAGGTGCGGGTGGCGCCAGGTGGGGCCGCGGTGCAGAGCCAGGGGGTGAAGCACGCCCTGAACCCCTTCTGTGAGATCGCCCTGGAAGAAGCCGTGCGGCTCCGCGAGGCCGGCGCCGCCAGCGAGGTCGTGGTGGCTTCGGTGGGAGGCAAGGCCAGCCAGGTGAGCGCACCTGGGCGCACCTGGGAGGGGGGGACACACCTGGGAGAGGGAGGGAGACACCTGGGAGGGGAGGGAGACACCTGGGAGGGGTAGGGACACACCTGGGGGCACCTGGGAGGGGGGGGACACACCTGAGATACACCTGAGAGGGGAGGGGACACACCTGAGCACACGTGGGAGGGGCAGGGACACACCTGAGCACACCTGAGGGTGCCTGAGATACACCTGGGAAGGGGAGGGACACACCTGGACACACCTGAGAGGACAGGGACACACCTGAGAGGGGTAGGGACACACCTGGGAGGGGTAGGGACACACCTGGGGCCACCTGGGAGGGGGAGGGACACACCTGGGGGCACCTGGGAGGGGGGGGGACACACCTGGGGGCACCTGAGAGGGGGGGACACACACCTGGGAGGGGGAGGGACACACTTGAGATACACTAGAGGGGAGGGGACACACCTGAGCACACCTGAGAGGGGAGGGACACACCTGGGCACACCTGAGGGTGCCTGAGATACACCTGGGAAGGGGAGGGACACACCTGGACACACCTGAGAGGACAGGGACACACCTGAGAGGGTAGGACACACCTGGGAGGGGTAGGGACACACCTGGGGGCACCTGGAGGGGAGGGACACACCTGGGGCACCTGGAGGGGGGGGACACACCTGGGGGCACCTGAGAGGGGGGGGGAAACACCTGAGAGGGGGAGGGACACACCTGAGATACACCTGAGAGGGGAGGGACACACCTGAGCACACCTGGGAGGGCAGGGACACACCTGAGCACACCTGAGGGTCCTGAGATACAGCTGGGAGGGGGAGGGACACACCTGGACACACCTGAGAGGACAGGGACACACCTGGGGCACCTGAGAGGGGTAGGGACACACCTGGGAAGGGGAGGGACACACCTGGGGCACCTGGAGGGGGGGGACACACCTGGGGGCACCTGGGAGGGTGGAGACACTCACCTGGAGAGGGGGGGGACACACCTGGGAGAGGGGAGGGACACACCTGGGGGCACCTGAGAGGGGGAGGGAACCACACCTGGATGCACACCTGAGGAGGGAGGGACACACCTGGGCACACCTGAGGGGAGGGAACACCTGGAGAGAACACCTGGGAGAGGGGAGGGACACACCTGAGCACACCTGAGAGGGGAGGGACACACCTTAGGACACACCTGAGGGGGAGGGACACACCTGGGAGGGAGGGACACACCTGGAGGGGTGATCACACCTGGGGGCACTTGAGAGGGTTAGGGGACTTGGGGTGACATCTGGGCACATCTTGGGATGTTTGGACACCTTGGGAAGGGGAGGGACACACTGGGTACTCCTTACCCTTGGGGCTGTTTTTGGGATTTTTGGGGTTATTCTTTGGGGTTGTTTCTGGGATTTTTGGGGATTTTTGTGAAATTTTTTGGGATTATTTTGGGTTATTTTGGGAATTTTTGGGTATTTTTTGGGGTTATTTTGGAGAATTTTTGGGTATTTTTGGGTGTTTTTAGGGAGTTTTGGGTCTTTTTTGGTGATTTTGGGTTATTTTTGTTGATTTTGGGATTGTTTGGACTATTCAGGTTATTTTGGGAATTTTTGGGGTTATTTTTTGGGTATTTTTGGGTTATTTTGGGAAATTTTAGGTATTTTTGGGGTTTTTTAGGAGTTTTGGGTAATTTTGGGTTATTTGGGTTATTTTGGGTGTTTTGGGTAGTTTTTGGGTTATTTTTAGGTTATTTTGGGTATTTTGGGAATTTTTGGGTATTTTTTGGGGTTTTTTTGGTATTTTGGGGTTTTTTGGTGATTTTGGAGTATTTTGGGTGATTTTGGGGAATTTTTTTGGACTATTTCGGTTATTTTTGGGAATTTTGGGTTATTTTTGGTTTATTTTGGGTATTTTTGGGTGATTTTAGGGATTTTGGTTATTTTGGGTGATTTGGGGTATTTTGGGTTATTTGGGTGATTTTGGGTTATTTTGGTATTTTGGTTATTTTGGGTGATTTTGGGGTTATTTGGAATATTACGGTTATTTTGGAATTTTGGGTCATTTTGGGAAATTTGGTATTTTGGGGTGTTTTTAGGGTTTTGGTGATTCTGGTGATTTTGGGTTATTTTTAACCCTTCTGCGCAGGACTGGCGACGCGCTGCATGCGCACGGCCCTGCTGGCCGGGTGATTTTGGGTGATTCTGGTGATTTTGGGTGATTCTGGTGATTTGGGTTATTTGGGTGATTTTGGGGTTATCTGGTGATTTTGGGGTATTTGGGTTATTTTGGGTAATTTTGGTATTTTAGGTTATTTTGGGGGATTCTGGTGATTTTGGGTATTTTTGGGTGATTTTGGGTGATTTTGGGATTTTGGGGTGATTCTGGGTGATTTTGGGTGATTGGTGATTTTTGGGTTAATTTTCGGGTGATTTTGGGTTATTCTGGGTGATTTGGGGTTATTTGGTATTTGGGGTGACTTGGGTATTTTGTATTTTGGGGATTCTGGGTGATTTTGGGTTGATTTGGGTGATTTTGGGGTTATTTTGGGTTTTTGGGTGATTCTGGGTGATTTTGGGGTGATTCTGGGTGATTTTGGGGTGATTTAACCCTTTCCTGCCCGGCAGGAGACGCTGCGCACGGCGCTGGCCATGGGCGCCGACCGGGCCGTGCTGGCCGAGCTGGCCGAGGGCGCGGCCGCCGGGCCCCGCGAGGTGGCCACGGCGCTGGCGGCGCTGGCCCGGCGCCTGCAGCCCCACCTGGTGCTGCTGGGCAAGCAGGTGAGCCCAGGTGACCCTGGGGATCCCGATGGATCCTATGGATCCCATAGAGATCGTGATGGAATCCTGTGGAGAGCCTGGAGATCCCTTACAGGACCCTATGGATCTCTATAGATCCCTATGGATCCCTTATGGGATCTGCTGGATCCCCTGGGGTTCTTTATGGAACCCTGTGGAGAACGTATAGATCCCTTACAGGACCCTATGGATCCCTTATAGATCCCTATGGATCCCTTATGGGATCTGCTGGATCCCCTGGAGATCTTTATGAAACCCTGTGGAGAGCCTATAGATCCCTTACAGGACACTGTGGATCCCTGTAGATCCCCACAGACCCCTACAGATCCCCTATAGACCCCTATAGATCCCCATAGACCCCTATAGCCCCTTCCAGATCCCCCATAGACCCTATAGACCCTACAGAACCCTATAGCTCCCCTATAGACCCCCATAGATACCCTATAGACCCCATAGACTCCCCTAGACTCCCTATAGACCCCCATAGATCCCCAAAGATCCCCATAGATCCCCTATAGATCCCCCATAGACCCCTATCGATCCCCTATACACCCCCAAGATCCCCTATAGACCCCCTATCGATCCCCTATAGACCCCCATAGACCCCCATAGATCCCTATAGATCCCCTATAGACCCCTATCGATCCCCTATCGATCCCCTATAGACCCCCATAGACCCCTATCGATCCCTATCGATCCCCTGTAGATCCCCTATCGATCCCTATCGATCCCCTGTAGATCCCCTATCGATCCCTATCGATCCCCTGTAGATCCCCTATCGATCCCCTATCGATCCCTATCGATCCCCTATAGATCCCCTATCGATCCCTATCGATCCCTATCGATCCCCTATAGATCCCCCAGGCCCCTGGGACGCCCCCAACCCCTGAGCCGGGCGGAGATTTCCCGGGGCGGGCTGGAATCCCTCCTAGACCCCCACAGATCCCCTATCGATCCCCTATCGATCCCCTATCGATCCCGATACCCCTCGCCAGGCGATCGATGACGATTGTAACCAGACCGGGCAGCTCCTGGCCGCCATGTTGGACTGGCCGCAGGTAAAGCGCGCGCGGGGCACGCCGGGATACAATGGCGGCCGGAAATGGGGGGGGGACAGCCCATCATCCCTGACCGCGGGGGGGATGGGATCGTCCAACCCTGACCGCGGGGGGGGATGGGATAGATCCACCCCTGACTGCGGGGGGGGGGATGGGATAGATCCACCATAACCGCGGGGGGATGGGATAGATCCATATGGATCCAAATGGGTTCCGGTCACTGGGACTCTTCCAGTCCATCCCAGTTCCATCCCAGGACTCTGCCAGTCCATCCCAGTCCGTCCTAATCCATCCCAGTCCATCCTAATCCATCCCAGTCCATCCCAGTCCATCCTAATCCATCCCAGTACCTCCCAATCCATCCCAGTCCATCCCAGTCCATCCCAGTCCATCCTAATCCATCCCAGTCCATCCCAGTCCATCCTAATCCATCCCAGTACCTCCACATCCATCCCAGTCCATCCCAGTCCATCCCAGTCCATCCAATCCATCCCAGTCCCTCCCAGTCCCTCCCAGTCCATCCTAATCCATCCCAATCCATCCCAATCCATCCCAGTTTATCCCAGTCCATCTCAGTCCATCCTGGGACTCTCCTAATCCATCCCACTCCCTCCCACTCCCTCCCACTCCATCCCAGTCTATCCCAGTCCATCCCAGTCCATCCCAGTTCATCCCAGTCCATCCCAGTCTATCCCAGTCCATCCCAGTCCATCCCAGTCTATCCCAGTCCCTCCCAGTCAATCCCAGTCCATCCCAGGACTCTCCCAGTCCTTCCCAGTCCATCCTGGTCCCTCCCAGTCCCTCCCAGGACTCTCCCAGTCAATCCCAGTCCATCATCCCAGTCCATCCTGGACTCTCCCGGTCCATCCCAGTCCCTCCCACTCCCATCCCACTCCCACCCCAGTGCCTCCCAGCCGCTCATCCCGCCATTCCCCCCGCAGGGCACCTTCGCCTCCCGGCTCTGTCTGGAGAGCGGCTCCGTGCGGGTGCAGCGGGAGGTGGACGGCGGGCTGGAGACGCTGCGCCTGCGGCTGCCGGCCGTGCTCACGGCCGACCTGCGGCTCAACGAGCCCCGCTACGCCACCCTGCCCAACATCATGGTGCGTGGGAGCCCCGTGCCTGCTCCCCTCGGGGGGCTCGCACCCCCAAAACCCACGGGGTTTCGCAGAAATCCCCCCAAGATTCAAAATCTCGGGTGTTCCCATTGGTTTGCATGGGTAGACCTGTTGTCCGGAATTCCAAATTTTGGGTGGGGAGCGTGGGATCGATCCAAAATTATTGGGATGCCCCTCACCAGATCCTCCCCATCTCTGGGGACCCCCAAAACCCACGGGAGTTTCACAGAAATCCCCAAGATTCAGCTCCAAAAAAAACCCCTGGGTGTTCCCATTGGTTTGCATGGGTAGACCTGTTGTCCGGAATTCCAAATTTTGGGTGGGGAGCGTGGGATCGATCCAAAATTATTGGGATGCCCCTCACCAGATCCTCCACATCTCTGGGGACCCCAAAACCCACGGGAGTTTCGCAGAAATCCCCCCAAGAGTCAAAATCTCGGGGGTTCCCATTGGTTTGCATGGGTAGACCTGTTGTCCGGAATTCCAAATTTTGGGTGGGGGTTTGGGATCGATCCAAAATTATTGGGATGTCCCCCACCAGATCTTCCCCATCTCTGGGGACCCCCAAAACCCACGGGAGTTTCACAGAAATCCCCCCAAGATTCAAAATCTCATGGGGTTCCCATTGGTTTGCATGGGTAGACCTGTTGTCCGGAATTCCAAATTTTGGGTGGGGGGTTTGGGATTGATCCAAAATTATTGGGATGCCCCCCAGGAGATCCCCCCTATCCATGGAGACCCCCAAACCCACGGGAGTTTCACAGAAATCCCCCCAGATTCAAAATCTCGGGGGTTCCCATAGGTTTGCATGGGTAGACCTGTTGTCCGGAATTTGGGGAGAGGGAAAAGTTATTCCTGGAATTTTTGGGGTGTTCTTGAAATTCCCAGGATATTCCCTAAAATCTTACAGGTTCTTGGGATTGCCTGAAAAGAATTTTTTAGAAATTGCTTAAAAAATTAAAAAAAAAAAAAATAGAAGAAGAAAAATCCGTTAAAAATATTCCAAAATATTCTAAAAAAATTTGTAAAAAAATTCTAAAAATTCTAAAAAAAAAAAAAAATCCAAAAAATCTTAAAAAAAATTCCAAAAAATTATGAAAAGAATTCGAAAAAAAATTCTAAAATAATTTCAAAAAAATTATAAAACAATTCCAAAAAAATCGTAAAAATATTCTGAAAAATCCTAAAAAAAATTCCAAAATATTAAAAAAAAAAATTCCAAAAAAATCCGAAAAAAAATGAAAAAAAATTCTAAAAAAATTCTAAAAATTCCTAAAAAAATTCCAAAAAATTCTAAAAAAATTCTGAAAAAATCCTAAAAAATTTCTAAAAATTCTAAAAAAATTCCGAAAAAATTATAAAAAATTTGTAAAAATATTTTAAAAAATCTAAAATAATATAAAAAAATTTTAAAAAAAATTTCTAAAAAAAATTCCAAAAAATCCTAAAAAAATGTCTAAAAAAAAATTCTAAAAAATTTCTAAAAAAATTCCAAAAAAATTCATAAAAAAATTCTAAAAAATTCTAAAAAAATCCAAAAAAATCCTAAAAAAATTCCAAAAAATTATAGAAAGATATTAAAAAATGCTAAAAAAATATAAAAAAAATTCCTAAAAAAATTCAAAAAAATTATAAAAAATTTCCAAAAAAACCTCCAAAAAGATTCGAAAAAATTATAAAATAAACTCCCAAAAAATACTAAAAAAAATTTAAAAAATCCTAAAAAAATTCTGAAAAAATCCAAAAAGACTCCAAAAAATCCCTAAAAAAATTCCAAAAAAAATCCTAAAAAAATTTTAAAAAACTCCAAAAAAAATCCTAAAAAAATTTTAAAAAATTCTAAAAAAAATCCTTAAAAAATTTTAAAAAATTCTAAAAAAAAATCCTTAAAAAATTTTAAAAAATTCTGAAAAAAATCCTTAAAAAATTTTAAAAAATTCTAAAAAAAATCCTTAAAAAATTTTAAAAAATTCTAAAAAAAATCCTTAAAAAATTTTAAAAAATTCTAAAAAAAAATCCTTAAAAAATTTTAAAAAATTCTAAAAAAAATCCTTAAAAAATTTTAAAAAATTCTAAAAAAAATCCTAAAAAAATTTTAAAAAACTCCAAAAAAAATCCTTAAAAAATTTTAAAAAATTCTAAAAAAAAATCCTTAAAAAATTTTAAAAAATTCTAAAAAAAAATCCTTAAAAAATTTTAAAAAATTCTAAAAAAAAATCCTTAAAAAATTTTAAAAAATTCTAAAAAAAAATCCTTAAAAAATTTTAAAAAATTCTAAAAAAAAATCCTTAAAAAATTTTAAAAAATTCTAAAAAAAATCCTAAAAAAATTTTAAAAAACTCCAAAAAAAATCCTAAAAAATTTTAAAAAATTCTAAAAAAAAATCCTTAAAAAATTTTAAAAAATTCTAAAAAAAAATCCTAAAAAAATTTTAAAAAACTCCAAAAAAAAATCCTAAAAAAATTTTAAAAAATTCTAAAAAAAATCCTAAAAAAATTTTAAAAAATTCTAAAAAAAATCCTAAAAAAATTTTAAAAAATTCTTAAAAAATTCCTAAAAAATTTCCAAATGCCCCCCCACGATTTCCCCCCGCAGAAAGCCAAGAAGAAGCCTCTGGAGGTGGTGGCAGCGGCCGAGCTGGGGGTGCCCCCCGGCCCCCCCCGGCTCCGGGTGCTGCAGCTGCAGGAGCCGCCCCCGCGGGCCGGAGGGGAGAAGGTGGAGAGCGTGGAGGAGCTGCTGGGGAAACTGAGGCACGGGGCGGCCGCATCTGAGCCCGCCCAGTTTGGCCCAGTATGACCCAGTGCCATCCCAGTGCCATCCCAGTTCAGCCCAGTCCCTCCCAGTTCATCCCAGTTCAGCCCAGTGCCATCCCAGTTCAGCCCAGTGCCTTTGCAGTGCCATCCCAGTCCCTCCCAGTTCAGCCCAGTTCATCCCAGTCCCTCCCAGTGGCTCCCAATCCCGCCCAGTTCAGCCCAGTTCAGCCCAGTGCCATCCCAGTCCCTCCCAGTCCATCCCTGTCCCTCCCAGTCCCTCCAGTTCAGCCCAGTCTCTCCCAGTTCAGCCCAGTTCAGCCAGTGCCATCCCAGTCCCGTGCTGAGCTGCTCAGCACCAGTAAGAACCAGTCCGTCCCAGTTTGGTTCGTGCCGGTGGTGCCTTCCGGCCTGGGCCAGTTCATCCCAGTCCATCCCAGTCCATCCCAGTCCACCCCAGTTCATCCCAGTCCATCCCAGTCCATCCCAGTCCACCCAGTTCATCCCAGTCCATCCCAGTCCACCCCAGTCCACCCCAGTTCATCCCAGTCCATCCCAGTCCATCCAGTCCACCCAGTTCATCCCAGTCCATCCCAGTCCATCCCAGTTTGTCCCAGTTTGTCCAGTCCATCCCAGTTCATCCCAGTCCATCCCAGTTCATCCCAGTCCACCCCAGTTCATCCCAGTCCATCCCAGTCCCTCCCAGTTTATCCCAGTCCCATCCCAGTCCATCCCAGTTTATCCCAGTCCATCCCAGTCCACCCCAGTTCATCCCAGTTCATCCCAGTCCATCCCAGTCCCTTTCAGTCCATCCCACTCCCTCCCAGTCCATCCCACTCCCTCCCAGTCCATCCCACTCCCTCCCAGTCCATCCCAGTCCATCCCAGTCCATCCCAGTCCATCCCAGTTTATCCCAGTCCATCCCAGTCCATCCCAGTCCCATCCCAGTCCATCCCAGTTTATCCCAGTCCATCCCAGTCCATCCCAGTCCATCCCACTCCCTCCCAGTCCATTCCCAGTCCATCCCAGTCCATCCCACTCCCTCCCAGTCCATTCCCAGTCCATCCCAGTTCCTCCCAGTCCATCCCAGTCCATCCCACTCCCTCCCAGTCCATTCCCAGTCCATCCCAGTTCCTCCCAGTCTGGCCCAGGCCCCCCCAGTGCCTTCCCCCCCCACCCCAATAAAGGCGTGGCCATCCGATGACGTCATCACGTTTCCATTGACCCGGGGCGTGGCTTTAATGGGCGTGGGCGGGAGGGGGCGGGGCCAAATGGTTTGGGATGGTTTTTTACCGCGGGCGGATCCCAGTATGGACCAGTTTGGCATCGAGGGCTCCCAGTACAGCCCAGTTTGTCCCAGTTAACCAGCGGCTCCCAGTCATCCAGTCCATCCCAATCCCTCCCAGTTTATCCCAGTTTATCCCAGTCCATCCCAGTTCATCCCATCCATCCCACTCCCTCCCAGTTTATCCCAGTCCATCCCAGTTCATCCCAGTCCATCCCACTCCCTCCCAGTTTATCCCAGTCCATCCCAGTTCATCCGTCCATCCCAAATCCATCCCAGTTTATCCCAGTTTATCCCAGTCCATCCCAGTTTATCCAGTCCATCCCAGTCCCTCCCAGTTTTATTCCCAGTTTATCCCAGTCCATCCCAGTCCCTCCCAGTTTATCCCAGTTTATCCCAGTCCATCCCAGTTTATCCCAGTCCCATCCCAGTCCATATCCCAGTCCCTTCCACTTTATCCCAGTCCATCCCAGTCCCCTCCCAGTCCCTCCCAGTCCATCCCAGTCCATCCCAGTTCCCTCCCAGTCCATCCCAGTCCCTCCCAGTTTATCCCAGTCCATCCCAGTTCATCCCAATCCCTCCCAGTCCCTCCCAGTCCATCCCAATCCCGCCCAGTTCCCTCCCAGTCCATCCCAGTCCCTCCCAGTTTATCCCAGTCCATCCAGTCCATCCCAATCCCTCCCAGTTCCCTCCCAGTCCATCCCAATCCCTCCCAGTTTATCCCAGTCCCTCCCTGTCCATCCCAGTCCATCCCAGTTTATCCCAGTCCCCCCCAGTCCCTCCCAATCCCTCCCAGTCCCTCCCAGTTTATCCCAATCCATCCCAGTTTATCCCAGTCCATCCCAGTTCAGCCTCCAACACCGCGGCCCCCCGTTGCCCAGCAACGCCTGGCCCCGCCCCCCTCCGCCTGTCAATCAACCCCACCACCCAATCACAGCGCCACGCCGCGCGCCGGCCGCATGGGCTGGGCTTCACCTGACAGACACCTCCCTCGACCAATGAGAAGAGCCGAAAGGCGGGCGCCGCCGCCGCGCCGGCCAATCAGGAGCCGCGGAAGCCCTGCAAGAGCGGAGCGGGCGGCCCCGTGCGCGGCCCCTCAGAGCCGGGGCGGCGGCGGCGGCGAAGATGGCGGCGGCGGACGGCGACGATTCGCTTTACCCCATCGCGGTGCTCATCGACGAGCTGCGCAACGAGGACGTGCAGGTAAACGGCGCCGGGGTTTGGCCGCGCTGCCCCGGGGCCTTCCCGTGCTTTTCCGCCGCCTCAAGGCCCCGCCGCCATCACCGGCAGGCCGCGGCTCCCGGTTGCTGAGGGCCGCTCTGAAACGGCGGCGCTGATTGGTTGAAGCGGCGCGGTGCCCTCACGCGCGGGCGAATGGGCGGCGGCGTTACATGTGTGTGGTGGGGGGGGGGGGGTCCCTCAGTGATGGCGCTGAAACGCGCGCTCTGATTGGTTGGCGGCTGGTTTTGGTTTTGTAAGGCGCGTTTTGATTGGTCCGCCGTGTTTATGTGTGGGTGTGGGGGGAATCCGCCCTTCCCGCCTCAGCGCCTCCTAGCGGCGGGGCAGCTTCGCGCCGCTCGCTGCAGCCAATGGCAACGCGCCGCCTCGGCAGCGCCGCTCCCCATTGGCCGCCGGCGGCGTGGGCGTGGCTGGACGGAGCCAATCGGAGCGCGCCTCTCTGCCGCGGCGCCGTGAGACGCCGCTCCTGATTGGCTGCGCCGCGTCGTGGGCGGGGCTTGCGCCGTGAGGGGGCCATTCCCGGCCTTTGGATTTCCCGAATTTTTCCCCAAATTTTCCTCTTTTTTCCCCCATTTTTTCCCTCCCTCGCCATATCAGCTACGCCTCAACAGCATCAAGAAGCTCTCGACCATCGCGCTGGCGCTGGGCGTGGAGCGCCACCGCAGCGAGCTCCTCCCCTTCCTCACCGGTACCTGAGGGGGTCTCAAAATTCGGGGAGGTGGGGGGGTGGGGGGTGATTGACGGCTGTGGGAGGGGCCAGGTGAGTGACAGGTGTGTTACCTGTGCTGTGGCAGACACCATCTACGATGAGGACGAGGTGCTGCTGGCGCTGGCCGAGCAGCTCGGCACCTTCACTGCCCTCGTGGGAGGCCCCGAGTTCGTGCACTGCTTGCTGGTAGGAGCCCCGAAAATGTACCTGGGGGCTCGAAATGCACCTGGGGGGGTTGAAAATGTACCTGGGGGGTTCAAAATGTACCTGGGGGGGCCCAAAAACATACCCGGAGGGGTGGAAACACACCTGGGAGCCCTGAACCCGCATCCTGTGTGCACCTGTCCACCCCACATCCACCTGTTCACCACACACCTGCCCACCCCTCAACTGCCCACACCCCCTGCCCACCCCATTTCCCTTTTCCCCCCCCACCTGCCCTCACCTTCCCCCCCTCATCTGCCCGCCCCTCACCTGCCCACATCCCCCTTTCCCACCCCATTTCCCCTTACCCCCCCCTCACCTGCCCACCCCTCACCTGCCCACACCCTCTGCCCACCCCTCACCTGCCCACTCCATTTCCCTTTTCCCCCCCTCACCTGCTCCCCCCTCACCTCCCCACCCCTCACCTGCCCACATCCCCTTACCCACCCCATTTCCCTTTTCCCACTCCTCATCCCCTGCCCCTCACCTGCCCACCCCACACCCCCTGCCCACCCCTCACCTCCCCACCCCTCACCTGCCCACACTCCCTTACCCACCCTTCACCTGCCCATTTCCCCTTACCCACCCCTCACCTACCCACTCCTCACCTGCCCACACCCTTTACCCACCCCTCACCTGCCCACACCCCCCTGCCCATCCCATTTCCCCTTTCCCACCGCATTTCCCCTTCCCCCACCTCACCTGCCACCCCTCACCTGCCCAGTGCCCCTTGTCCACCCTTCACCTGCCCACACTCCCTTACCCACCCCTCACCTGCCCATTTCCCCTTACCCACCCCTCACCCACCCACTTCTCACCTGCCCACACCCTCTGCCCACCCCTCACCTGCCCACCCCATTTCCCCTTTCCCACCCCTCACCTGCCCACCCCCTTACCCACCCTTCACCTGCCCATTTCCCCTTACCCACCCCTCACCTACCCACCCCTCACCTGCCCACATCCTCCTTTCCCACCCCATTTCCCCTTTCCCCCCCCCATTCCCTTTTCCCCCCTCCGCCTCACCCCTTCACCTGCCCACCTTCCCCCCCTCACCTGCCCGCCTCACCTGCCCTCACCTGCAGCCTCCTCTGGAGAGCCTGGCCACGGTGGAGGAGACGGTGGTGCGGGACAAGGCGGTGGAGTCCCTGCGGGCCGTGTCGCACGAGCACTCGCCCCCGACCTCGAGGGTCACTTCGTGCCGCTGGTGAAGCGCCTGGCGGGCGGCGATTGGTTCACGTCGCGCACCTCGGCCTGCGGCCTCTTCAGCGTCTGCTACCCGCGCGTCTCCAGCCCCGTGAAGGCCGAGCTGCGCCAGTGAGCGGCTAGCGGGGCGGGGAGGGGGCTAGCGGGGTGGGGAGGGGGCTGGCGGGGCGGGGAGGGGCTAGTGGGGTGGGGAGGGGGGCTAGTGGGGCGGGGAGGGGGGCTAGCGGGGTGGGGAGGGGCTAGTGGGGTGGGGAGGGGGGTGGTGGGGTGGTTACAGGGCTAGCGGAGTGGGGAGGGGGAGGCTGGGGTGGCTACAGGGCTAGTGCGGTGGGGAGGGGGCTAGTGGGGTGGGGAGGGGGCTAGCGGGGTGGGGATGGGGCTAGTGGGGTGGGGAGGGGGGATAGCGGGGTGGGGAGGGGGTGGTAGGGTGGGGAGGGGGGCTAGCGGGGCGGGGAGGGGCTAGGGGGTGGGGAGGGGGCTAGCAGGGGGATGGTGGGGCTAGCGGGGCGGGGAGGGGGCTAGTGGGGTGGGGATGGGGACAGGGGAGTGGCCACGGGGATGGTGGGGTGGGGATGGGGCTAGCGGGGCAGGGAGGGGGGCTAGCGGGGTGGGGAGGGGGCTAGTGGGGTGGCCACGGGGCTAATGGGGTGGGGATGGGGAGGCTGGGGTGGCTACAGGGCTAGCGGGGTGGGGAGAGGGCTAGTGGGGTGGGGATGGGGTTAGCGGGGTGGGGAGGGGGCTAGTGGGGTGGGGAGGGGGTGGTGGGTGGTTACAGGGCTAGCGGGGTGGGGAGGGGGAGGCTGGGGTGGCTACAGGGCTAGTGCGGTGGGGAGAGGGCTAGTGGGGTGGGGAGGGGACTAGTGGGGTGGGGATGGGGCTAGTAGGGGGATGGTGGGGCTAGCGGGGCGGGGAGGGGGCTAGTGAGGTGGGGAGGGGGGCTAGCGGGGCGGGGAGGGGGGCTAGTAGGGGGATGGTGGGGCTAGTGGGGTGGGGATGGGGCTAGTGGGTTGGGGAGGGGGCTGGCGGGGTGGGGAGGGGGCTAGTGGGGTGGGGATGGGGACAGGGGAGTGGCCACGGGGATGGTGGGGTGGGGATGGGGCTAGTGGGGTGGGGAGGGGGCTAGCGGGGTGGGAGGGGGCTAGCAGGGTGGGGATGGGGGCTAGTGGGGTGGGGAGGGGGCTAGCGGGGTGGGGAGGAGGGGCTAGCAGGGTGGGGATGGGGTCTAGTGGGGGTGGCCGCAGGACTAGTGGGTTGGGGAGGGGGCTAGTGGGTGGGGAGGGGGCTAGTGGGGTAGGGAGGGGGCTAGTGAGGTGGGGGAGGGGGCTAGTGGGGTGGGAGGGGGCTAGTGGGGTGGGGAGGGGGCTGGTGGGTGATTACAGGGCTAGTGGGGTGGGATGGGGCTGGTGGGGTGGCCACGGGGACAGGGGAGTGGCCACGGGGGTGGTGGGGTGGCCACACGGCTAGCAGGGTGGGGCTGGGAGCCTGAGGTGGCCACAGGGCTAGCGGGGTGGTCACGGCGTCACTGAGGTGGCCACAGGTGTCACTGATCCAGGTGTGGGGCCACCGACCCAACCTTGGGGTCACTTGCCTGGCTTTGGTGTCACCAACCCAGCCCAGGTGTGCCCAGCTGCCCTCAGGTGACCCTGGGCTGCCCTCAGGTGCCCCCTAGGTGTACTCAGGTGCCTCCTAAGTGCACTCAGGTGCCCCCTAGGTGTGCCCAGGTGACACAGGTGACCCCATGGTGCCCCCTAGGTGTACTCAGGTGGTCCCTAGGTGTACTCAGGTGCCCCCCAGGTGTGCCCAGGTGACACAGGTGACCCTATGGTGCCCTCAGGTGACCCTGGGCTACACTCAGGTGCCCTCCAGGTTTACTCAGGTGCCCCCCAGGTGTGCCCAGGTAACTCAGGTGTGCCCGCAGGTACTTCCGGAACCTGTGCTCGGACGACACGCCCATGGTGCGGCGCGCGGCCGCCTCCAAGCTGGGCGAGTTCGCCAAGGTGCTGGAGCTGGAGCACGTCAAGAGCGAGATCATCCCCATGTTCTCCAACCTGGCCTCCGACGAGCAGGTACGGCACACCTGGCGCACCTGGGGGGGGCTGGGGGCACCTGGGAGGGGCTGGGAACACCTGGGGGTTTACCTGTGCACACCTGGGCAGGACTGGGTATGTCTGCTGGCGGTCGAGGCATGCGTGTGTGTGGTGTGTAACCTGGGGGTTACCTGTTCTCACCTGCGCTCACCTGTGCTAACCTGCGCTCACCTGTGCTCACCTGCGCTCACCTGTGCTCACCTGTGCTCACCTGGCAGGACTCGGTGCGCCTGCTGGCGGTCGAGGCGTGTGTGTGTGTGTGTGTGTGTGTAACCTGTGGCTCACCTGTGCCCACCTGTGCTCACCTGGGGGTTACCTGTGCTCACCTGTGCTCACCTGTGCTCACCTGTGCTCACCTGGCAGGACTCGGTGCGCCGGCTGGCGGTCGAGGCGTGCGTGTGTGTGTGTGTGTGTGTGTGTGTAACCTGTGCTCACCTGTGGCTCACCTGTGCTCACCTGTGCTCACCTGTGCTCACCTGGCAGGACTCAGTGCGCCGGCTGGCGGTCGAGGCGTGCGTGTGTGTGTGTGTGGGTGATGTGTGGCTCACCTGCGCTCACCTGCGCTCACCTGGCAGGACTCGGTGCGCCTGCTGGCGGTCGAGGCGTGTGTGTGTGTGTGAGTGGGTGATGTGTGGCTCACCTGGGGGTTACCTGTAGCTCACCTGTGCTCACCTGGCAGGACTTGGTGCGTCTGCTGGCGGTTGAGGCGTGTGTGTGTGTGTGGGTGATGTGTGGCTCACCTGTGTCTCACCTGTGCCCACCTGTGCTCACCTGTGGGTTATCTGTGGCTCACCTGTGCTTACCTGTGCGCACCTGGCAGGACTCGGTGCGCCTGCTGGCGGTCGAGGCGTGTGTGTGTGTGTGTGTGGGTGATGTGTGGCTCAGCTGTGGGTCACCTGTGCTCACCTGTGCTCACCTGGCAGGACTCGGTGCGTCTGCTGGCGGTTGAGGCGTGTGTGTGTGTGTGTGTGGGTGATGTGTGGCTCACCTGTGTCTCACCTGTGCTTACCTGTGGCTCATCTGCGCTCACCTGGCAGGACTCGGTGCGCCTGCTGGCGGTCGAGGCGTGCGTGTGTGTGTGTGTGTGTGTAACCTGTGCCCACCTGTGCCCACCTGTGCTCACCTGTGCTCACCTGTGGCTCACCTGTGCTCACCTGTGGCTCACCTGCGCTCACCTGGCAGGACTCGGTGCGCCTGCTGGCGGTCGAGGCGTGGTGTGTGTGTGTGTGTGTGTAACCTGTGCCCACCTGTGCTCACCTGTGCTCACCTGTGCTCACCTGTGGCTCACCTGTGCTCACCTGTGGCTCACCTGCGCTCACCTGGCAGGACTCGGTGCGCCTGCTGGCGGTCGAGGCGTGCGTGTGTGTGTGTGTGTGTGTGTAACCTGTGCCCACCTGTGCTCACCTGTGGCTCACCTGTGCTCACCTGGCAGGACTCGGTGCGCCTGCTGGCGGTCGAGGCGTGCGTGTGTGTGTGTGTGTGTTGTAACCTGTGCCCACCTGTGCTCACCTGTGCTGACCTGTGGGTTACCTGTGGCTCACCTGTGGCTCACCTGTGCTCACCTGGCAGGACTCGGTGCGCCTGCTGGCGGTCGAGGCGTGCGTGCGTGTGTGTGTGTGTGTGTGTGTAACCTGTGCCCACCTGTGCTCACCTGTGCTCACCTGTGGCTCACCTGTGCTCACCTGTGGCTCACCTGCGCTCACCTGGCAGGACTCGGTGCGCCTGCTGGCGGTCGAGGCGTGCGTGTGTGTGTGTGTGTGTGTGTGTGTGTGTAACCTGTGCTCACCTGTGGCTCACCTGCGCTCACCTGGCAGGACTCGGTGCGCCTGCTGGCGGTCGAGGCGTGCGTGCGTGTGTGTGTGTGTGTGTGTGTAACCTGTGCCCACCTGTGCTCACCTGTGCTCACCTGTGGCTCACCTGTGCTCACCTGTGGCTCACCTGCGCTCACCTGGCAGGACTCGGTGCGCCTGCTGGCGGTCGAGGCGTGCGTGAGCATCGCGCAGCTGCTGCCGCAGGAGGAGCTCGAGGGGCTCGTGATGCCCACGCTGCGCCAGGCGGCCGAGGACAAATCCTGGCGCGTGCGCTACATGGTGGCCGACAAGTTCACCGAGGTGAGGACCTCACCTGGGCGCACCTGGGCACACCTGGGCACACCTGGGCGCACCTGGGCACACCTGGGGAGGGGTTTTGGGGAGGTTCAGGATGAGTTTGGGGAGGAATTGGGGGAATTTGGGGCATTTTGGGAGGTTTAGGGGGTGTTGGGGGCACACCTGGGTGTACCTGGGTGTACCTGGGGGCACCTGGGCACACCTGGGGAGGAGTTTAGGGAGATTCAGGATGAGTTTGGGGAGGAATTGGGAATTTTGGGAGCTTTAGGGGGTGTTGGGGGCACACCTGGGTGTACCTGGGCACACCTGGGGGCACCTGGGCACACCTGGGGGCACCTGGGCACACCTGGGGAGGGGTTTTGGGGAGGTTCAGGATGAGTTTGGGGGGGAATTGGGGAATTTGGGAGCTTTAGGGGGTGTTGGGGGCACACCTGGGGCACCCGGGCGTACCTGGGGGCACACCTGGGCACACCTGGACACACCTGGGCACTCCCCTGCAGCTGCAGCGTGCCGTGGGCCCCGAGATCACCAAGACCGACCTGGTGGGCGCCTTCCAGAGCCTCATGAAGGACTGCGAGGCCGAGGTGCGCGCGGCCGCCTCGCACAAGGTGAAAGGTGAGCTCACCTGGCCTGGGGACACACCTGGGGATGGAGGAATACGCCTGGGGATGGGAGAACACACCTGGGATGGGGAACACACCTGGAGACGGAGGCACTGACCCAACCTCCGGGTCACTTAGCTGTCCCTGGGGCTTCTCACCTGTTCCTGGGGACCCTCAGCTCCCCCAGGTGTGCTCACCTGTCCCAGGTGTGGTCACCTGTCCCCCTCTGTTCCCAGAGTTCTGTGAGAATCTCTCCCCCGATTGCCGCGAGGCCGTGATCATGGGCCAGATCCTGCCCTGCATCAAGGTGAGCACCTGGGCACACCTGGGGGCACCTGGGGGGTACCTGGGCACACCTAGGGGGTACCTGGGCACACCTGGGGCACCTGGGCACACCTGGGGGCACCTGGGCACACCTGGGGGCACGTGCGGGGTACCTGGGCACACCTGGGGGTCACCTGGGCACACCTGGGGGCAGCTGGGGGGTACCTGGGCACACCTGGGGGTACCTGGGCACACCTGGGGGGCACCTGGCGCACCTGGGGGGACACCTGGGGGTACCTGGGCATACCTGGGGGCACCTGGGGGTACCTGGGCACACCTGGGGGTACCTAGGAACACCTGGGGGGTACCTGGGCACACTTGGGGGGCACCTAGGCGTAGCTGGGCACACCTGGGGGGACACCTGGGCACACCTGGGGGTACCTGGGGGGTACCTGGGCACACCTGGGCACACCTGGGGGGTACCTGGGCACACCTGGGGGGTACCTGGACACACCTGGGGCGTACCTGGGCACACCTGGGGGGTACCTGAGCACACCTCCCCCTCCCGCCGAGGCCCCCCTGAGCTCACCTGCAGCCAGGTGAGCTCACCTGTGGCACCTGGGCAGGAGCTGGTGTCGGACGCCAACCAGCACGTGAAGTCAGCGCTGGCCTCGGTGATCATGGGGCTGTCACCGATCCTGGGCAAAGACAACACCGTGGAACACCTGCTGCCCCTGTTCCTGGCCCAGCTCAAGGACGAGGTGAGCACACCTGGGCACACCTGGGATACATCTGGGATACACCTGGGATACACCTGAGGGGGATAGGAACACACCTGGGGGCACACAGTACACAGAACACCTGCTGCCCCTGTTCCTGGCCCAGCTCAAGGACGAGGTGAGCACACCTGGGCACACCTGGGATACATCTGGGATACACCTGGGATACACCTGAGGGGGATAGGAACACACCTGGGGGCACACAGTACACAGAACACCTGCTGCCCCTGTTCCTGGCCCAGCTCAAGGACGAGGTGAGCACACCTGGGCACACCTGGGATACATCTGGGATACACCTGAGGGGGATAGGAACACACCTGGGGGCACACAGTACACAGAACACCTGCTGCCCCTGTTCCTGGCCCAGCTCAAGGACAGGTGAGCACACCTGGGCACACCTGAGGGGGATAGGAACACACCTGGGTACTGGGCACCATCACTCTCTGGCACCATCTCCCAGTGACTCCCCGTCTCTCCAGTTCCCCCAGTCCATCCAGTTTCCAGTCACTCCAATCCACTCCACTCCCTCCCAGTTGACCGGTCCTCCCAGTATAAACCATCCCTCCCAGTCCTCCCAGTCCCTCCCAGTCCTCCCAGTCCCTCCAGTCTATCCAGTCCCTCCCATCCATCCCAGTCCATCCCAGTCCATCCCAGTCTCTCCCAGTCCTCCCAATCCCCCCAGTCCCTCCATCCTCCCAGTCCCTCCCAGTCCCTCCCAGTCCATCCAGTCCATCCCATCCCTCGCAGTCCCTCCCAGTCCATCCCAGTCCCTCCCAGTTATCCAGTTCACCCAGTCCATCCCAGTCCATCCCAGTCCATCCCAGTCCCTCCCAGTCCCTCCCAATCCCCTCCCAGTCCCTCCAGTCCATCCCAGTCCCTCCCAGTCCCTCCCAATCCCCTCCCAGTCCCTCCCAGTCCCCTCCCAGTCCCTCCAGTCCCCTCCCAGTCCACCCAGTCCCTTCCAATCCCATCCCAGTCCCTCCCATCCCTCCAGTCCCTCCCAATCCCTCCCACTCCCTCCCAGTTTAACCCGGTCCCTCCCAGTATAAACCAGTCCCTCCAGTCCCTCCCAGTCCCTCCCAGTCCCTCCCAGTCCATCCCAGTCCCTCGCAGTCCATCCCAGTCCATCCCAGTCCATCCCAGTCTATCCCAATCCCTCCCAGTCCATCCCAGTCCCTCGCAGTCCATCCCAGTCCATCCCAGTCCATCCCAGTCCCTCCCAGTCCCTCCCAATCCCCTCCCAGTCACTCCCAGTCCCTCCCAGTCCCTTCCAATCCCATCCTAGTCCCTCCCAGTCCATCCCAGTCCATCCCAGTCCATCCCAGTCCCTCGCAGTCCATCCCAGTCCCTCCCAGTCCATCCCAGTCCCTCCCAGTCCCTCCCAGTCCCTCCCAGTCACATCCCAGTCTCCCCCAGTGCCCCGAGGTGCGGCTCAACATCATCTCCAACCTGGACTGTGTGAACGAGGTGATCGGCATCCGGCAGCTCTCGCAGTCGCTGCTGCCCGCCATCGTCGAGCTGGCCGAGGACGCCAAGTGGCGCGTGCGGCTGGCCATCATCGAGTACATGCCACTGCTGGCCGGCCAGCTGGTGAGACTGGGAGCCGCTGGGAGGGACTGGGATATACTGGGATATACTGGGAATGGGCTAGGAGGGAATTGGAGGCGCTGGGATGGACTGGGATAGACTGGGAGGGGGTTCTGGTGTGTGCGGCTGGCCATCATCGAGTACATGCCGCTGCTGGCCGGCCAGCTGGTGAGACTGGGAGCCGCTGGGAGGGACTGGGATGGGATTGGGATGGACTGGGAGCCACTGGGAGGGACTGGGAGCGACTGGGATGGACTGGGAGCAACCGGAGAAAGCTGGAGTTGTGTATGGGACGCCGGGATGGAGTTATGGCTTTGTATGGGGGCACTGGGACGGGATTGGGAGGGGACTGGGAGAGACTGGGATGGACTGGGAGGGGATTGGGAGGGGATTGGGAGGGACTGGGAGGGACTGGGATTGAACTGGGATGGACTGGGATGGACTGGGATGGACTGGGAGGGACTGGGATGGACTGGGATGGACTGGGATGGACTGGGAGGGACTGGGATGGACTGGGATGGACTGGGAGGGATTGGGATAAACTGGGATGGACTGGGATGGACTGGGAGGGACTGGGAGGCACTGGGATGGACTGGGAGGGACTGGGATGGACTGGGATGGACTGGGAGGGACTGGGATGGACTGGGATGGACTGGGATGGACTGGGAGGCACTGGGATATACTGGGATGTACTGGGAATGGGCTGGAGGTGCCGTGTATGGCAGCAGGGTGCAGCTAGTGATCCAGACTGGTCCATACTGGTTTATACTGGTCCTTACTGGTTTATACTGCTCCGTACTGGTTTATACTGGTCCTTACTGGTGTTCATACCCCACCCCAGGGCGTGGAGTTCTTCGATGAGAAACTGAACTCGCTCTGCATGGCCTGGCTGGTGGATCACGGTACTGGGAGGGACTGGGATGGACTGGGAGGGGATTGGGATAAACTGGGATGGACTGGGAGGGGACTGGGATAAACTGGGATGTACTGGAGGGACTGGGAGGGGATTGGGATAAACTGGGATGGACTGGGATGGAGTGGGAGTGACTGGGATGGACTGGGATAAACTGGGAGGAAACTGGGAGGGGACTGGGTCCGTACTGGTTTATACTGGCCCATACTGGTCCATACTGGTCCATACCGGTCCGTACTGGTCTATACTGGTTTATACTGGTCCATCCTGGTCCATACTGGTTTATACCAGTCCATACTGGTCCATACCGGTCCATACTGGCCCATACTGGTCCATACTGGTTTATACTGGTTTATACTGGTTTATACTGGTTTATACTGGTCCATACTGGTCCGTACGGGTTTATACTGGTTTATACTGGTCCATACTGGTCCGTACTGGTTTATACTGGTTTATACTGGTTTATACTGGTCCATACTGGTCCGTACTGGTTTATACTGGTTTATACTGGTCCATACTGGTCCGTACTGGTCCATACTGGTTTATACTGGTCCATACTGGTCCGTACTGGTTTCCCCACAGTGTACGCCATCCGCGAGGCCGCCACCAGTAACCTGCGCAAGCTGGTGGAGCGCTTCGGGCACACCTGGGCCCAGGGCACCATCGTGCCCAAGGTGCTGGCCATGGCCGCCGACCCCAACTACCTGCACCGCATGACCACGCTCTTCTGCATCAACGTGGGTACACCTGGGGGGCAGGAAGGCACCTGGGGGCACCTGGCATACACCTGGGAGGGATAGAGACACACCTGGGTACAGCTGGGATACACCTGGGGGGATAGGAATGCACCTGGGGGCACCTGGGATACACCTGGGAGGGATAGAGACACACCTGGGTACAGCTGGGATACACGTGGGGATAGGAATGCACCTGGGGGCACCTGGGATACACCTGGGGGCACCTGGCATACACCTGGGAGGGATAGAGACACACCTGGGTACAGCTGGGATACACGTGGGGGATAGGATCACACCTGGGGGCACCTGGGATACACCTGGGATACACCTGGGGGGATAGGAACACACCTGGGGGCACCTGGGGGGCAGGAATGCACCTGGGGGCACCTGGGGGGCAGGAATGCACCTGGGGGGCACCTGGGGGGGGTAGAGACATACTGTGTCACCTGGGGGGGCCAGGAACACATCTGGGTACACCTGGGTCACACCTGGGGGGGGTAGGGGGCCAGGAGGTGACCATGACCCAGCTGCTGCCCCTGTCTCACCTGTCACACCTGTCCCACCTGTCTCCCTTGTCCCATCTCACCTGTCCCACGTGTCCCATCTCACCTGTCCCACCTGTCCCATCCCACCTGTCCCATCTCACCTGTCCCACCTGTCCCATCTCACCTGTCCCACCTGTCCCACGTGTCCCATCTCACCTGTGCCAGCTCACCTGTCCCACCTGCGCAGGTGCTGTCCGAGGTGTGTGGCCAGGAGGTGACCACGACGCAGATGCTGCCCACGGTGCTGCGCATGGCGGCCGACGCCGTGGCCAACGTGCGCTTCAACGTGGCCAAGAGCCTGCAGCGCATCGGGCCCATCCTCGACAGCGGGTACTGGGACACTGGTTTATACTGGTTTATACTGGGAGGGACTGGGAGAGACTGGAGAGACTGGGAGAACTGGAGGGACTGGGAGAGACTGGGAGATACTGGTTATACTGGTTATACTGGGTTATACTGGTTACAGCCTGCAGCGCATCGGGCCCATCCTCGACAGCGGGTACTGGAGGACACTGGATTATACTGGTTTATACTGTTATACTGGAGGGACTGGAGAGACTGGGAGGACTGGGAGAGACTGGATAACTGGTTATACTGGGTTATACTGGTTACAGCCTGCACGCATACGGATACTCGGACTACTGGTTACTGGTAACTGGTTATACTGGTTATACTGGTAACTGGGTATGGACTGGTTATACTGGTTATACTGGTATACTGTTATAACTGGTTATACGTTACTGGGTTATACTGGTTATACTGGTTATACTGGTTATATACTGGGTTATACTGGTTATACTGTTATACTGGTTATACTGGTTATACTGGTTATACTGGTTACTGTATACTGGTTATACTGGTTATACTGGGTTATACTGGTTATCTATACTGGTTTATACTGGTTATACTGGTTATACTGTATACTGGGTTATAACTGGTTATACTGGTTATACTGGGTTAATAACTGGTTATACTGGTTATACTGGTTATACTGGTTATACTGGTATACTGTTATACTGGTTATACTGGTTATACTGGTTATACTGGTTATACTACGGTTATACTGGGTTATACTGGTTTATACTGGTTATACTGGGTTATACTGGTTATAACTGGTTATACTGGTTATACTGGTTATACTGGTTATACTGGTTATACTGGTTATACTGGTTATACTGGGTTATACTGGTTATACTGGTATACTGGTTATACTGGTTATACTGGGTTATACTGGTTATACTGGTTATACTGGTTATACTGGGTTATACTGGTTATACTGGGTTATACGGTTATACTGGGTTATACTGGTTATACTGGTTATACTGGTTTATACTGGTTATACTGGTTATACTGGGTTATACTGGTTATACTGGGTTATACTGGTTATACTGGTTATACTGGTTATACTGGTTATACTGGTTATACTGGTTATACTGGTTATACTGGTTATACTGTTAACTGGTTATACTGGTTATACTGGTTATACTGGTTATTATACTGGTTAACTGTTATACTGGTTATACTGGTTATACTGGTTATACTGGTATAACTGGTTATAACTGGGTTATACTGGTTATACTGGTTATACTGGTTATACTGGTTATACTGGTATACTGGTATACTGGTTATACTGGGTTATACTGGTTATACTGGTTATACGGTTATACTGGTTATACTGGTTATACTGGTTATACTGGTTATACTGGGTATACTGTTAACTGGGTTATACTGGTTATACTGGTTATACTGGTTATACTGGTTATACTGGTTTATACTGGGTTATACTGGTTATACTGGGTTATACTGGTTATACTGGTTATACTGGTTTATACTGGTTATACTGGGTTATACTGGTTATACTGGTTATATAACTGGTTATACTGGTTATACTGGTTATACTGGTTATACTGGTTATACTGGTTATACTGGTATACTGGTTATACTGGTTATTACTGGGTTATACTGGTTATACTACTGGTTATACTGGTTATACTGGTTATACTGGTTATGATACTGGGTTATACTGGTTATACTGGTTATACTGTACGTTATACTGGTTATACGGTTATACTGGTTATACTGGTTATAGTTATACTGGTTATACTGGTTATACTGGTTATACTGGTTATACTGGTTATACTGGTTATACTGGTTATACTGGTTATACTGGTTATACTGGTTATACTGTTATACTGGTTATACTGGTTATACTGGTTATACTGGTTATACTGGTTATACTGGTTATACTGGTTATACTGGTTATACTGGTTATACTGGTTATACTGGTTATAACTGGTTATACTGGTTATACTGACGGTTTATTATACTGGTTATACTGGTTATACTGGTTATACTGGTTATACTGGTTATACTGGTTATACTGGTTATACTGGGTTTATACTGGTTATACTGGTTATACTGTTATACTGGTTATACTGGTTATACTGGTTATACTGGTTATACTGGTTATACTGGTTATACTGGTTATACTGGTTATACTGGTAGTTTAAATAACTGGTTATACTGGTATACTGTTATACTTATACTGGTTATACTGGTTAACTGGTTATACTGGTTATACTGGTTAACTGCTGGTTATACACTGGTTATACTGTTACTTATACTGGTTATACTGGTTAACTGGTTATAACTGGTTATACTGGGTTATACTGGTTATACTGGTTATACTGGTATACTGGTATACTGGTTATACTGGGTTACTAAAACTGTATACTGGGTTATACTGTATCGGTTAACTGGTAACTGGTAACTGGTTTGGTATACTGGTTATACTGGTTATACTGGGTAACTGGTTATACTGGTTACGTTAACTGGGTATACGTATACTGGTTACTAACTGGTATAACTGGGTATACGACTGGTGTATACACCGTAGTGGGTCATGGCTGGGTAACACCTGTCCCTGTCCCACCTGTCCCTCACCTGTCTCACCTGGTCCACCTGTCTCACCTGTCTCCCCTGTCCACCTGTCCAATCTGTCCACCTGTCCCTCACCTGTCCCTCACCTGTCTCACCTGTGTCTCACCTGCCCAGCACGCTGCAGACCGAGGTGAAGCCGGTGCTGGAGAAGCTGACGCAGGACCAGGACGTCGACGTCAAATACTTCGCACAGGAGGCACTGACAGGTGAGGCACACCTGGGACACACCTGGGACACTGGGGACACCTGGGATACACCTGGAGACACCTGGGACACACCTGGGACACTGGGGACACATCTGGGACACACCTGTAGACACCTGGGACACACCTGGACACACCTGGGACACACCTGGGGATACCTGGGGCACTGGCACACCTGGATAACACCTGGGATACACCTGGGACACATCTGGGACACACCTGGGACACACCTGGAGACACCTGGGATACACCTGGGACACATCTGGGACACACCTGGGACACACCTGGAGACACCTGGGACACACCTGGGACACTGGGGACACCTGGGACGCACGTGGGACGCACCTGTAGACAACTGGGACACACCTGGGACACACCTGGGGCATACCTGGGGCACACCTGGGGCACACCTGGGACACTGGGGACACCTGGGATACACCTGGAGACACCTGGGTGGAGAAGGACGACCTTGGGGGGAATTCAGGGGACACTGGGGGAGGTTGGGGATACCTGGGGGGCACCAGGGACAACCTGGGACACCTGGGGGAGGAAATGAGGGGACAGAAGACACCTGGGGGAGGTGGGGGACACCTGGGACACACCTGGGGACACCTGGGGGGGGACAGGGAACACCTGGGGACACCTGGAGATACCTGGGGGGGCACCTGGGGAGCCCTGGGACACACCTGAGCCCCCCAGGTGTGCCCAGGTGTGCCCAGGTGCGCCGTGCTGACGTCACTCTCTCTCTCCTCCCCTCCCCCACAGTGCTGGCGCTGGCCTGACCCCTCCCCCCTCCCCCTCCCCCCCCGCATGTGATCGGCGCTGTGGCCGCCCCTCCCCCACGCCCCTCCCCCCCCTCCCTGCCGTTCATTAATTCATTAATTAATTCATTAATTAATTCATTAATTAACGATGATTTCGCCGTTAATAAAAACCACAACGAGGCTCGGGAGTCGTTTATTTATTTGGGGGTGGGGTGGGGGAGGGGCGCGAGGGGGTGGGGGGGAGGGCGGCGGCAGCGCGGGGGTCACGTGGTGCGAAACGCGCCCCCTCCCCCACTTAAAAAAAATTAATTTAAAAAATTAAATACATTAATTAAATAAAAAAAGCGCCGCTGGCCCTTTAAATGGAAGCCACGCCCCATTACGCGCTGCGCGGGCCACGCCCACCCGTCCGCTCTGCGCACGCGCGCGGCGCGCAGGCCACGCCCCCCCCGTCCCCCCTCAGGCGGCGCGCGCGCGGCGGGACCGGGAAAAAAACCGGGAGCGGCCTCAGGAAGCGGCGGGAGCTTCCAGAAGGTTCCGGGAGGCTCCGGGAGCCTTCGGGATCCCCCCCGGACCGGCGCCATGTCGGACTCGGGGCAAAGCCCCGCCCCCGGCGCGCGGCGCCGCTGCTGGAACCGCGAGAAGGAAACGGAAGGAGGCGGGGAGCGGCGGGTGGGCGGGGCTAAGGGAGTGGGCGGGGTTAATGGTGGGCGGGGCTTGGAGTGATTGATGGGCGGTGCGAGGCTTCAGAGTGATTGGCGGGTGTTGTAAAGGGGCGGGGCTTCGGAATGATGGGTGCTGGTAAAGGGGCGGGGCTTGAGTGATTGACGGGTGCTGTAAAAGGGGCGGGGCTTGAGAATGATTGACAGGTGGTGGTAAAGGGGGAGGCCAGAGCAGTGTGGGCGTGTCCAGAGCGGTGTGGGCGTGGTTTGAGGAGGGAGGCGTGGCTTCACCAGAGTGAGGCAGTTATGGGCGTGTCCGGAGCGCTGTGGGCGTGTCCTAGCTCCTCATAAACAGCCGTGAGCCCCACCTGGGAGGGGGCGTGGCTTTACGGAAGTGGGCGTGGCTGTACCTGGGGAAGCCTGGCTGATAGGGGATGTGTCTCACCTGGTGGCGTGGCCTCGCTGACCCCGCCCCGCCCACAGGAGGTGGGGGAGGAGCCGGCGGGGGCCCTGCAGAAGACGCCAATCATCCTGGCCAAGCCCCCGGCCGAGCGGGTGAGTCAGAGGGGGCGTGGCCACCTCGAAAAAGGGGCGTGGTCATCTCCACACCCCATGACGTCATTTTCTTTTTTTTTTTTCCCCCCAACAGCAACCGCCCCTGGCCGCTCCCAAGGCGGGGCCGGCTCAAGCCCCGCCCCCTCCCGCCCCGGCCCCGCCCATCGTGCTGATGAAAGCGCGGGGGGAGGAGGGGCGGGGAGGGGGCGTGGCCTCCTCGGGGGCGGTGGGGGAGGGGCCGGCGCAAGCCCCGCCCCTGGAGAGGGAGGGGCCACGCCCCACCCAGCCTGTCTATCAACTGCACAGCCGCGGGTTGGCCCCGCCCGCCGCGCTGGACCGTGAGTGGGCGGGGCTAAATGGGGGGGCGTGGTCGGGGCGGAGAGGTGGGAGGGGCTAAAAGGGGCGTTGCGGTGTTCAGGGGTGAATGGGCGGGGCTAAATTGGGGTAAGGATGGGCTTGGTCATGGTGTGCTCGCTGTGGGCGGGGCTAAAGGGAATGGGCAGGTAACGTGGGTGGGGCTTTGTGGCTAGGGCGTGGTCACGACTGGGTGTGGACGCTGTGGGCGGGGCTTAGCTGATTAGGATTATAAAGGGGCGTGGCTTCGAAGGGGCGTGGTTAAAGCGGGCATGCTCGCGGTGGGCGTGGCCAAAGCGGGATTGGGCGCCTCAAAGGGGCGGAGTTTTGTCTGGGGGCGTGACATAATCACTATGGGCGTGGTCTACGGAGAAAGGGGAGGGGTTTAGGGGCGGTGGGCGTGTCTCCAGCACTTAGCCCCGCCCCCTCGCAGCCGCCCAGGCCCAGGCCCGGCTGGCGGCGCCCGAGAAGATGAAAAGCAGCATCAAACTGGTGGACGAGCAGATGAACTGGTGCGACAGCGCCCTGGAGGTGGGCGGGGCTTTGGGGGGTGTGGCTGATGAGGGGGCGTGGTTTGTTCCCCCCCCCGGGAGCCTCCCAGTGATTCCCGGTGCTCGCAGTTCCTGCTGGAGCAGACGGACGTGCTGGTGGTGGGAGCGCTGGGGCTGCAGGGCACCGGGAAATCCACGGTGCTGTCACTGCTGGCCGGGAACCAGCCCGAGGAGGATCCGCGGTACTGGGGGGACTGGGAGGGGAGTGGGAGGGACTGGGGGGGACTGGGAGGGACTGGGATGGACTGGGGGGATTGGGAGGGGACTGGGATGGACTGGGAGCGACTGGGATGGGACTAGGAGGGACTGGGGAACTGGAGAGATTGGGAGGAACTGGGAGGGACTGGGATGGACTGGGAAGGGATTGAGAGGGACTGGGATGGACTGGGAGCGACTGGGATGGGACTGGGAGGGGACTGGGGGAACTGGGAGAGATTGGGAGGAACTGGGAGGGGACTGGGATGGACTGGAAGGGATTGAGAGGGACTGGGATGGACTGGGAGCGACTGGGATGGGACTGGGAGGGGACTGGGGAGCTGGGAAGGGATTGGGATGGACTGGGAGGGGATTGGAGGGACTGGTTTATACTGGGATGGACTGGGGTGAACTGGGATGGACTGGGATGGACTGGGTGAACTGGGATGGACTGGGATGGACTGGGATGGACTGGGATGGACTGGGGTGAACTGGGATGGACTGGGACGGACTGGATGGACTGTGGATGGACTGGGGTGAACTGGGATGGACTGGTTTATACTGGGCAGGAGTGGGAAGGGTTTAAGCCATACTGGAATGGCTTTAGGGGTAACTGGGCCATACTGGGATGTACTGGGATGGGTTTAGGGCATTCTGGGGTTCATTTGGGCCGTGCTGGGATGGACTGGGATGAACTGGGATGGACTGGGGTGAACTGGTTTATACTGGGATGAACGGGGATGGATTGGTTTATACTGGTCTATACTGGTCCATACTGGTTTATACTGGTCTATACCGGTCCATACCGGTCTATACTGGTTTATACTGGTCCATACTGGTCCATACTGGTCCATACTGGTCTATACTGCTCCATACTGGTTTATACCGGTCTATACTGGTCTATACTGGTCCATACCGGTCTATACTGGTCCATACTGGTCCGTACTGGTCTATACTGGGCGGAACCGGCTCAGCCCCGGCTGTAACCGCTCCGTCCCGGCTCGCCCAGCTCCTTCGTGTTCCGGCCGCAGCCGCCGGAGCTGCGCGAGCGCGCCGGGGCCCAGACGGGCGGCATCGACCTCTTCGTCACCCAGGAGCGCGTGCTCTTCCTCGACACCCAGGTAATTAGCGCCAATTAACGCTAATTAACGCTAATTAACCCTAATTAGCGCGGCTTGCCCCTCCGTAGCAGCCGGCAATTGGCGTTAATTGGCTCTAATAATTATTAGGTGAGGGTTTATTGTTTAGTAATGAACCCGGAGAGGTTGGGTGTTGGTTAATTAGGGGTTAATTAGGGTGTAATTAGCGGTGGTTGGCTGGGAAGGGGGTTAATTGTGCTTAATTGGGTTTAATTGCTTTTGAATTAGCGTTTATTGCCCCAGAAAGGGAACTTAATTGGGGTTAATTAATGTTAATTTGCTCGTAATTACCCTGATTACCGTAATTACTCTGGTTACCGTAATTATTAGAATTGCCGTAATTATTAGAATTACCATAATTACCCAAATTACCGTAATTATTAAAATTAGCATAATTATAAAAATTACCGTAATTACCCCAATTACTGTAATTACCCTGATTACCGTAATTATCAAAATTACCGTAATTACCCAAATTACCCTGATTACCGTAATTATCTAAATTACCATAATTACCCAAATTACCGTAATTATCAAAATTACCATAATTATAAAAATTTCCGTAATTGCCCAAATTACCGTAATTACCCTGATTACCGTAATTACCCAAATTACCGTAATTATCGAAATTACCATACTTATAAAAATTACCGTAATTATCGAAATTAGCATAATTGCCCTGATTACCATAATTACCCAAATTACCGTAATTACCCAAGTTATCCTAATCACCCCACTTCCCATAATTAACTAGCCCCCCCCTTTCCCCGCCCTTTCATTACCATAACTGGGGAGGTGGGCGTGGCCTCACCCGACCCCACCCCTCCTGGCCACGCCCCCAGCCCATCCTCAGCCCCGCCCCACCTGGATCACCTGATCAACAACGACCGGAAGCTGCCGCCGGAATTCGCGCTGCCCCACGCTTACGTGGAGACGCAGGTGAGGGCGGGGTTATGCTAATGAGGCGCTAATGAGGCGCTAATGAGGGGGCCCGGGCTGATGAGCGCTGCCCCCTCCCCGCAGTCGCTGCAGATCGCAGCGTTCCTGTTCACCGTGTGCCACGTGGTGCTGCTGGTGCAGGACTGGTTCACCGACCTGGGGCTCTACAGGTGAGAGCAGGAACGGCCCCAGAATGGGCTGAAAATGGGCTAAAAATGGGCTGAAACTGGGCTAAAAAACAGCCTGAAAATGGGTTAAAAATGGGCTGAAACTGGGCTAAAAAACAGCCTGAAAATGGGTTAAAAATGGGCTGAAAATGGGCTAAAAAACAGGCTGAAAATGGGTTAAAAATGGGCTGAGAGAGACCCAGAAATGGGCTGAAAAACGGCTCAAAAATGGGTTGAAAATGGGCTTAAAATGGGCTGAAACTGGGCTAAAAAACAGCCAAAAAAAGGGCTGAAAATGGGATAAAAAACAGGCTGAAAATGGGATAAAAATGGGCTGAGAGGGACCCAGAAATGGGCTGAAAATGGGCTGAAACTGGCTAAGAAACGGCCCAAAAATGGGGTAAAAATGACCCAAAAATGGGCTGAAAATGGGCTAAAAAACGGCTCAAAAATGGGTTAAAAATGACCCAAAAATGGGCTAAAAAACAGCCCAAAAATGGGTTAAAAATGACCCAAAAATGGGCTAAAAAACAGCCCAAAAACGGTTAAAAATGACCGAAAAATGGGCTAAAAACCAGCCCCAAAATGGGCTGAAAATGACCCAAAAATGGGCTGAAAATGGGCTGGAACTGACCCCAAAAATTTGCTAAAAAAACTGCCCAAAAATGACCCAAAAATGGGCTGGAAACGATCCAAAAATGACCTAAAAATTCCCCCAAACTGACGTAGAAGTGACCCTTAAACTGACCCCAAAAATGGCCCAAAATTCACCCAAAAATCACCCAAAAATGACCTAAAAATGACCCCCAAAATCACCCAAAATTGACCCCAAAATGACCCCAAACTGCCCCAAATACCCCCTAAGTGCCCCCAAATGCCCCCCGAGTGCCTTTCTGCCCCCCAAGGCCCCCAAACTGCCCCCTAAGTGCCCCCAAATGCCCCCCAAGTGCCCCCAAATGCCCCCCAAGTGCCCCCAGTGCTCCCCAAGTGCCCCCCAAGTGTCCCAAATGCCCCCCAAGTGCCCCCAGTGCTCCCCAAGTGCCCCCCAAGTGTCCCAAATGCCCCCAAGTGCTCCCAAAGTGCCCCCTAATGCCCCTAAGTGCCCCCCAAATGCCCCTAATGCCCCCTAAGTCCTCCCCAAGTGCCCCCAAACGGCCCCCCAAGTGCCCCCGAGTGCTCCCCAAGTGCCCCCCAAGTGCCTCAAATGCCCCCTAAGTGCCCCCAAACTGCCCCCTGAGTGCCCCAAATGCCCCCCAAGTGCCTTTCTGACCCCCAAGTGCCCCCTAAGTGCCCCCAAACTGCCCCAAGTGCCCCCCAAGTGCCCCAAATGCCCCCCAAACTGCCCCCTAAGTGCCCCCAAATGCCCCCTAAGTGCCCCAAGTATCCTCCAAGTGCCCCCTAAGTGCCTTTCTGCCCCCTAAGTGCCTCAAATGCCCCCCAAGTGCCCCAAACTGCCCCCAAGTGCCCCAAAACTGCCCCTAAGTGCCCCCAAACTGCCCCCCAAGTGCCCCAAAACTGCCCCCTAAGTGCCCCCAAATACCCCCTAAGTGCCCCAAACCTGCCCCCTAAGTGCCCCCAAATACCCCCTAAGTGCCCCAATGCCCCCTAAGTGCCCCCCAATGCCCCCCAAGCGCCCCCCAAGTGCCCCCCAAGTGCCCCCCAATGCCTTGGTGCCCCGCGGTGCCCGCAGGTTCCTGCAGACGGCCGAGATGGTGAAGCCGCCGACGCCGTCCCCCGAGCCACGACTCGAGCGGGGCCGGGGCCGAGGAGCCCTCGGAGTATTACCCACACCTGGGTGAGCACCTGGGCAGTGAACCTATAGATCCTGACCCACACCTGGGTGAGCACCTGGGCAGTGAACCTATGGATTGAACCTATAGATCCTGACCCACACCTGGGTGAGCACCTGGGCAGTGAACCTATGGATTGAACCTATAGATCCTGACCCACACCTGGGTGAGCACCTGGGCAGTGAACCTATGGATTGAACCTATAGATTATCCACACCTGGGTGAGCACCTGGGCAGTGATCCTATAGATCCTGACCCACACCTGGGTGAGCACCTGGGAGTGAACCTATGGATTGAACCTATAGATCCTGCCCCACACCTGGGTGAGCACCTGGGGAGTGAACCTATGGATTGAACCTATAGATCTGAGCTACAGATCCTGCCCCACACCTGCGTGAGCCCTGTGGATTTAACCTATGGATTTACCCTATAGATTCTGCCCCACACCTGAGTGAGCCCTATGGATAGTGCCCTAGAGATCCTGATCCATGGTGCCCCCGAGGTGTGCTCAGGTGCCCCCAGGTGTGCTCAGGTATCCCCCAGGTGTGCCCAGGTGTGCTCAAGTACCCCCCAGGTGTCCCCCAAGTGCCCCCATGTGCCCCCAGGTGCCCCCCAGGTGTGCTCAGGTACCCCCCAAGTGCCCCCAGGTGTGCCCAGGTGCCCCCAGTGTGTGCCCAGGTACCCCCCAGATGCCCCCAGGTGTGCCCAGGTACCACTCAGGTGCCCCCAGGTGTGCTCAGGTGTGCCCAGGTACCCCCTAGCTGTGCTCAGGTGCCCCCCAGGTGTGCCCAGGTGCCCCCCAGGTGTGCTCAGGTGCCCCCCCAGGTGTGCTCAGGTGCCCCCAGGTGTGCCCAGGTACCCCCTAGCTGTGCTCAGGTGCCCCCAGGTGTGCCCAGGTATCCCCCAGGTGTGCTCAGGTGCCCCCCAGGTGTGCCCAGGTACCCCCTAGCTGTGCTCAGGTGCCCCCCCAGGTGTGCTCAGGTGTTCCCCCCGCAGTGTTCGTGCAGACCCGCGCTCCCCCCGAGTGTTTCTCCCCGCGGCGCCTGGGGCAGATGCAGCGCGTGCTGGGCCGGCTGATGGCGCACATCGCGCCTCAAGTACCGCGGTACGGGGGGATTTGGGGGGATTTGGGGGGTCCTGACAGGGTTTGGGGGGTCCTGACAGGGTTTGGGGGGTCCTGACAGGGTTTGGGGGGTCCTGAGGGGGATTTGGGGGGTCCCTGAGGGGGGGATTTGGGGCTGATGGCGCACTCGCGCCTCAAGTACCGTGGTACGGGGGATTTGGGGGGGATTTGGGGGGTCCTGAGGGGGATCTGGGGGGTCCTGACAGGGTTTGGGGGGTCCGGGGGGGGTCCTGAGGGGGATTTGGGGGGTCCTGACAGGGCTTGAGGGGTCCTCGGGTGGTCCTGAGGGGGATTTGGGGGTCCTGGGGGGGATTGGGGGCTTCCTGAAAGGGTCTGGGAGGGACCTGAGGGGATCTGGGGGGGTCCTGGGGGAATCCTGAGGGGGATTGGGGGGTCTGAGGGATTTGGGGGGTCCTGAAAGGGTCTGGGGGGGATTGCGGGGGGATTGGGGGGGGGTCCTGAGGGGATTTGGGGGGTCCTGAAAGGGTCTGGGGGGGACCTGGGGGATTGGGGGTCCTGGGAGGGTCCTGGAAGGGTCTGGGGGGGATTGGGGGGGATTGCAGGGGTCCTAAGGGGATTTGTGGGGTCCTGAGGGGATTTAGGGGGTCTGGGGGATTGGGGGGGATTTGGGGGTCCTGAGGGGATTTGGGGGGTCTGAGGGGGATTGGGGGGGATTTGGGGAAGGTTTGAGGGGTCCCTGAGGGGACTGGGGGGGTCCTGGGGGGATTTGAGGGGGGATTGGGGGGTCCTGAGGGGATTTGAGGGGGTCCTGAAAGGGTCTGGGGGGATTGGGGGGGATTTGGGGGGCCCTGAGGGGATTTGGGGAAGGTTTGAGGGGTCCTGAGGGGGTTTGGGGGGGATTCGGAGGAGTTCCAGGTGGGTTTTGGGGGTCCCGAGGGAGATTTTGGAGGGTCCTGAGGGGATTTGGGGGGTCCTGAGGGGGGTTTGGGGGGCCCCAGGTGTGTTTGGGGCTCCCAGGTGAGACCCAGGTGTGCCCAGGTGATCCTAGGTCAATCCCAGGTGTATTTTTGGGCTCCCAGGTGAGTCCCAGGTGCCCCCAGGTCAGTCCCAGGTGCCCCCAGGTCAGTCCCAGGTGTGGTTTTGTGCTCCCAGGTGAGTCCCAGGTGTATTTTTGGACTCCCAGGTGAGTCCCAGGTGTGCTTTGGGCCCCCAGGCTCGCTGTCCATGCGGGAGCTGCTCCCAGGTGCGCCCCCAGGTGCGCCCCCCGAGCCCGAGGTCAATCTGTTCCTGCTGCCCCCCCTGGAGGAGGAGGCCGAGGACGCCCCCCCGCGGGCAGGTGAGCTCCCAGTATAAACCAGTACAAACCAGTAACCCCCCAGAGCCCCCCCAGCTCCATCCCAGTCCTCCAGTCCATCCCAGTCTGTCCCAGTTCCCCCAGTCCATCCCAGTTCATCCAGTTCATCCCAGTTCATCCCAGTCCCTCCCAGTCTGTCCCATTCATCCAGTCCATCCCAGTTCATCCCAGTTCATCCCAGCCCCAGTCCTCCGTCCATCCCAGTCTGTCCCAGTTCCCTCCCAGTCCATCCCAGTTCATCCCAGTTCATCCCAGTCCCTCCCAGTCCATCCCAGTCTGTCCCAGTTCCATCCCAGTCCATCCCAGTTCATCCCAGTTCATCCCAGTCCCTCCCAGTCTGTCCCAGTTCCCCTCCCAGTCCGTCCCAGAGCCTCTGCTAAAGGCTGTGTCCACACAGGTGAGCTCCCAGTATAAACCAGTACAAACCAGTAACCCCCCAGAGACCCCCAGCTCCGTCCCAGTGCCCCCAAACCCCTCTCCCAGTCCATCCCAGTCCATCCCAGTACACCCCAAATCCCCTCCCAGTATCTCCCAGTGTCTCCAGCCTCTCTCCCAGTATATCCCAGTATATCCCAGTACATCCCAGGGTCACCAATCCCCTCCCAGTCCCTCCCAGTCCATCCCAGTCCCCTCCCAGTATATCCCAGTACACCCCAGTGCCCCCCAATCCCCTCCCAGTGCCTCCCAGTGCCCCCCAATCCCCCCCAAAACCCCCTCCCAGTCCCCTCCCAGTCTAACCCAGTGCCCCCCAATCCCCTCCCAGTGCCCCCCAACACCTCCAGTCCCTCTCCCAGTGCCACCCAATCCCCCCAATCCCCTCCCAGTCCATCCCAGTCCCCTCCCAGTATATCCCAGTGCCCTCCCAGTCCCTCCCAGTGTAACCCAGTGCCCCCCAATCCCCTCCCAGTCTCTCCCAGTCTCTCCCAGTCCATCCCAGTGCCCCCCAATCCCTCCCAGTGCCTCCCAATCCCCTCCCAGTGCCCCCCAACGCCTCCAGCCCCTCTGCCAGTGCCCCCCAATCCCCTCCCAGTCCATCCCAGTCCCCTCCCAGTATATCCCAGTCCCCCCCAATCCCCTCCCAGTATATCCCAGTCCCTCCCAATCCCTCCCAGTATTCCAGTCTAACCCAGTGCCCCAGTGAACCCAGTGCCCCCAATCCCCCCCCAATCCCTCCCAGTGCCCCCCAATCCCCTCCCAGTCCCCATCCTAATCCCCTCCCAGTGCCCCCCAGTGTAACCCGGTGCCCCGCAGGTGGGGGCGGGGCGCTGTTCCCCGCCCTGCCCCCGTTCCGGGGTCGGGGGGGGCTGGGGGGGCTCCTGGCCCGGCTGCGGGGGAGGGTCCTGGCGGCCGCGCGCTCCCAGTTATCCCACAGCCTGCTGACCGAGCGCAACTGGTGAGACTGGGGGGCACTGGGGGGGGCCGGGAGAGGGGCTGGGAGGGACTGGGGGGGACTGGGGGTGTGCGGGGAGGGGGTCTGGGGGGGACTGGGAGCGCTGGGGGGGGCGGGCAGGGGGGCTGGGAGGGACTGGGGGGCACTGGGAGGGGATTGGGAGGGACAGGGAGCCACTGGGAGAGGGTCTGGGGGCACTGGGAGTCACTGGGGGGGGTTTGGGGGGACTGGGAGGGACTGGGAGGGCGGGCAGGGGGCACTGGGAGGGACTGGGGGGCACTGGGGGGGATTGGGAGGGACTGGGGGGGCAGGCAGGGGGTCTGGGGGGACTGGGAGAGGGTTTGGGGACTACTGGGAGCCACTGGGAGAGGGTCTGGGGGGACTGGGAGCGCTGGGGGGGGCACGGGAGGGGGTCTGGGGGCACTGGGAGAGGGTTTGGGGGGGACTGGGGGCACTGGGAGCCACTGGGAGGGGAACTGGGGGGCACTGGGAGAGGGTCTGGGGGCACTGGGAGAGGGTTTTGGGGGTCTGGGAGCCACTGGGAGAGGGTCTGGGGGCACTGGGAGAGGGTCTGGGGGCACTGGGAGTCATTGGGAGGGACTGGGGGGAATTGGGAGGGACTGGGAGCCACTGGGAGAGGGTCTGGGGGGACTGGGAGGGACTGGGAGGGGGTCTGGGGGCACTGGGAGGGGGACTGGGAGGGACTGGGAGGGAATTGGGAGGGACTGGGAGCCACTGGGAGAGGGTCTGGGGGGACTGGGAGGGACTGGGAGGGACTGGGAGCCACTGGGATGGGGTTTAGGGGCACTGGGATGGAATTGGGAGGGACTGGGATATACTGGGAGGGTGTTGGGGGGCACTGGGATGGATGGGGGGGACTGGGATGGACTGGGATATACTGGGACATACCAGGATGGACTGGGACGAACTGGGACGGGTTTTGACGGGTACTGGGATGAACTGGGACGGGATTTGGAGATAACCGGGAGCGCCTGCCTTACTTCCACTGGTCCATACTGGTCCATACTGGTCCGTATGTCCATACTGGTCCATACTGGGCGGCAGGTTCCACTACGCCGCCCGCATCTGGGACGGGGTGAAGAAATCCTCGGCGCTGGCCGAGTACGGCCGCTTACTGGGCTGAACTGGGAGCACTGGGACGCCATCACCGACACCAATAAACCCCCTCAAAACCGCCTCGTTTCCCTCTTAATTACCGCCAAGCCTTAATTAACTACCCCCCTCGTGCTAATTAGTCCTGATTAGCCCTCAAAAATTGAATTTAAAGTTAAATTTTAGGGTTTAACCGCCCGCCCTCAGCGCTGCCCCCCCCCCCCCCCCCCCTCCCCTCACGGCTTCCCGCGCTTTGAAAATGGCGGGAAAACCCTCAGGGGAGGGAGAAGAACGCCGTTACCATAGAGACAGGAGGACCGGCGGGGTAGAGCGCCCCCCTCCTTGGAGGACCGGAAGTCCCGCTTTGCTCTATGAGTGGGAAGACCGGAAATCCCCTCAGAACCATAGAGTGCAGGGGGAGGTGTTTGGCGGAGCGTCGCCCGTGAGGGCTCTGAGGCGACTTCCGGCGGGCATGGCGGAGCTGCCGTTAACGCGTGTGGTGTCCGTGAGCAGCGCGGACCCGGTGGGTCCGGGAAGGGGCTCGGGAATCCCGGGAAGGGGTTCAGGAATCCCGGGAAAGGGGTTCGGGGATCCCGGGAAGGGCTCGGTGCTGAGCGTGCGGTGTTCCCGGCAGCGTTACCCGGCCGAGAATTTGCTGCGGCCCAATGATGGCGGGCGGTGGAGAGGGGCGGCGGCGGGGGAGAAACAGCTGAGCGTGGTGCTGGAGGTACCGGGAGGGACTGGGAATGGGAATTGGGGGCACTGGGAGGGACTGGGAGGGATTGGGGGGGACTGGGAATGGGAATTGGGGGCACTGGTGAGGGACTGGGGGGGACTGGGAATGGGAATTGGGGGCACTGGGAGGGATTGGGGGGGACTGGGAATGGGAATTGGGGGCACTGGGAGGGACTGGGGGGACTGGGAATCGGAATTGGGATGGACTGGGAGGGATTGGAGGGGACTGGGAGGGAATGGGAGGGGATTGGGGGGCACTGGAAGGGAATTGGGGGATTGGGGGGACTGGGAAAGGGAAATGGGGGGATTGGGAGCGATGGGAGGAATTGAGGGGCACTGGGAGTGAACTGGAGGGCACTGGGTGTACTGGGGGGCACTGGAGTGAACTGGGGGGCACTGGGCTGTACTGGGGGGATGAGCTGTACTGGGGGGCACTGGGCTGTACTGGGGGGCACTGGGCTGTACTGGAGGGCACTGGGCTGTACTGGGGGCACTGGGCTGAACTGGGGGCACTGGGAGTGAACTGGGGGGCACGGGCTGTATGGGAGTGAGCTGGGGGCACGGGGCTGTACTGGGATTGAACTGGGGGGCACTGGGCTGTACTGGGGGCACTGGGAGTGAACTGGAGGGCACTGGGCTGTACTGGGGGGCACTGGGAGTGAACTGGGGGGCATGGGCTGTACTGGGGGGCACTGGGCTGTACTGGGGGGCACTGGGCTGTACTGGGGGGCACTGGGCTGTACTGGAGGGCACTGGGCTGTACTGGGGGGCACTGGGCTGTACTGGGGGGCACTGGGAGTGAACTGGGGGGCACTGGGCTGTACTGGGAGTGAGCTGGGGGGCACGGGGCTGTACTGGGATTGAACTGGGGGGCACTGGGCTGTACTGGGATTGAACTGGGGGGCACTGGGCTGTACTGGGGGGCACTGGGAGTGAATGGGCTGTACTGGGATTCACTGGGTGAACTGGGGGGCACTGGGAGTGAACTGGGCTGTACTGGGATTCACTGGGATGAACTGGGATGCACTGGGGGGCACTGGGGGGTCGTGGGCGGGGTCTCTGCCCCTACCCTCCCCCCGCGGTGATTGTGGGCGTGGCCCGGCAGGTGGGCGGGGCCAAGCCCATCCACTCGCTGCACATCGGCAACGACGGCGCCGCCTTCGTGGAGGTGCTGCAGGGCTGCTCGGCGGGGGGCGACTTCCAGGTGAGCCCCGGGCACACCTGAGAGCACCTGAGCTCACCTGAGCCTCACCTGAGCCTGATCGCCTCACCTGAGTCTCACCTGAGTTTACCTGGGGCTCACCTGAGCACGCCTGAGCCTCACCTGAGCCTGATCCCCTGCCCTGAGCCTCACCTGTGTTCACCTGAGCCTCACCTGAGCCTGGTCCCCTGCCCTGAGCCTCACCTGAGCCTCACCTGAGCCTGATCCTCTGCCCTGAGCCTCACCTGGGGCTCACCTGAGCCCGATCCCCTGCCCTGAGCCTCACCTAAGTTTACCTGGGGCTCACCTGAGCCTCACCTGAGCTCACCTGAGCCTGATTCCCTGCCCTGAGCCTCACCTGGGGCTCACCTGAGCATCACCTGAGCCTGATCCCCTGCCCTGAGCCTCACCTGAGTTCACCTGGGGCTCACCTGATTGCACCTGAGCACACCTAAGCCTCACCTTACCCCTCTCTGAGCCTCACCTGCCCCACCTGTGCAGGTGCTGCTGCCCAGCGCGGCGCTGATGTCGCCCAGCGAGAGCCGGGCGGGGGCGGAGCCGCGGCGGGTGCGGCGCTTCGGGCCCGAGGCGCTGCTCAAGGCCCCGCCCACGGCCAGGTGCGACCGGCTGCGCGTGGTGCTGAGCCAGCCCTACTGCCAGGTGAGGGCGGCGCACCTGGGCGGGGTTGGACTCACCTGGGCGGGGCTTAGACTCACCTGAGCGAGGCCTGGACTCACCTGAGTGGGGCCTGGACTCACCTGAGTGGGGTCCACACTCACCTGGGTGGTACCTGGACTCACCTGAGCAGGGTCCAGACTCACCTGGATGGTCCCAGACTTACCTGAGTGGGGTCTGGGTGGGGTCCAGACTCACCTGGATGGTCCCAGACTCACCTGGGCAGGGTCCAGACTCACCTGAGTGGGGCCTGGACTCACCTGGGTGGGGTCTGGGCAGGGTCCAGACTCACCTGGGTGGTCCCAGACTTACCTGAGTGGGGCCTGGACTCACCTGGGTGGGGTCCAGACTCACCTGGGCAAGGCCTGGGTGGTCCTAGACTCACCTGGGTGGGGTCCAGACTCACCTGGATGGTCTCAGAGTCTCCTGGGTGGGGCCATGCGTGGGGTGTGGACTCACCTGGGCGTGGCCCTGCCTCACCTGCTGCCCCTCCCCAGACCCGCCCTTCGGCCTCTCCTTCATCCGCGTCTTCGCGCTCCCGAGGAGAGGAGGAGGGGGGGCAGGGGGCCACACCTGAGGCACAGGTGAGTGAACCCCACCTCCACCCCCCAAAAACGACCCCAGGTGACCCCGAGGTGACCCCCGCCCCTCCCCCAGCCGCGCCGCCTGGGCCCCTTCACGCTGCGCCAGGAGGGGGAGGGGAGCCCCCGCCGCCCCCCCGGCTCGCTCTTCTACCTGCGCCCCTCCCCCAACACAGGTAAGACCCCCCTCCCCCCCTCCCCAGCCCTCCCCCAGCCCTTCCCATTCATGGTGTCCCCTCCCCCCCCCCAGCCCCTCCCCCCCAGGAGCCCCCCGGGCCCAGCTACGCTGCGGCCGCGCTCGGGGCCAGCACAGGTGACGTCGGACAGGTAAGGGGGGGAGCCCACACTCACCTGGGGACCCCCAAACCTCACCTGGGAGACCCTAGACCTCACCTGGGGGACTCCAACACACCCGGGACCCCCAAGCCTTACCTGGAGACCCCAGAGCTCACGTGGGGATCCCTAAACCTCACCTGGGAACTCCTAAACTTCATCTGGGACTCCCCAAACCTCACCTGGGACCCCCCAAACCTCACCTGGGAGTCCAAAATCACACCTGGGACCCCCCAAATACACCTGGGACCCCAAACCTCACCTGGGGACTCCAAATCCACACCTGGACCCCAAGCCTTACCTGGAGACCGAGCCACCTGGACCCCAAACCTCACCGACCACCTCAAACCTCACCTGGGGACCCCCAAACCTCACCTGGACCCTCCAAATCACCTGGGACCCCAAACCTCACCTGGGACCTCCAAACCTCACCTGGGACCCCCAAACCTCTCACACTGGGACCCTCAAACCTCACCTGGGACCCCCCAAATACACCTGGGACCCCAAACCACCTGGGACCCTCAAACCTCACCTGGGACCCTCAAACCTCACCTGGACCAACACTGGGACCCCCAAATTCAACACTGGGACCCCCAAACTCACTACCAAACCTCACCTGGGACCCCCAAAATCACCTGGGACCCTCAAACCTCACCTGGGGACCCCAAACCTCACCTGTGCCCCTCCCCTTTAACCTCCCCTCCCCCCCGCAAGGCCCCCCAAGCCCGCCTGCCCCCCCCAAATCCCTGCCCCCATCCAAAAAACGCCCCAAACCCCCGCCCCTCCCCCTCTCCTCCCCCCGACCCAATTCGGAACCCCCCGAAAATTCGGGATCCAAAAAAATCCCGGCCTCTTCAAAACCTCGAACTCCGAAAACCCGATCCTCCAAATATTGGAATCCCCCAAAAATTTGGAATCCCCTAAAAATTACTGACCCGACAAAATCTGGGATCCCCCAAAAATTCGGAATCCCACCCCAAAAATCGAGTCCCAACAAAAAAACTCGGCTTCCCAAAAAATTCGGTTCCCCAAAAAATTCTGGATCCCCAAAAAATTCGGATCCCCAAAAAACTCTGGCCCCGCCCCTAAAAATTCTGGCCCCGCCCCTAAAACTGCGGAGGCCACGCCCACACCTGTTGGCCCCGCCCTGGGGGGGGTGGTGCTGGCGCTGAGCGGCTTCCAGAACCCTCTGCGGGCTCACCTGAGGGCGGCGGCCACGGCGCTGGGCGCCAGGTACAGACCCGACTGGACGGCGGAGTGCACGCACCTGGTGTGAGTGACCACGCCCACCGGGCTCACCTGGGGGGGGCCACGCCCTCCGGGCTCACCTGGGCGGGGGGACCCCCTGTGTGCACCTGGTGTGAGTGACCACGCCCACCGGGCTCACCTGGGCTGGGTGTGGTCACACCTGGATTGAGTGTGTCACACCTGGGATGGGTGGGTCACACCTGGGCTGGGTGTGGTCACAGCTGGATTGAGTGTGTCACACCTGAGATGGGCGTGGCCTCACCTGGATGGGTGTGTCCCCACCCCGCCCCATTCTGCATGTGTTTTGGGTGTTTTTTTAAGTTCTGTTCTTACCTGTCCAGGTGTGCTCTGACCATACCTGTCTCTGTTCTTACCTGTCCAGGTGTGCCTTCCCCAGGACGCCGAAGGCGGCGCGGGCGCGGCGCTCCGGGGGGGTCGTGGTGGGGCCCACCTGGATCTGGGAGTGCCAGAGGGCGGGGCGGAGGCTGCCCTGCGAGCCGTAAGCCACGCCCACCTGGGGACACACCTGGGGACACACGTGGGTGGAGAACACACCTGGGGAGGTACCTGGGAAACACTTGGGGAGCACCTGGGCACACCTGGATGGGACACGCCCACCTGGGGACACACCTGGGTGGGGAGCACACCTGAAGACACACCTGGGGACATACCTGGGGCACACCTGGATGGGACACATGCACCTGGGGACATACCTGGGGCACACCTGGGAAGCACCTGGGGCACACCTGAGTGGGAAGCACACCTGGAGACACACATGGGTGGGACACGCCCACCTGTGGGTTACACCTGGGGCACACCTGGGTGGGACACGCCCACCTGTGGGACACACCCTGGGTCACACCCACCTGGGCCACGCCCTGACAGGCCCCGCCCACCTGGGCAAGCCACACCCACTCCAGGTGGAGCTCTCTGAAGCCCCGCCCCCTAAGTAGGCATGGCTCTACCTGTGCCCCTCCCCCCCCCCAGGTACCTCCTCGACGGCTCCGCCTCCTCTGGCAGCGAAGGGGAGGAGGAGCCTGAGGAAGCCCCGCCCCCTTCCTGCCCCTCCCCCCAGGCGGGAAAAGGGGCGGGGCCAACACACCTGGACACACCTGAGACCCCGCCCCCCACGGCGCCGGCCACGCCCCCTGAGTCCGGTGACAGCGACGGCCAATCAGAGCAGTGAGTTGGGGTGGAGGGGGTGGGGTGGGCGGGGCAACACCTGGGATAGGTGTGAGTTCACCTGAAGTGGGCGTAGCTACACCTGGGACAGGTGTGAACTCACCTGAAATGGGCATGGCCAGACCTGGGGTGGGTGTGAGCTCACCTGAGGTGGGCGTGGCCACACCTGGGATAGGCCTGAACTCACCTACAATGGGCGTGGCCACACCTGGGGTGGGCGTGAGCTTACCTGAGGTGGGCGTGGCCATGCCTGGTGTGGGCGTGGCCTCATTTGAAGTGGTTGACATCATACCTGAGGTGGGCATGTCACACCTGGGGTAGGTGTGTGAACACCTGAGGTGGGCGTGGCCACGCCTGGGATGGGTGTGAGCTCACCTGAGATGGGCGTGGCCATATTTGAAGTGGTTTACATCATACCTGAGGTGGGCGTGGCCTCACCTGAGGTGGGCGTGTCCCCACTCAGCCGCTCCCCTCCCCCAGCTCCGACCCCTACTCCGGCTCCACCGAGGAGAACAGCGAGGACGAGGAGGGGGCGGGGCCGCCCCTCCCCCCCCTGCCCGGTGCGTGCCCCTCCCCCCCTTCCCAGCCCCTCCCCCTTTCCAATCCCCGCCCTCTGCGCTCACCTGGCCCCTCCCCCTCTTCCCAGATTTTTTCCAGGGTTGGGTTTTCCACCTGCACGGAGAATTCCCCGCGGAGCAGCGGCGGCGGCTGCGGCGCCTGGTGGTGGCGTTTGGAGGGTGGGCACTGGGTTATACTGGTTTATACTGGGAGGGGATTGGGGGTCACTGTTTATACTGGGAGGGGATTGGGGGTCACTGGTTTGTACTGGAATGGGGATTGGGGTCACTGGTTTATACTGGGAGGGGATTGGGGGTCACTGGTTTATACTGGGAGGGGATTGGGGGTCACTGGTTTATACTGGGAGGGGATTGGGGGTCACTGGTTTATACTGGGAGGGGATTGGGGGTCACTGGTTTATACTGGGAGGGGATTGGGGTCACTGGTTTATACTGGGAGGGGATTGGGGTCACTGGTTTGTACTGGGAGGGGTTTGGGGGTCACTGGTTTATACTGGGAGGGGATTGGGGTCACTGGTTTATACTGGGAGGGGATTGGGGGTCACTGGTTTGTACTGGGAGGGGATTGGGGGTCACTGGTTTATACTGGGAGGGGATTGGGGTCACTGGTTTGGACTGGGAGGGGATTGGGGGTTTAAACTGGTTTAAACTGGTCTATACTGGTCCATACTGGTCCGTACTGGTCCATACTGGTCCATACTGGTCCATACTGGTCCATACTGGTTTCCAGCTCCCTGCTGCCCTCCCTGGACCCCTCAGTGACCCACGTGGTGACGTCACAGGACTGGGACCCCGCCCTCCAGAAGGTGTGGCCTCAAAGGGCGGGGAAAAGCGGGCGTGGCTCGCTTTCCTCCTAGCCCCGCCCCTCTAACCGCAAGCCCCACCCCCAGGCGCTGGAGCTCCGCCCCTCGCTGCTTGTGCTGCGCCCCCATTGGCTGGAGCTGTGCGGGGAGGAGCAGCGCCCCCTGGCGGCCACGCCCTTCGCCGTCAGACCCCGGGAGTGACGTCATCGATGCCGACCACGCCCACTTTCCGCGTAACCACGCCCCTTTTCCTTTTAGCCACGCCCCCTTCTGCTTGAGGGGAAATTAAATTTGGGAACTAAAAGGGGCGTGGTTTAAAGGTGGGTGTGTTTTAAGGGTGGGCGTGGTTCAAAGGTGGGCGTGGCCTCGCTTAAAGGCACAGGGGGTTTTAATAAAGTTAATTATTTGAAATAACTAATTGAAGTATTTGTTAATAAAGCTTAAAAACAAAAATAATGCAGATAAAATTTTTTTATTTCATACTTAGAAATAAATGAGTTATATGATTTTATAGTGTAAATAAATTATAATTTTATGAGATAATTTTATAAGTAGTTATAATTTTATAATGTAAATAAATTATAATTTTGGAATATAAATAAATTATAATTTTATAGTATAAATAAATTATAATTTTATAATATGAATAAGTTGTAATTTTATAATATGAATAAATTATAATTTTATAAAATAAATTATAATTTTATAATATGAATAAATTATAATTTTGGAATATACATAAATTATAATTTTGGAATAGCATAAATAGTCCCTAAACGAATAATTTTATAATTATTTTATTATAGGATAAATGCCAGAATATAAACAATAAAAGCCAATATAGATAATATTACAAAATTTATATATATATAAAAAATAATTAATATAAATAAACATTACTGTACTAAACATATAAAGTAAAGTACATAAAAAATTAACACTGAGACAACCATAAACCCAAATTACACAAATAAACCCAAACAAACCCACCACGAATAAATACACCCAACCCAACAACACTCGGTATAAAAACCATAAAACAATTAGAATTAAAAAAATCAGCAAAATCTACGACATAAAATAATTACAATAAAATAAATCCGCGCGTTGCCCCTTTAAGGCGGACCCCCCCGCACCCATCGCCCTTTTAAGCGCCATCGCCGCTTTAAGCAGCCCCACCTCTTCAAGACGTTGCCCTTTTAAGCGCAAACCACGCCCACCTGTCGGCGCCATTGCCCTTTTAAGCACAAGCCACGCCCTCTTGTGGCGCCATTGCCCTTTTAAGTCCAAGCCACGCCCCTTTCCGCGCTCTTAAAGCGGCCCCGCGCTGCCGGTGGGCCCCACCGCCGCCATGTGGCTCCGCCGCGTCCCCGCCGCTGTCGCCGCCGCTGTCGCGACATCGCGAGGCCTCGCGACAGCGCCCAGGGAGGGGCGGCAGCTGCTGATGCGGCAGGTGGGGGCGGGGAGGGCGGGGAAAGGGGGGGGGGAGGGGGATTTGTTAATGGGGGAGGGGCGGGAGAGGTCAAAGGTCACGGAGGGGGGGAGGGGGCGGGGAGGATTTGGGATTTTTGGGAATTTTTTAAGGATTTTTTGAGGGTTTGGGAGGATTTTTCGCAGAGGTTTTCAGGAGTTTTTGCTGGTTTTTTCGAGGATTGTCCCGCTGGGTTTTTGAGGATTTTTTTTTTCAGGATTATTCGGGAATTTTATTTGAAATTTTGAGGGTTTTTTTTGAGGATATTTTGATTCTCTTTTTATTGTTTTTTTGATTTTTCTTTTTGTTTTTTGAGGATTTTTTAAAGGCTTTTTCAGGAGTATTTGAGGGGTTTTTTATTTTATGTTTTGGATTTTTTTTATTATTTTTTGAGGATTTTTTTAAAGGCTTTTTCAGGAGTATTTGAGGAATTTTTGGGGAGGTTTTGAGGATTTTTTTGGGAAGGTTTTGAGGATTTTCTGGGGGGATTTTTAGAGGATTATTCGAGGAGTTTTTGAGGATTTTGGGGGGGATTATTTGATGTTTTTTTCGGGATTATTTGATGATATTTTGGGGGATTTTTGGAGGATTATTCAAGAGGGTTTTGAGGATTATTCAAGGAGGTTTTGAGGATTTTCTGGGGATTTTTTGAGGATTATTCGAGGAGTTTTTGAGGATTTTGGGGGGATTATTTGATGATATTTTGGGGGAATTTTTGAGGATTATTCAAGGGGGTTTTGAGGATTTTCTGGGGGATTTTTTGAGGATTATTCTAGGGGGTTTTGAGGATTTTCCGGGGATTTTTTGAGGATTTTCCGTGGAGGTTTTGAGGATTTTCCGGGGATTTTTTGAGGATTATTCAAGGGATTTTGAGGATTTTCTGGGGGATTTTTTGAGGATTATTCAAGGGGGTTTGATGGATTTTCTGGGGAGGTTTTGAGGATTTTTTTGGGAAGGTTTTGAGGATTTTCTGGGGGATTTTTTGAGGATTATTCAAGGGAGTTTTGAGGATTTTCCGGGGATTTTTTGAGGATTTTCTGGGGAGGTTTGGAGGATTTTCCGGGGGATTTTTTGAGGATTATTCAAGGGAGTTTTGAGGATTTTCCAGGGAGGTTTTGAGGATTTTTCTGGGGACGGTTTGGAGGAATTTTTCTCCCCCCTCCCCAGCTCTTCGAGCCCCAGTCCTGCACCTACACCTACCTGCTGGCCGACGCGGCCACCGGCGACGCCGTCATCATCGACCCCGTGCTCGAGACCGTGCCCCGCGACCTGCGGCTGCTGCGCGAGCTCGGCCTCACCCTGCGCTACGCAGGTGCGCCCCGGACACGCCCACCCGCCCCCGGACACGCCCACCTGTCTCTGGACACGCCCACCTGTCTCTGGACACGCCCACCTATCCCTGGACATGCCCATCTGTCCCTGGACACGCCCGTCTGTCTTGAGATACGCCCACCCAGTTCTAGGACACGCCCATCCGAGCAGGGAGACGCCCACCTGTCCCTGGACACGCCCATCCGACCAGGGAGATGCCCGTCTGCCCAGGGACACGCCCACCCGGCCCCTGGACACGCCCACCTGTCCCTGGACACGCCCACCTGTCCCTGGACACGCCCATCTGTCTTGAGACACGCCCACCTGTCCCTGGACACGCCCACCTGCCCCTGGACACGCACACCTGTCCTAAGACACGCCCACCTGTCCAGGGACACACCCACCTGCCCCCGAACACGCCCACTGTTCTGCATCTTTAAACTCCGCCCACATCCGTCTTTAAGCCACACCCACTTGCCCCTTTAAGCTCCGCCCACACTGGGACTGACTGGGAGGGGAGTGGGATGGGACTGGGAAGTACTGGGAGGCACTGGGAGATTATTCGCCCCCCCCCCTTTCGGGGATGACATCACTCCAATGACGTCACCCCCATCAGTGACGTCACCCCCGCCCGCAGCCAACACGCACGTGCACGCGGATCACGTGACGGGCTCGGGCGCGCTCCGGCGCGCGCTCGGCTGCAGCAGCGCCACCTCGCGGGCGAGCGGCGCCAGCGCCGACCTGCGCCTGGCGGAGGGGGACGAGCTGCGCTTCGGCGCCTTCGTGAGAGACCCCGGGACCCCCGCCCGGGACCCCCGGGACCCTGACCCAACCGCGGGACCCCCGGGACCCCCGCCCGGGACCCCCGGGACCCTGACCCAACCCCGGGACCATGACCCCAGCCTGGGACCCTGACCCAACCCTGAGACCCCCGGGACCCCCGCCCGGGACCCCCGGGACCCTGACCCAACCCCGGGACCCTGACCCAACCCCGGGACCCTGACCCCAGCCCGGGACCCCCGGGACCCCCGCCCGAACCCATCCCGAGACCCCTACCCAACCCTGAGACCCCCGACCCCAGCCTGGGAACCCACCCCTGGGACCCCGAACCCATCCTGGGACCCTGACCCAACCCTGAGACCCCCGGGACCCCAGCCTGGGACCCCCGGGACCCCCGGGACCCTGACCCAACCCTGGGACCCCCGACCCCAGCCTGGGACCCCCGACCCCAGCCTGGGACCCCCGGGACCCCAGCCCGAACCCATCCCGAGACCCCTACCCAACCCTGAGACCCCCGGGACCCCAGCCTGGGACCCCCGGGACCCTGACCCAACCCTGGGAACCCCGGGACCCCGACCCCATCCCGAGACCCCGACCCAACCCTGAGACCCCAACCCCAGCCTGGGACCCCCGACCCCACTCTGGGAACCCTCCCCCATCCTGGGAACCCACCCCTGGGACCCCCGACCCCATCCCGAGACCCCCGACCCCACCCCTAAGACCCCTCCCCCACCTTTGGGACCCCCGGGACCCCTCCCCCATCCTGGGACCCCGACCCAACCCATGAGCCCCTCCCCCACCCCGAGACTCCTCCCCCACCTCTTGGGACCCCGACCCCAACCCCAGGACCCCTCCCCCACCCCGGGACCCCTCCCCATCCTTGGGACCCCCGGGACCCCTCCCCCACCCCTGGGACCCCCGGGAGGGATCGGGGGGTGGGGGTGGGGGGTGGGATTGGGGTGGGGGAGGGGCCGATTTTTCCGTTTTGCGCGTCCCCGCCAATTCCCGGGATCGTTTCTGGATTCATTAATCAATTCCCGCCAATTCCCGGGATCATTTCTGGATTCATTAATTAATTCCCGCCAATTCCCGGGATCGTTTCTGGATTAATTAATCAATTCCCGCCAATTCCCGGGATCATTTCTGGATTCATTAATTAATTCCCGCCAATTCCCGGGATCGTTTCTGGATTAATTAATCAATTCCCGCCAATTCCCGGGATCATTTCTGGATTCATTAATTAATTCCCGCCAATTCCCGGGATCATTTCTGGATTCATTAATTAATTCCCGCCAATTCCCGGGATCATTTCTGGATTCATTAATCAATTCCCGCCAATTCCCGGGATCGTTTCTGGATTCATTAATCAATTCCCGCCAATTCCCGGGATCATTTCTGGATTCATTAATCAATTCCCGCCAATTCCCGGGATCATTTCTGGATTCATTAATTAATTCCCGCCAATTCCCGGGATCATTTCTGGATTCATTAATCAATTCCCGCCAATTCCCGGGATCATTTCTGGATTCATTAATTAATTCCCGCCAATTCCCGGGATTATTTTGGGTTAAATTCCGGCTGTTTTGGGTCGATTTTGGGTCATTTTCACCCCGATTTTTCTATTTCCCATCCCCGCATTAATTTAATTTAATTAATTAATTTTTGACTGAGTGAATTTTTACCAAACCCATTCTAATTTTTGAATTTTTTGGTCAATTCCGGGTGTTTTTTGTGCTGATTTTGGGTTGATTTTGGGTCATTTTCACCCCGATTTTTCTGTTTTTTTCCATCCCCGCATCAATTTAATTTAACCAATTAACAACTGAGTGAATTTTTACCAAACCCATTTAAATTTCTGAATTTTTTAGGTCAATCCCGGCTGGTTTTTGTGCTGATTTTGGGTTGATTTTGGGCTGATTTCGGGTCATTTTCACCCCGATTTTTCTGTTTTTTCCCATCCCCGCATTAATTTAATTTAACCAATTTTTGACTGAGTGAATTTTTACCAATCCCATTGAAATTTTGGAATTTTTTGGGGTCCCGCAGGCGCTGCGGGTGGTGCCCACCCCGGGCACACCCGGGCTGCGTCTCCTTCGTGCTCGACGATTCCTCCATGGCTTTCACCGGGGACGCGCTGCTGGTGCGGGGCTGCGGCCGCACCGACTTCCAGCAGGGTGGGAGCAGCGTTTAAACTGGTTTATACTGGTTTATACTGGTTTATACTGGGATTTCCAACAGGGTGGGACTGGGTTAGACTGGTTTATACTGGTTTATAATGGGTTATACTGGGTTAGACTGGGTTAGACTGGGTTAGACTGGTTTATACTGGGACAAACTGGGGGATACTGGGACTTCCAGCAGGGTGGGAGCGGCGTTTAGACTGGTTTATACTGGTTTATACTGGTTATACTGGTTATACTGGGGGATACTGGGACTTCCAGCAGGGTGGGACTGGGTTAGACTGGTTTATACTGGGTTATACTGGGACAAACTGGGGGATACTGGGACTTCCAGCAGGGTGGGAGCGGGGTTTATACTGGTTATACTGGTTATACTGGTTATACTGGGTTATACTGGTTATACTGGGTTATTACTGGGTGTATACTGGTTATACTGGTTATACTGGGTTATACTGGTTATACTGGGTTATACTGGTTATACTGGTTATACTGGGTTATACTGGGTTATACTGGGTTATACTGGTTATACTGGGTTATACTGGGTTATACTGGGTTATACTGGGTTATACTGGTTATACTGGTTATACTGGGTTATACTGGGTTATACTGGTTATACTGGTTATACTGGTTATACTGGGTTATACTGGGTTATACTGGTTATACTGGTTATACTGGGTTATACTGGTTATACTGGTTATACTGGGTTATACTGGGTTATACTGGGTTATACTGGGTTATACTGGTTATACTGGTTATACTGGGTTATACTGGTTATACTGGGTTATACTGGGTTATACTGGTTATACTGGTTATACTGGTTATACTGGTTATACTGGTTATACTGGTCTATACTGGTTTATACTGGTTTATACTGGGAGGTCACCAGTTTACACCAGCTGAACGTTTTCCCTTACTGGTTTGCGGGGGGCGGGGGTTACTGGGTGGGGGTGGGGGTGGGGTCGCGGTTGCCATGGTGACCGACCCCTCCCCCATTCCCCTCCCCCCCCCCAGGCTGCGCGCGCACCCTGCACCGCTCCGTGCACGAGCGGCTCTTCACCCTGCCCGAGCAGTGCCGAGTGTACCCGGGACACGACTACTGCGGTGGGGGAGGGGCTGGGGGGGTGGGGGAGGGGCTGGGGGGGTGGGGGAGGGGCTGGGCTGGGGGGAGGGGCTGGGGTTGGTTTGGGGTTTTTGGGGGAGGGGAGTGGGAAATGGGGGAGGGGTTTGGAGGGGGTGTGGGGGAGGGGTTTTGGTTTTGGGGGAGGGGGGATTGGGGGGGAGGGGTTTTGGGGTGGGGGAGGGGCCAGATGGGAGAGTCGGGTCCCGGTTCAGCCCGGTCAAAACCGGTAAAACACCGGCCCAGGTTCAACCACCAATCCCCTCCCCCCCCACCACACGCTTCAACCCCTCCCCCCACACCCCCCCCTAACCCCCTCCCCCCCCCTCCCCCCCCCCAGGCCACACCATGTCCACGGTGGGGGAGGAGCGGCGCCACAACCCCCGCCTCACGCTCGACGCCGACGCCTTCGTGGAGCTCATGGCGCGCCTGGATCTGCCCCGCCCCCGCCTCATGGGTGAGGCCACGCCCACACACACCCCCGGACACGCCCACCTTGCTCAAAACCCGCCCACTCTGCTCAAAACCCCGCCCACCCCGCTCAAAACCCCGCCCACCCCATCAAAATCTGCTCAAACCCCGCCCATTCCTCTCAAACCCCGCCCACCCTGCTCTCAAACCACGCCCACCTCTCTCAAACCCCGCCCACCTCTCTCAAACCCCGCCCACCCCGCTCAAACCCCGTCTACCTTTTCTCAAGCCCCGCCCACTTTCTCAAGCCCCGCCCCTTCCCCTCCCCCAGACGTCGCCGTCCAGCCAATCTGCGCTGCGGGATTCAGGACGAGGATTAAGCCACGCCCACTCTTTTGCCGGGAAGGCCACGCCCCCTCCGCGTTAAGCCACGCCTCTGTGGGCGGGGAAAAGCACGCCCCCTTTTTCAGCACGACCAATAAAAAAAAAGTGTCAGAACGAGGCTGGGGTGGGCGTGGTTTATTTATTATTGAGGTGGGCGTGGTTACTTTTTAAAGGAGTGGGCGTGGTTTGTTTTAAAGGGATGGGCGTGTTTTATTAACGGGGTGGGCGTGGTTTATTCTTAAGGATGGGCGTGGTTTATTAATGAAGTGGGCGTGGTTTATTTATAAGGGTGTGGGCGAGGTTATTTATTAACGGAGTGAGCGTGGTTTATTTATTAATGAGGTGGGCGTGGTTTTAGTAGAAGGGGTGGGCGTGGTTTCTTTTCAAAGTGGGCGGGGTTTTTTAGGGGTAGAGCGTGGTTTATTCCTAAGGGGGCGTGGTTTATTCTCGCGGCCGGTGGGCGTGGTTTATTTCTTAAAGGGACAGGGCGCTCGCGGATGGGGGTGGGTGGGAAGGGAAAGCCCCGCCCCCTCCCCCCCTTTTTCCCCGCCCCAGGTGCGGCGGAACCGGCGCGGGCGGGTGTGACGTCACCGGGGGAGTGGCCCTCACCTGCGCCAGGTGCGCTCGGAACGGCTCCCATGGTGCAACGCGGCGGGGGAGAGACCCCCCCCTCCCCCCCCCGCGGGGCTGGGGGAGGGGAGAGCGGCGGGGTGAGAGGGGGGGGGGGACTGGGGGGGATTCGGGGGGGGAACTGGGGGGGGATTGGGGGGGACTGGGAGGGGATTGGGGGTCACTGGTTTATACTGGGAGGGGATTGGGGGTCACTGGTTTATACTGGGAGGGGATTGGGGTTCACTGGTTTATACTGGGAGGGGATTGGGGGTTACTGGTTCATACTGGGAGGGGATTGGGGGTCACTGGTTTATACTGGGAGGGGGTTGGGGGTCACTGGATATAGTTTATACTGGGAGGGGATTGGGGGTCACTGGTTTATACTGGGAGGGGATTGGGGGTCACTGGTTTATACTGGGAGGGGATTGGGGGTCACTGGTTTAGTACTGGGAGGGGATTGGGGGTCACTGGTTTGTACTGGGAGGGGATTGGGGGTCACTGGTTTATACTGGGAGGGGATTGGGGTCACTGGTTTATACTGGGAGGGGATTGGGGGTCACTGGTTTATACTGGGAGGGGATTGGGGGTCACTGGTTTATACTGGGAGGGGATTGGGGGTCACTGGTTTATACTGGGAGGGGATTGGGGGTCACTGGTTTTACTGGGAGGGGATTGGGGGTCACTGGTTTGTACTGGGAGGGGATTGGGGGTCACTGGTTTATACTGGGAGGGGTTGGGGGTCACTGGTTTATACTGGGAGGGGTTGGGGGTCACTGGTTTATACTGGGAGGGGTTTGGGGTCACTGGTTATACTGGAGGGTTTGGGTCACTGGTTTTACTGGGAGGGGTTTGGGGGTCACTGGTTTGTACTGGGAGGGTTTGGGGTCACTGGTTTGTACTGGGAGGGGTTGGGGGTCACTGGTTTATACTGGAGGGGTTCGCGGTTACTGGTTTGTACTGGTTTGGGGGTTCGCGGTTACTGGTTTGTACTGGTTTGGGGTTCGGGGTTACTGGGGGCACTGGGGGGTTCCCGGGAGGTCCCTGTCCGAACTGGTCCGAACTGGTCCGAACTGGTCCGTACTGGGAGCCAGGCCGGAGCCGCGGCGGCGCTGGAGGGGCTGAAGCTGCAGGTGCGCCCCTCCCCCACCCGCCCCGCCCCGCCCCTCCCCCACCCGCCCCGCCCCGCCCCTCCCCCACCCAACCGGTCCGACCGGGGCCGGGCCCCGCCCCCCTCCCCCACCCTTTCCCAGCCTTTCCCACCCCTCCCCCCAACCCTTTCCCACCCCTCCCCCACCCCCGGCAGGGATTTTGGGGTGGGGGGAGGGGCGCGGTTATGACGTCACCTCCCCCTCCCCCCCCTCCCAGGACGAGCCCCCCCCGCAGGAGAGGAGGAGGAGGAGGGGGGGAGGGGCGGCGATGACGTCAGAGATGAAGACTGTGACGTCAGAGACGATGACGTCAGAGGCGGTGGTGACGGCGGGGGCGCAGGTGGGGGGAGGGGATGGGGGGATTTGGGGAATTTTGGGGGAATTTTGGGGGAATTTTGGGGGAATTCTGGTAAATTTGGGGGATTTGGGGATTTGGGGGTCGCGTTTGATGATTTTGGGGGGGATTTGAGGCGTTTTTTGGGTTGATTTTGGGTTCTTTTGGGGTTATTTTTGGTTATTTTTGGGGTTAATTTCGGGTATTTTGGGGTTAATTTTGGGTTAAATTTGGGTTAATTTTGGGGTTATTTTTGGGTTATTTTGGGTTTATTTTTGGGGTTATTTTTAGGGTTATTTTGGGTTATTTTTTGGGGTTATTTTTGGGGTTAATTTCGGGTATTTTGGGGTTATTTTTGGGTTCTTTTTGGGTTAATTTTGGGTTCATTTTGGGTTATTTTTTGGGTTATTTTTGGGTTAATTTCGGGTATTTTTGGGTTCATTTTAGGCAAATTTTAGGTTCATTTTGGGTTCTTTTTGGGTTAAATTTGGGTTAATTTTGGGTTATTTTGGGTTAATTTTGGGTTTATTTTTGGGGTTATTTTTAGGGTTATTTTGGGTTATTTTTTGGGTCATTTTGGGTTAATTTTGGGTTAATTTTGGGTTATTTTTGGGTTTTTTTAAGTTATTTTTGGGTTAATTTGGGGTTTATTTTTGGGGTTATTTTTAGGGTTATTTTGGGTTATTTTTTGGGTCATTTTTGGGTTAATTTTGGGTTCATTTTGGGTTATTTTTGGGGTTATTTTGGGGTTAATTTCGGGTATTTTGGGTTAATTTTGGGTTAATTTTGGGTTAATTTTGGGGTTCTTTTTGGGTTAATTTTGGGTTCATTTTGGGTGCTTTTTGGGGTTCTTTTTGGGGTTATTTTGAGGTTATTTTTTGGGTTATTTAGGGTTATTTTTGGGTTATTTTTTGGATTAATTTCGTGTATTTTGGGTTAATTTTGGGTTATTTCTGGGTTAATTTTGGGTTATTTTTTGGTGTTATTTTTGGGGTTAATTTCGGGTATTTTTAGGTCATTTTTGGGTTATTTTTTGGGGTTATTTTTGGGGTTAATTTCGGGTATTTTTGGGTTATTTTTGGGTTAATTTTAGGTAGATTTTGGGTTAATTTTGGGTTCATTTTTGGGTTAATTTTGGGGTTATTTTTTGGGGTTTTTTTTTGGTTCATTTTGGGTTAATTTTGAGTCATTTTTGGGTTAATTTTGGGTTATTTTTGGGTTGATTTTGGGTTATTTTTTGTGTCATTTTTGGGTTATTTTGGGGTTATTTTTGGGTTCTTTTTTGGGTTAATTTTGGGTTCTTTTTGTGTTATTTTTGGGTTATTTTTAGGGTTATTTTTGGGGTTTTTTTGGGTTCTTTTTGGGTTCATTTTGGGTTGATTTTGGGTTAATTTGGGGTTCATTTTGGGTTAATTTTGGGGTTATTTTTGGGTTATTTTTTGGGTTAATCTCAGGTATTTTTGGGTTAATTTTGGCCGGTTTTGGGTGTTTTTCCCCAGCTCATGTTCTCCCACTGCACCAATCAGATTTTGGATTATTTTTGGGTTAATTTTGGGTTCATTTGGGTTTATTTTTGGGTGATTTGGGGGTTCCTTTTGGCCGTTTTTGGGTTCATTTTGCCCGGTTTTGGGTGTTTTTTCCCCAGCTCATGTTCTCCCACTGCACCGATCAGATTTTGGATTATTTTTGGGTTAATTTTGGGTTCATTTTGCCCGTTTTGGGTGTTTTTCCCAGCTCATGTTCTCCCACTGCACCGATCAGATTTTGGATTATTTTTGGGTTAATTTTGGGTTCATTTTGCCCGGTTTTGGTGTTTTTTCCCCAGCTCATGTTCTCCCACTGCACCGATCGCCGCTGGATCCTCCTGGGCCCCCCCTGTGACCCCCCCCGGGTGCTGGCGCTGCGCAGCTCGGTCCAGGTGACCCCGAGTGACCCCTGACCCCCGGGTGTCCCCAGGTGTGCCCCCAGGTGTGCCCCCAGGTGTGCCCCCAGGTGTGACCCCAGGTGTGACCCCAGGTGACCCCCAATTATCCCCTGAGTGACCCCGAGTGACCTCTGAGTGACCCCTGGGTGACCCCAGGTGTGCCCAGGTGACCCCAGGTGACCCCAGGTGACCTCCAATTGACCCCTGGGTGACCCCAGGTGTGACCCCAGGTATCCCCAGGTGACCCCAGGTGATCCCAGGTGTGCCCAGGTGTGCCCAGGTGTCCAGGTGTGACCCCAGGTGACCCCCAATTGTCCCCTGAGTGACCCTGAGTGACCCCAGGTATCCCCAGGTGACCCCAGGTGTGACCCCAGGTGTGCCCAGGTGACCCCAGGTGACCCCAGGTGTGACCCAGGTGTGCCTAGGTGTGCCCAGGTGACCCCAGGTGTGACCCCAGGTGCCTAGGTGTGCCCAGGTATCCCCAGGTGACCCCAGGTGACCCCAGGGGCAACCCCAGGTGACCCAGGGTGTCCCCAGGTGACCCCAGGTGTGCCCAGGTGACCCCAGGTGACCCCAGGTGACCCCCAATTGTCCCCTGAGTGACCCTGAGTGACCCCAGGTGTGCCCAGGTGTCCCCAGGTGTGACCCCAGGTGACCCCAGGTGTGTCCCCAGGGCGCCATTGGTCTCCACCGCTCCGGGAGCCTCCCCCGGCGCAGGGGGGGGATGGGCCCGGGCCCCTCCCCCACCCCCCCGGCCCCGCTCCCACCACGGCCACGGTGAGGGGGGGGAGGGGAGGGGCGGAGGAGGGGGTGGGGGAGGCTGGATTTGGGGGTGGGGGAGGGGCTGCGGTTTAGGGTCCTCGGGTTTTGGGGGTGGGGGAGGGGCTGCGGGTGGGGGGTTAGGGTGGGGGAGGGGCCAGGTGCCGATTGCACCCCTCCCCCCCCCCAGGTGCGCTGGCGCTGCAGGTGGACCCCGAGTCCTACAGGTGAGGAGAGACCCAAAATGACCAAAATGACCCAAAAATGACCCAAATGACCCAAATGACCCAAAAATGGCCCAAAATTAACCCAAAAACTGACCCAAAACTGATCCTAAACCTGACTCTAAATTGACCCCAAAATGGCCCAAAATTGACCCAAACCCGCCCAGAAATTTCCTCCTGCCCTCCCCAATCCCTCCCAGTCCCTCCAGTCCCTCCCAGTCCATCCCAGTCTATCCAGTCCTCCCAGTCCATCCCAGTCTATCCCAGTCCTCCCAGTCCATCCCAGTCCATCCCAGTCCCCCATCCCTCCCAGTCCTCCCAGTCCATCCCATCCATCCCAGTCCATCCCAGTCCCATCCCCCAGTCCATCCCAGTCCATCCCAGTCCCATCCCAGTCCATCCATCCCCAGTCCATCCCAATCCCATCCCAGTCCATCCCAGTCCATCCCAGTCCATCCCATCCCATCCCAGTCCATCCCCAGTCCATCCCAGTCCTCCGTCCATCCCAGTCATCCCAGTCCCTCCCAGTCCATCCCAGTCCATCCCAGTCCTCCCAGTCTCCCAGTCTCCCAGTCCCATCCCATCCATCCAGTCCATCCCATCCCTCCAGTCCATCCCAGTCCATCCATCCATCCCAGTCCATCCAGTCCTCCCAGTCTCCAGTCCATCCCATCCATCCAGTCCATCCCAGTCCCAGTCCCCCATCCCAGTCATCCCATCCACCCAGTCCATCCCAGTCCTCCCAATCCCATCCAGTCCATCCCAGTCCATCCCAGTCCATCCAGTCCATCCCAGTCCATCCAGTCCATCCCAGTCCATCAGCATCCCATCCAGTCCAGTTCCAGTCCATCCGTCCCATCCCATCCTCCCAGTCTCCGAAGCGGTCCTCGCTCGTCCCCGCGGCCCGCTCGCCGTAGGCGGGGCCTGGGGGATGGGCGTGGTCTGGAGTGGGCGTGGTCACACGGGGAGGGCGTGGTTTGGAGTGGGGGTGGCCTTAGGAGGGGTTCTGGTGATGTAATGTGAGGGCGTGGCTTTGGAGAGCAGGGAGGGGCAGGGTTTGATGGGTTTGGGGGCGTGGTTTGATTGTTGGGGGCGTGGTTCGATTGTTGGGGCGTGGTTTAATTGTTAAAGGCATGGTTTACTTTGTTGGGGCGTGGTTTGATTATTAGGGGCGTGGTTTAATTGTTGCAGGCATGGTTTAATTGTTAGGGGCGTGGTTTATTTGTTGGGGCGTGGTTTCCTTGTGGGCGTGGTTTGTTAGAAGCGAGGTTTAATTTTTAGGGGTGTGGTTTAATTCTTGGGGGTGTGGTTTGATTGTTGGGGGCGTGGTTTGTTTGTTGGGGTGGTTTAATGGTTGTGGGCGTGGTTTAATTGTTGTGGGCGTGGTTTAATTGTTAGAGGCGTGGTTATTTTTTTGGGGGCGTGGTTTAATTGATGTGTAGTGGTTTGTTATTGTAGGCGTGGTTTCATTGTTGGGGGCGTGGTCTGGGTGTGGTTTGTGTGGGTGTGGTCAGAATGGGCGTGGCTTCCCCACCTCCAGGAAGCCCAGAGAGCAGCCAAGGCCACACCCACCACGGACACGCCCACCGCTGCTGAGCTCCGCCTCCTCCGTCACCGGCCACGCCCCCTCCAGCCCAGGCCACGCCCCCTCCGGAGGTGACCCCCCAAAGATTTGGGGGGGAATTTTGGGGAAATTTTGGGTGAATTTTGGAAAATCTGGGGGAATTTGGGGAGAATTTGGGGGGAATTTTGGGACAATTTTGGGAGAATTTTGGGAGAAATTTGGGGGAATTTGGGGGGTTTATGAGTTTTTGAGGGTGCCCAGTTTTTTTTTTTTGGGGGGGGGGCGGTCTTGGTGAGTTTTGGGGGAAATTTGGGAAGGATTTTGGGATGGAATTTGGGGAGAAATTTGGGGGAATTTAGGGGGAAATTTGCACAGATTTTGGGGTGAAATTGGGGGGGTTTGTGCTTTTGAGGGCACCGGGTTGGTTTTTTGGGGTACAAATCCCATTATTTGAGGACACTTATTCCCATTTTTTGGGAGGATGTTTACTCCCAGTTTTTGAGCTGCAAATCCTGTTTTTTTGAGAGGCTTATTCCCATTTTTTAGGGATGCTTACTCCCAGTTTTTGGGGTGTTTATTCCCATTTTTAGGGATGCTTATTCCCGTTTTTTAGGGACGCTTACTCCCAATTTTTGAGGTGCTTATCCCCATTTTTCCAGGCACCTATTCCCATTTTTTGGGAATACTTACTCCCATTTTTTGGGACACCTATTCCCATTTCTTGGGGTGCTAATCCCCATTTTTTGGGGACACTTATTCCTCTTTTTTGGGGATCCTTACTCCCCAATTTTGGGGGGCTGATCCCCATTTTTCTGCACACCTATTCCCATTTTTTAGGGACGCTTACTCCCAATTTTTGGGGCGCTAATCCCGATTTTTGGGACACTTACTCCCTTATTTTCCGGGGGGTCCAGCCCGACCTGCTGCTGGCCCTGCGTGCCCGGGGCCACCGTCCCGAGGCTGTGGGGGGGGTGTGGATCTCGGGGGGCTCCCTGCGGGGACCCCTCACCAAGATGGGCGGGCGCATCAAGACCTGGCGGCGCCGCTGGTTCCACCTGGACCCGCAGCGGAGGGTGCTGGCCTACTACGGGGGTACGAGGGGAGGGGGCTAAAATGGGGCTAAACTGGGGCTAAAATGGGGCTAAACTGGGGCTAAAGTCAGGTTAAAATGGGGGCTGGGGTGGGGCTAAAATCAGATTAAAATGGGGCCTGGTGTGGGGCTAAACTGGGGCTAAACTGGGGCTCAAATGGGGCTTGGGGTTGGGCTAAAATCAGGTTAAAATGGGGCCTGGGTTGGGGCTAAACTGGGGCTAAAATCAGGTTAAAATGGGGCCTAGAGTGGGGCTAAACTGGGGCTAAAATGGGGCTTGGGGTGGGGCTAAAATGGGCTTAAAATGGGACCTGGGGTGGGGATAAACTGAGCCTAAAATGGGGCTTGGGATGGGTGTAGAGTGAGGTTAAAATGGGGCCTGGGGTGGGGCTAAAGTCAGGTTAAAATGGGGCTTGGGGTGGGGCTAAAATGGGCTTAAAATGGGGCTTGGGGTGGGGCTAAAATGGGGCTAAAATCAGGTTAAAATGGGGCCTGGGCTGGGGATAGAATGGGGCTAAACTGGGGCTAAAATGGTGCCTGGGGTAAGGCTAAAATCAAATTAAAATGGGGCCTGGGGTGGGGCTAAACTGGGGCTAAAATGGGGCCTGGGGTGGGGTTAGAGTGGGGCTAAAGTCAGGTTAAAATGGGGCCTAGAGTGGGGCTAAACTGGGCTTAAACTGGGGCTTGGGGTGGGACTAAAATGGGGCTAAAATCAGGTTAAAATGGGAACTGGGGTGGGGCTAGAGTGGGGCTAAAATCAGATTAAAATGGGGCTTGGGGTGGGGCTAAAATCAGGTTGAAATGGGACCTGGGGTGGGGCTAAACTGGGCTTAAAATGTGGCTTGGGGTTGGGGCTAGATTGGGGCTAAAATCAGGTTAAAATGGGGCTAAACTGGGGCTAAAATGGTGGCCTGGGTGAGGCTAAAATCAGGTTAAAATGGGACCTGGGATGGGGCTAAACTCAGGTTAAAATGGGACCTGGGATGGGCTAAACTGGGCTTAAACTGGGGCTAAACTGGTGCTAAACTGGGGCCTGGGGTGGGTGTAGAGTGAGGTTAAAATCGGGCTCAGAGTGAGCCTGAAATAGTCCCTAAAGTGACTCTAAAAGGGATCCTAAAATAGACCTAAAATAGGGCTTAGAGTGAGGCTGAACCGAGCCTAAAACAGGTTCTAAAGTGATCCTAAATGGACCCTAAAATAGACCCCAAAATGAGCCTAAAGTGACCCTAAAATAGACCCCAAAATGAGCTAAAGTGACCCTAAAATAGACCCCAAAATGAGCTTAAAGTGACCCTAAAATAAACCCCAAAATGAGCTTAAAGTGACCCTAAAATAGACCCCAAAATGAGCTAAAGTGACCCTAAAATAGACCCCAAAATGAGCCTAAAGTGACCCTAAAATAGACCCCAAAATGAGCCTAAAGTGACCCAAAATAGACCCCAAAATGAGCTAAAGTGACCCTAAAATAGACCCCAAAATGAGCTTAAAGTGACCCTAAAATAGACCCCAAAATGAGCCTAAAGTGACCCTAAAATAAACCCCAAAATGAGCTTAAAGTGACCCTAAAATAGACCCCAAAATGAGATTAAAGTGACCCTAAAATAGACCCCAAAATGAGCCTAAAGTGACCCTAAAATAGACCCCAAAATGAGATTAAAGTGACCCTAAAATAGACCCCAAAATGAGCTAAAGTACCCCAAAATAGACCCCAAAATGAGATTAAAGTGACCCTAAAATAGACCCCAAAATGAGCCTAAAGTGACCCTAAATAGACCCCAAAATGAGATTAAAGTGACCCTAAAATAGACCCAAATGAAATAAAGTTACCCCAAAATAGACCCAAAATGAGCCTAAAGTGACCCTAAAATAGACCCCAAAATGAGCCTAAATTAGAACCCAAAGTGACTCTAAAAGTGAGCCCAAGGTGAGCTTAAAATAAGCCCAGAACTGACACAAAATTGACCCCAAAAGTGACTCCAAATAGGCCCTAAAATGACCCCAAACTGACCCGAAAATTTGGCCTAAAAATGGCCCAGAACTGACCCTAAAATTTGCTCAAAACTGATCCCAAAATAGGTCCTAAAGTGACTCTAAAAGGGACCCCGAAGTGAACCTAAAATAGGGCCTAAAGTGAGCCCAAATTCAGTTCAAAATAGGTCCTCAAGTGAGCCTAAAATTGACCCAAAAGTGACCCTAAAATAAGCCCCAAAATGACCCTAAAAGGAACCCCAAAGTGAGCCTAAAGGGGTCCTAAAACTGACCCAGAACTGACCCTAAACTGACCTTAAAATTACCTTAATGTGACCCAAAACTGAGCTGAAAATAAGCTCGGAACTGACCCTAAAATAGGCCCAGAACTGTCCCCACGGGGGGCTCGGGAAGGCCTAGGGGGCCTGGGGGGATGTGGGGTCTTTTTGGGGGTCTCTGAGGTTTTCCCCCCTTTCTCCAGACCAAGCTCAGACGAAGCTCAAAGGCGTCATCTACTTCCAGGCCATCGAGGAGGTTTGGTACGACCCCGGGCGCGTGGCCGGGAAGGTGAGGCCGGGGGGGTGGGAGTGGGGGGGGCTGGGGGGGATCTGGGGGGTTGAGGGGGGATCTGTAGGGTTGGGGGGAGTTGGGATCTGTGGGGGGGTTGGGATCTGTGAGGGGTTGGGGTGGATCTGTGGGCCTGGCCCCATCATGGCTGCCATGGTGAGGGAGGAACAGCAGGCCTATCATGGCCGCCCCATCATGGCTGCCCCATCATGGCCGCCATCATGTCCTCCCCATCATGTCCTCCCCATCATGGCCACCCCATCATGGCCGCCATCATGTCCTCCCCATCATGGCTGCCTTGGTGAGGGAGGAACGGCAGGCCCATCATGGCCGCCCCATCAAGTCCTCCCCATCATGGCTGCCCCATCATGGCTGCCCCATCATGCTGCTCCATCATGTCCGCCCCATCATGGCCGTCATCATGTCCTCCCCATCATGGCCGCCCTATCATGGCCGCCATCATGGCTGCCCCATCATGTCCTCCCCATCATGGCCGCCCCATCATGGCCGCCCCCACGATGGCCCCATCATGTCCCCGCCCATCATGGCCGCCCCGCAGAGCCCCAGCCCGCGCCTCACCTTCTGCCTCAAGACCTACGAGCGCCTCTTCTGGCTGGTGGCGCCGAGCGCGGAGGCGCTGCGCATCTGGATGGACGCCGTGCTGGCCCTGACGCGCCACGGCGCCGCCTGAGGGCCGCGACCCTGCCCGATCCGGACCCCTGCCCGAATCCAGGACCCCTGCCCGAATCCAGACCCCTGCCCGAATCCCGGACCCCTGCCCGAATCCCGGACCCCTGCCCGAATCCGGACCACTGCCCGAATCCCGGACCCCTGCCCGAATCCCGGACCCCTGCCCGAATCCAGGACCCCTGCCCAATCCAGCCCCCGAATCCCGGACTCCCGAATCCCGGACCCCGCCGAATCCAGGACCCCTGCCCGAATCCCGGACAACTCCCCCCCCGAATCCAGACCCCTCCCCGATTCCCGGACAACTCCCAATTCCCGACAACCCCTCCCCAATCTCCCGAATCCCCTCCCCAATCCTGACACTCCCCGAATCCCGACCCTCCCCAATTCCAGACCACTCCCCATTTCCAGACCCCTCCCCAATTCCGACCCTCCCCAATTCCCAGCCCCCTCTCCAATTTCCCAGCCCCCTCCCACTTCCCCCCCCAGCCCCCTCCCCAATTCCCACCCCCTCCCCATTTCCCAACCTTTTTAGCCCCTCCCACTTCCCCCCCCAACATTTCCTGCATTTTCTTCCCCCTCATATTTTCCCACTCATTTTTCCCCCCTCATTTTTCCCAATTTTTTTTCCCCACTCATTTTTCCCGCAGATTTTTTCCCAAATTTTTCCCCATAATTTTTTCCCCCCTCATTTTTCCCAATTTTTTTCCCCCTCATTTCTCCCAATTTTTTTCCCCCCTCATTTTTCCCCAATTTTTTTTCCCCACTAATTTTTCCCCAATTTTTTCCCCCCGCCAATTCCCACCAGTTTTTTTTTTACAGCTAATTCCCTTCCAAATTCCCCTGATTTTCCCCCTTTCCATTTTTCCCCCAATTCTCTCCCAGATTTCCATCAATATTCCACCAATTTCCCCTCCCTTTTCCACCGTTTTCCCCAGAACCCTGGCTCCTGACACTCTCGAGTTTTATTAAAAACATTTTTGGATCAAATCTCTTTTTGATATTTAAACGGAATTCTTTATACAACTGAACTTGAAACTTATAATCCTGAATTTAAACGAAAAAAAAAAAAAAACGGGAACTAACAGGAAAAAACACCGAAAACCGGGAATTACAAAACATCAGGAAAAGGACAAAATTCCACAAAACCACCCCAAATCCAAACCCGCCACGCACACCTCAAAATTTAATAATTTCAACCCCCAAAATCCCTTTTTTTTTTCCCCAAAAAAAAAAATTCCACTCCGGACTCGGGGCCGCTCCCAGCTCGGCCTTTCTTGCCCCGCCCAGGGGGCGGAGCCTCAGCCTCAGCGGAGGAGGGGCCACAGCAGGAAGGGGAGGAGCCACCCAGGCCCGCCCAGCGCTTGGCTCCGCCCCACCGGCCCCTTGCTCCCGTCCTTGCGTCCCATTGGCCGCCCGGGGGGCACGTGACCGGCGGCCATGTTGCTTCCGGCGGCCATCTTGTCCCCGTCGGCCATCTTGTTTCTGTCGGCCATATTACTTCCGGCGGCCATATTGTTTCCGGTGGTCATATTACTTCTGGCGGCCATATTGTTTCCGTGGTCATATTACTTCGGCGGCCATATTGCTTCCGCCGGCCATCTTGTTTCCGTCCATTTTGTCCCCGTCAGCCATCTTGTTTCCGTCGGCCATCTTGTCTCTGTCCATCTTGTCTCCGTCCATCTTGTTTCCGTCCGCCATCTTGTTTCCATCCGCCATCTTGCCCCCGGCCGCCCTCCTGCTGCCAGCCCCCCCCTGCCGCTCCGTCCCCGCCATGTTGGCCTCCCCGTCAGCCATATCGACCCCACCCCCTCCTCCCTCCGCCATCTTGTCCCCGCCTCCCTCCTCCGCCTCGCCGTTCCCGGCCGCCGTGGCGTTGCCGGGCGCGGCCGTGGGGGCGTGGCCGTGGGGCAGCAGCTCCAGGCGGGGCAGGTGGGGCTCGAAGAAGGTGTGGTTGGCCAGGTGGCCGTTGCAGAGGTCGCCGCTGCAGCAGGAGCCGCTGAGGGCGGCGGCGCCGTCGCCGCGCCGCTGCCGCCCGCAGTCGCCCTCGGGGACGCAGCCCCGCAGCTCGCGCCACCAGGTGAGGTTACCTGGATGGGGAGGGGGCGTGGCTCACACCTGCGGGGTGCCACGCCCCTTTTTAAGGCCCCGCCCCCCCCAACCCGGAAGTGATGCGGGCGTACCCATGCGCAGGGTGACGTTGCCGTGGAAACAGCCGCGCTGGTCGCCGTAGCAACGGACGATGGTGGAGGGGGGGCAGGGCCCCTGGGCGGGGCAGCCGTAGCAGCGCAGCCCGTTGGGAGAGCGGGCGCTCTCATTGGCTGGGGACCGAAGGGGGCGGGGCCAAGGTGGTGGGGGGGGGGAAAGGGTGGGGGGGAGGGGTTAAAAATGGGGGGGAGGGATCAGTGGGATCAGCCCAAAGACCCCTCCCCAAATCGGTGCCCTCCACCAGTGCCCTCCCAGCCCCCCCAATCCCCTCCCAGTTCCCCCAATCCCATCCCAGTGCCTCCCAGTGCCCCCCAATCCCCCTCCCAGTATATCCCAGTCTACCCCAATGCCCCAGTCCCTCTCCCAGTTCATCCCAGTGCCCCCCAATCCCCCCCCAATCCCCTCCCAGTCCCTCCCAGTCCCCCCAATCCCTCCTCAATCCCCTCCCAGTCCCTCCCAGTCCCTCCCAGTGCCCCCCAGTACCGGGCAGCAGCTCGGCCCCGCTCTCCCCCAGGGGCAGTTCCCCGTTGCACCCCTCCCCCTGGCAGTTGCGGCGCCGCTCGAAGACCACCAGGCCGGGCAGGGTCAGGGCCCGGGCCAACGCCCCCGGCTGGCCACGCCCACAGCCACGCCCACCCAGCTCGAAGCTGCCGTGACCTGCGGGAGGGGGAGGGGTTAAAGGGGGAGGGGTCAGTGGGGCTCGGACCCCTCCCCAAATTCCCTCCCCCACCCGGTGTTCTCCCAGTATAAACCAGTTCTGCACAAAAGCCTCGCCCGGTAATTCCCAGCGTGCCCCAGTTTATCCCAGTCCCTCCTGTTCCTTAAATTCCTTCCCAGTCCCTCCCAATCCTCCCCCAGTCTCTCCCAGTTCATCCCAGTCACTCCCAGTTCCCTAAATTCCTTCCCAGTCCCTCCCAGTCCCCTAAATTCCCTCCCAGTCCATCCCAATCCCCTCCCAGTCCCTCCCAGTTCCATCTCAGTGCCTCCCAATCCTCCCCCAGTCTCTCCCAGTCCCTCCCAGTTCCCTAAATTCCCTCCCAGTCTCTCCCAGTCCCCCCCAATCCTCTCCCAGTCCCTAGTCTCTCCCAGTCCCCCGATTCCCTCCCAGTGCCCCCCAGTCCCCCCGTCCCACTCACTCCAGGTGACGGCCGCCAGGGCCTCGCTGCACACCTGGCTCTCCGGGGGACAGGTGACGTTGGAGGCCTCGCGGCAGGAGCCGCCATCGTGCGCCCCACAGCTCAGGCACTGCAGCCCCAGCGAGCCTGCCCCACACATCACCCTATAGATCACCCTATAGATCACAGCCCACACATCACCCTATAGATCACAGCCCACACATCACCCTATAGATCACAGCCCCACACATCACCCTATAGATCACCCTATAGACACAGCCCCACACATCACCCTATAGATCATCCTATAGATCACAGCCCCACACATCACCCATAGTCACCTATAGACCACAGCCCCACACATCACCCTATAGATCACAGCCACACATCACCCTATAGATCACCCTATAGACCACAGCCCCACACATCACCCTATAGATCACAGCCCCACACATCACCCTATAGACCACAGCCCCACACATCACCCTAAGATCACCCTATAGACCACAGCCCCACACATCACCCCATAGATCACACCCAGAGATCACCCTAAAGATCATCCTATAGATCATCCTATAGACCACAGCCCACACATCACCCTATAGATCACCCTATAGACCACAGCCCCACACATCACCCTATAGATCACAGCCCACACATCACCCCATAGATCATCCTATAGATCACAGCCCCACAGATCACCCCATAGATCATCCTATAGATCACAGCCCCACACATCACCCCAGAGATCACCCTAAAGTCATCCTATAGATCATCCTATAGACCACAGCCCAACATCACCCCAAGATCATCCTATAGACCACAGCCCCACACATCACCCCATAGATCATCCTATAGATCACATGCCCCACACATCACCCATAGATCATCTATAGATCACAGCCCCACACATCACCCCATAGATCACCCCACAGATCACAGCCCTATAGATCATCCCATAGATCATCCTATAGATCACAGCCCCACAGATCACCCCATAGATCACCCCACAGATCACAGCCCTATAGATCATCCATAGATCATCCTATAGATCACAGCCCCACACATCACCCCACACATCACCCTAGAGATCACCCTAGAGATCACCCCACAGATCACAGCCCCATAGATCATCCTATAGATCATCCCACAGACCACAGCCCGAGGAAACCTGTCCCATAGATCACCCCACAGATCACCCTATACATCACCCCATAGATCACCCCACAGATCACGCTATACATCATGCCATAGATTACAGCCCCAGGAAACCTGCCCCACACATCACCCCACAGATCACCCTATACATCACCCCATAGATCACCCCACAGCCCCACTCGTCACAGCCCCACGTCACAGCCACACCCCACAGCCCCACTCGTCACCGGCCCCACGCGTCACCGGCCCCACGCGTCACCGGCCCCTCCTGTCCCGCACCCTCCCCGCGGGGCCCGGACCTGTCCCGGCCTGTCCGGGCCCGACCCACGGCGCGCCCCGGCACCCCCGCCCCACGGACCGAGCCCTGACAACCCCCACGGGACCCCCGCCCCACGGACCGAGCCCTGACAACCCCCACGGGACCCCCACTCCACAGATCCCAGCCCTGACAACCCCCCCACCCCATAGACCTGAGCCCTGACAACTCCCCTGCCCACACCCCCTGCCCCAAACACCTCCTGCCCCACAGATCTCAGCTCTGACAACCCCCCACCCCACGGACTGAGCCCTGACAACTCCCACGGGACCCCCACCCCACAGATCCCAGCCCTGACAACCCCCCTGCCCCACCCCCCCTGCTCCACGGGACCCCCGCCCCACAGATCTCAGCCCTGACAACCCCCCTGCCCCACCCCCCCTGCTCCACGGGACCCCCACCCCACAGATCCCAGCCCTGACAACCCCCCTGCCCCACCCCCCCTGCTCCACGGGACCCCCGCCCCACAGATCTCAGCCCTGACAACCCCTCTGCCCCACAGACCTGACCCTTCCCTGCCCCACGGGACCCCCGCCCTACGGACTGAGCCCTGACAAAACCCCACGGGACCCCCACCCCACAGATCCCACCCCTGACAATCCCCCTGCCCCACGGAACTGAGCCCTGACAACCCCCACGGGACCCCCACCCACGGACCGAGCCCTGACAACCCCACGGGACCCCCGCCCCACGGAATGAGCCCTGACAACCCCCACGGGACCCCCGCCCCACGGACTGAGCCCTGACAACCCCCCCGCCCCACAGACCTGACCCTTCCCTGCTCCACGGGACCGCCGCCCCACGGAATGAGCCCTGACAACTCCCACGGGACCCCCCACCCCACAATCCCAGCCCTGGACAATCCCCCCGCCCCACGGAACTGAGCCTGACACCCCCACGGGACCCCCACCCCACGGACCGAGCCCTGACAACCCCCCCTGCCCCACAAGCCCCTGACCCCCCACTCTGCCAACCCCGCAGGGCCCCGACCCCACAGATCCGACCCCAAACACCCCCGACCCCACAGTTCCTGCCCCACAAGCCCTGCCCCCAGGTGCTCCCAGGTGCCCCCAGGTGTCCCCAGGTGCCCGCAGGTGCCCCCAGGTGCCCCCAGGTGCCCCAGGTGCCCCAGGTGCCCTCCAGGTGCCCCCAGGTGCCCCAGGTGCCATCCAGGTGCCCCCCAGCTGCCCCCAGCTGCCCTCCAGGTGTCATCCAGGTGTCCCCCAGGTGTCCCCCGTACCTGGCAGCAGCAGCAGCAGCGGCAGCAGCGCGGCCCCCGCCATGGCCCGGCCCCACAGCGCGGCCGGGGGGGCAGAGCCGGCCCCATTTATGGCGGCCGGGCCGGGGTGGGGCCGGGGTGGGGCCGGGGGGGGTGTGGGGCCCTGGGGGGTGGGGGGGGGGTGTGGGGCCCTGGGGGGGTGTGGGGGGTGTGGGGCCCTGGGGGGTGTGGGGGGGGATGTGGGGGGTGTGAGGGGTGTAGGGGGTGTGGGGCCCTGGGGGGGTGTGGGGGGTGTGGGGGGGGTGGGCGGGGTGGGGTCCTGGGGGGTCCCCGCCCCAGAGCGCGGCCTCCCCGCCCACGGCAGCTGCAGGGGTGGGGGGTCTGCACCCCATAGAGCGAGCCCAGAGGACAGCGCTGGAGCTGTGCCCTATAGCCCTGCCCTATAGCCTGCCCTATAGCCCTGCCCTATAGCCCTGCCCTATAGCCGTGCCCATAGCCCTGCCCTATAGCCGTGCCCTATAGCCCTGCCCTATAGCTGTGCCCTATAGCCCTGCCCTATAGCCCTGCCCTATAGCCCTGCCCTATAGCTGTGCCCTATAGCCCTGCCCTATAGCCCTGCCCTATAGCCCTGCCCTATAGCTGTGCCCTATAGCCCTGCCCTATAGCCCTGCCCTATAGCCCTGCCCTATAGCTGTGCCCTATAGCCTCTCTGCCCTATAGCCCTGCCCTATACGCCCTGCCCTATAGCCGTGCCCTATAGCTGTGCCCTATAGCTGTGCCCTATAGCCCTGCCCTATAGCCCTGCCCTATAGCTGTGCCCTATAGCTGTGCCCTATAGCTGTGCCCTATAGCCCTGCCCTATAGCCCTGCCCTATAGCCGTGCCCTATAGCCCTGCCCTATAGCCCTGCCCTATAGCCCTGCCCTATAGCTGTGCCCTATAGCTGTGCCCTATAGCTGTGCCCTATAGCCCTGCCCTATAGCCGTGCCCTATAGCCCTGCCCTATAGCCCTGCCCTATAGCCCTGCCCTATAGCTGTGCCCTATAGCTGTGCCCTATAGCCCTGCCCTATAGCTGTGCCCTATAGCTGTGCCCTATAGCTGTGCCCTATAGCCCTGCCCTATAGCCCTGCCCTATAGCCCTGCCCTATAGCCCTGCCCTATAGCTGTGCCCTATAGCTGTGCCCTATAGCTGTGCCCTATAGCTGTGCCCTATAGCCCTGCCCTATAGCCCTGCCCTATAGCCGTGCCCTACAGCCCTGCCCTATAGCCCTGCCCTATAGCCCTGCCCTATAGCTGTGCCCTATAGCTGTGCCCTATAGCTGTGCCCTATAGCCCTGCCCTATAGCTGTGCCCTATAGCTGTGCCCTATAGCTGTGCCCTATAGCCCTGCCCTATAGCCCTGCCCTATAGCTGTGCCCTATAGCCGTGCCCTATAGCCCTGCCCTATAGCTGTGCCCTATAGCCCTGCCCTATAGCCCTGCTCTATAGCCGTGCCCTATAGCTGTGCCCTATAGCCCTGCCCTATAGCTGTGCCCTATAGCCCTGCCCTATAGCTGTGCCCTATAGCTGTGCCCTATAGCTGTGCCCTATAGCCCTGCCCTATAGCCCTGCCCTATAGCTGTGCCCTATAGCTGTGCCCTATAGCCTGTGCCCTATAGCCCTGCCCTATAGCCCTGCCCTATAGCCGTGCCCTATAGCCCTGCCCTATAGCCCTGCCCTATAGCCCTGCCCTATAGCGTGCCCTATAGCTGTGCCCCTATAGCAGTGCCCTATAGCCCATGCCCTATAGCCCCCCAGCCTGCCCTATAGCCCTGCCCTATAGCCCTGCCCTATAGCCTGCCTATAGCTGTGCCCTAAGCTGTGCCCTATAGCCCTGCCCTATAGCTGTGCCCATAGCTGTGCCCTATAGCTGTGCCCTATACCCTGCCCTATAGCCCTGCCCTATAGCCCTGCCCTATAGCCCTGCCCTATAGCTGTGCCCTATAGCTGTGCCCTATAGCTGTGCCCTTAGCTGTGCCCTATAGCCCTGCCCTATAGCCCTGCCCTATAGCCGTGCCCTACAGCCCTGCCCTATAGCCCTGCCCTATAGCCCTGCCCTATAGCTGTGCCCTATAGCTGTGCCCTATAGCTGTGCCCTATAGCCCTGCCCTATAGCTGTGCCCTATAGCTGTGCCCTATAGCTGTGCCCTATAGCCCTGCCCTATAGCCCTGCCCTATAGCTGTGCCCTATAGCCGTGCCCTATAGCCCTGCCCTATAGCTGTGCCCTATAGCCCTGCCCTATAGCCCTGCTCTATAGCCGTGCCCTATAGCTGTGCCCTATAGCCCTGCCCTATAGCTGTGCCCTATAGCCCTGCCCTATAGCTGTGCCTATAGCTGTGCCCTATAGCTGTGCCCTATAGCCCTGCCCTATAGCCCTGCCCTATAGCTGTGCCCTATAGCCGTGCCCTATAGCCCTGCCCTATAGCCGTGCCCTATAGCCCTGCCCTATAGCCCTGCCCTATAGCTGTGCCCTATAGCCCTGCCCCATAGGAGGGCCCTATAGGGGCTGTAGAAGCCCCCATAGCACATCCCATGGAGGAATCCCATTGTTCTGCCCCACAGCGCAAACCCAGAGCTCTGCCCCATAGAAAACCCCATAGAAAACCCCATAGAAAAAACCCATAGAAAAACCCCATAGAAAAACCCCATAGAACGCCCCCAGCCCCGCCCCTCCCCCCCCCAGTGACTCACCCCCATAGCGGGTGGGGGAGGGGCTGACCCCGCCCTGCCCCCCCCTCCCCCCCCCCACCTAAGGCTCCCCAGGGCAGGGTGTGACCCCTCCCCCCACCCAAAATAAATCCCAATGTTGGCCCCTCCCCCTCCCGCAGGTGACCCCGCCCCCCCACCAGGTAGGGGTGGGGGAGGGGCCGAGTGTCCATCCCGCCCCCTCCCCCCTCCCCGGACACAGACACGGGATTGACCAATCAGGGCCCGAGTTTATTGATGGGGAAGGGGCAATAAATAGGGGGGGGGGGAGGGGCGGTCAGGGCAGGAGGAGGGGAAGGGGCAGGAGGAGGAGCAGGAGCGGGGGGAGGGGCGAGGAGGAGGAAGGGGCGGAGCCGGAGACCCCGGGGGGGCCGCGGGGGGGAGGGGCGGCGGTGACGGGGAAAGCGGCGGGGGGAGGGGCGGGGGGGCGACACCGCGGGGGAGGGGCGGCGACCTCGGCGGTGACGTCACGCCCCGTGGGAACGGCGATGTCCCCGCCCGGGGCCACCATGACGGTGTCACCCCTGGGGGAGGTGGGGGAGGGGCTGGAAGGGGTGGGGGGTGGGGGAGGGGAGGCGTCCTAAAGCGGCCCCTCCCCCACCCGGGGGGTCCCCGGAGCAATTGGGGGCGCTGGGAGGGGCCACGCCCTCCATGGTGACGTCACCAGGGGTGCCCACCAGGGCTCTGTCCCCTCCTGGGCTCGCTGTGACAGAGGTCACCACGGTGGTGGCATCTCCGGGGGCTTCGTTGAGATGTCCCAAAGTGTCCCCAGGAGCTCTGGTGGCCCCTGGATCTCCTGTCCCCTCCATGGCCACGGCCCCACTGGTGGCCACCAAGAGTTTGTCACTTCCTGGGCTCGCTGTGACAGAGGTCACTGCAGTGGTGGCATCTCCAGAGACTTCGTTGAGGTGTCCCAAATTGTCCCCAGGGTCACCTGAGGTGTCCCCAGAGCAGTTGGTGGCTCCGGGCTGGGCTGTCCCCTCCATGGCCACGTCCCCACCGTTGGCCACCGAGAGTTTGTCACTTCCTGGGCTCGCTGTGACAGAGGTCACCATGGTGGTGGCATCTCCGGGGGCTTCAGTGACTCGTGCCAAAGTGTCCCCAGGGGCTCTGGTGGCCCTTGGATCTTCCGTCCCCTCCACACTGACATCACCCTGGGTGCCCACCAGCACTCTGTCCCCTCCTGAGGATGTGGTGACAGCGGCCACCACGGTGGTGACATCTCCAGAGACTTCGTTGAGGTGTCCCAAATTGTCCCCAGGGTCACCTGAGGTGTCCCCAGAGCAGTTGGTGGCTCCGGGCTGGGCCGTCCCCTCCATGGCCACGTCCCCACCGTTGGCCACCGAGAGTTTGTCACTTCCTGGGGATGTGGCCACCGGTGCCACCACGGTGGTGGCATCTCCAGAGGCTTCGTTGAGATGTCCCAAAGTGTCCCCAGGGTCTCGGGTCACACCTGGACCTTCTGTCCCCTCCACACCGACGTCACCCTGGGTGCCCACCAGCACTCTGTCACCTGCTGGGGATGTGGTCACCGGTGCCACCATGGTGGTGGCATCTCCAGAGACGTCACTGAGGTGTCCCACGATGTCCCCAGGGGCTCTGGTCACACCCGGATCTTCTGTCCCCTCCATGGCCACGGCCCCACTGGTGGCCACCAAGAGTTTGTCACTTCCTGGGCTCACTGTGACAGAGGTCACTGCAGTGGTGGCATCTCCAGAGACTTCATTGAGGTGTCCCAAATTGTCCCCAGGGTCACCTGAGGTGTCCCCAGAGCAGTTGGTGGCTCCGGGCTGGGCTGTCCCCTCCATGGCCACGTCCCCACCGTTGGCCACCGAGAGTTTGTCACTTCCTGGGCTCGCTGTGACAGAGGTCACCATGGTGGTGGCATCTCCGGGGGCTTCGTTGAGGTGTCCCAAAGCGTCCTCAGGGGCTCTGGTGGCCCCAGGATCTTCTGTCCCCTCCACACCGACGTCACCCTGGGTGCCCACCAGCACTCTGTCACCTGCTGGGCTCACTGTGACAAAGCTCACCATGGTGGTGGCATCTCCAGAGACTTCACTGAGATGTCCCAAAGTGTCCCCAGGGTTTCTGGTGACCCCAGGATCTTCTGTCCCCTCCACACCGACGTCACCCTGGGTGCCCACCAGGGCTCTGTCACCTGCTGGGCTTGCAGTCACCAAGGTCCCCACGGTGGTGGCATCTCCAGACTCTACACTGAGATGTCCCACGATGTCCCCAGGGTCTCTGGTCACACCCAGGTCCTCTGTCCCCTCCCTGGTGACGTCACCCTGGGTGCCCACCAGGGCTCTGTCCCCTCCTGAGGACACCGTCACAGAGCTCCCCGTGCTGGTGGCATCTCGGGGGACATCGGGGACACGGCCCAGATTGTCCCAGGAGCAGTTGGTGGCACCGGGCTGGGCCGTCCCCTCCAGGGCCACCTCCCCAGGGGTGGCCACCAGCACTCTGTCACCTCCTGAGGATGTGGTGACAGCGGCCACCGCGGTGGTGGCATCTCCAGAGACTTCGTTGAGGTGTCCCAAATTGTCCCCAGGGTCACCTGAGGTGTCCCCAGAGCAGTTGGTGGCTCCGGGCTGGGCTGTCCCCTCCATGGCCACGTCCCCACCGTTGGCCACCGAGAGTTTGTCACTTCCTGGGCTCGCTGTGACAGAGGTCACCACGGTGGTGGCATCTCCAGAGGCTTCAGTGACTCGTGCCAAAGTGTCCCCAGGAGCTCTGGTGGCCCCTGGATCTTCTGTCCCCTCCATGCCACGTCCACGGGTGCCCACCAGCACTCTGTCACCTGCTGGGCTCGCTGTCACCAAGGTCCCCACGGTGGTGGCATCTCGGGGGGCTTCGTTGAGATGTCCCAGGTGTCCCCAGGAGCTCTGGTGGCCCCAGGATCTTCTGTCCCCTCCATGGCCACGTCCCCACGGGTGCCCACCAGCACTCTGTCCCTCTGAGGCGCTGTCACCAGGTCCACCACGGTGGTGGCATCTCGGGGGGCTTCGTTGAGATGTCCCAAAGTGTCCCCAGGAGCTCTGGTGGCCCCAGGATCTTCTGTCCCCTCCATGGCCACGTCCCACGGGGCCCACCAGCACTCTGTCACCTGCTGGGCTCGCTGTCACCAAGGTCCCCATGGTGGTGGCATCTCGGGGGGCTTCGTTGAGATGTCCCAAAGTGTCCCCAGGAGCTCTGGTGGCCCCAGGATCTCCTGTCCCCTCCACACCGATGTCACCCCGGGTGCCCACCAGGGCTCTGTCCCTCCTGTCCTCGCTGTCCCCTCGGTGGTGGCATCTCCGGGGGGTTCCTGGGGGTCCCCGCCGCAGTCGGGGGGCGTGGGGGAGGGGAGGGTGGGGAGAGGTGGTGGGGGGGGGGGGGGCCAGCCGGTGCCAGCGTGGCAGCGGGGGGACGGGGGCCGGCCCAGTGGGAGGGTGGGGAGGGAGGCCAGGGGGAGGCGTGGGGGGAGGGGAGAGGGGGGTGGTGGGGGGAGGGGGGGAAAGGGGAGGGGGTGGGGGGGGGAGCCCCCCCCACCAGAGCCCTGAGACCCCCATGGGACCCCCCAACCCTCCCCCACCCCCGGACCACCCCCGCACCCCAAAACCCCCAACGACCCCCAAAGACCCCACGGGACCCCCCAGCAGCCCCACCCCGACCCTATGGCCACCCCAGACCCCCCAAATCCCCCCCAGAGCCCCCCAAATCCCCCCATAGCACCCATGGGACCCCCAAAATCCCCTCAGAGCCCCCCCAGAGCCCCCCAAATCCCCCCCAGAGCCCCCCAAATCCCCCCATAGCACCCATGGGACCCCCAAAATCCCCTCAGAGCCCCCCCAGAGCCCCCCAAATTCCCCCACAGCACTCCCACATCCCTCCCGGGACCCCCCAGAGCCCCCCATAACCACCCTATAGCCCCCCATAGCCCCCCCAAATCCCCCCATAAGCCCCCCCAGAGACCCCCATAACTGCCCCATAACCCCCCATAGCACCTCCATATCCCCCCAGAGCCACCTCAAATCCCCCCCAGAGCCCCCCAAATCCCCCCAAATCCCCCCCATATCCCCTATAGCCCCCCCAGAGCCCCCCATAACCACCCTATAGCCCCCCATAGCCCCCCGTATCCACCCCAATATCCCCCCATAGCCCCCCATAACCAGCCTATAGCCCCCCATGGCATCCCAAATCCCCCCCCGAGCCCCCAAATCCCCTCATAATCACCCTACAGCACCCCACGGCACCCCAAATCCCCCATATCCACCCCATAGCCCCCATAACCACCCTATAGCCCCCCATAGCCCCCGTATCCACCCCAGAGCCACCCTATAGTCCCCCATGGCACCCCAGATGCCCCCGTAGCCCCCCCAAATCCCCCCCAGATCCCCCAAATCCCCCCATAACCCACCTATAAGCACCCTATAGCCCCCCATATCCCCCACAAAACCCCCAGAGCCCCCCAGAGCCCCCCATAACCGCCCATAGCCCCCCATAGCACCCCCAAATCCCCTCAGATCCCCCATATCCACCCCAAATCCCCCATAACCACCCTATAGCCCCCCATAGCACCCCCAAATCCCCCCATAATCACCCTATAGCCCCCCATATCCACCCCAAATCCCCCCATATCCACCCCAAATCCCCCCATAGCCCCCCATTACCACCCTATAGCCCCCCATTACCACCCCGTATCCCCCAAATCCCCCCATATCCACCCCAAATCCCCCCCACAGCCCCCCATAACCACCCTATAGCCCCCCTTGGCACCCCAAATCCCCCCACAGACCCTCCAGAACCACTCTACAGCACCCTATAGCACCCTATATCCCCCCCTGTAGCCCTCCAAATCCCCCATAACCAACCTAGAGCCCCCCATAGCACCCCCATATCCCCCCATAGCCCCCCATAACCACACTATAGCACCCCAAATCCCCCACAGCCCCTCCAAATCCCCCCAAATCTCCTCGTATCCCCCCCAAATCCCCCCATATCCACCCCATAGCCCCCCCTAATCCCCCCAGATCCCCCAAATCCCCCTAGAGCCCCCCATAACCACCCTATAGCCCCCCATATCCCCCCCAAAACCCCCATATCCCCCCCACATCCCCCATAGCCCCCCGAGCCCTCCAGAGCCCCCCATAACCACCCTATAGCACCCCAAATCCCCCACAGCCCTGACCGAGCCCCCATAACCACCCCATAGCCCCCCATAGCACCCCCACATCCCCCAGAGCCACCCCAAATCCCCCCCAGAGCCCCCCAAATCCCCCCATATCCCCTATAGCCCCCCCGAGCCCCCATAACCACCCTATAGCTCCCCAAATCCCCCATAGCCCCCCATAACCACCCTATAGCCCCCCATAGCACCCTCAAATCCCCCATAGCCCCCCCGAGCCCCCCATAACCGCCCCATAGCCCCCCATAGCACCCCATATCCCCCCAGAGCCACCCCAAATCCCCCCAGAGCCCCCAAATCCCCCCAAATCCCCCCAAATCCCCCCAGAGCCCCCCATAACCACCCTATAGCCCCCCAAATGCCCCCATATCCCCCCATATCCATCCCAAATCCCCATAGCCCCCATAACCACCCTATAGCACCCTATGGCACCCCCGAATCCCCCCATAGCCACCCCAAATCCCCCCATAGCCCCCCATAACCACCCTATAGCCCCCATAGCCACCCCAAATCCCCCCAAATCCCCCCCAAACCCCCTCCCGAGCCCCCGCGCACCCCCGAGCGCGCCCAGCGCCAGCAGCAGCCGCAGCCCCCGCGCCTCCATCGCTGCCCGTGCGGGGCCCCGGCCCGGGGGGGGTCCCTTTATCCCCGCCCCACCCCCACACTCACCTGGGGGGGCGGAGGGGGGAGGGGGGAGGGGGGAGGGGCGGCGGCCCTGCCCAGGAATGTGGGGCAGCCGCCCCCGCCCCCCAATTATGGGCACCCCAAAAACGGCCCCACCCCCACCTCTGCCCCACTGACCCCCCCCTCCCCCCCCCAGCGAGGTCACGGGGGATTTGGGGGTTCCCCCCCCACCCCCACCCCTGTGTCGACCCCACGGGTTTGGGGTGCTCGTGTCCCAACCGGACAGATTTGGGGTCCCAAGCCCCATAGATTTGGGGTCGCTCATGTCGCGACCCTACAGATTTGGGGTGCTGATATCACGGATTTGGGGTCCCGGCCCCATAATTTCGGGGTCCCCCATGTTGTGTCCCCACGGATTTGGGGTCCCCCCTGTCGCGACCCCAAGGATTTGGGGTCCCAGCCTTATAAATTTGGGGTCTTCCCTGTGCCGACCCCACAGATTTGGGGTGCTGGCCTCATGGATTTGGGGTCCCCCCTGTCCCGACCCCGTGGATTTGGGGTCTCCCCCTGTCCCTGCTCCCCACATTTGGGGTCTCAGCCCCATGAATCTGGGGTGCCCCATGTTGTATCCCCACGGATTTGGGGTCTCCCCCCTGTCCCTGCCCCCCACATTTGGGGTCCCCCTGTCCCCGCCCCCCCACATTTGGGGTCCCTCCTGTCCCCGCCCCCCCACATTTGGGGTCCCCCCAACCCCCACATTTGGGGTCCCCCACCCCCACATTTGGGGTTCCCCCCGCCCCCACCCCCTCCCTCCGAGATCCGGGGTTCCTTCCCACCCCTCCCCCACTCGGGGTTCCCCTCCCCTCCCCCCGCCCCAGTTTCGCTCCCGCGCTCCCCTCCCGGTCACGTGCCCCGCCGGTCACGTGTCCCCACCCCTCCCCCCCCCTTTCCTCCCCCCCCCTTTCCCCCCCTCCCGGTCACGTGTCTCCCCGGTCACGTGTCCTCCCTCCGGCCGCGTGACCGCCCCTCCCCCCCCCACCACCCCCTCTCCCCACCAGGGGGCGCCGCTCGGTGGGCGTGGCCCCAAAAAGGGGGCGTGACTCAACCAGCGGGGTGGGTGGGCGTGGCCTATCGGCGAAAGCCACGCCCCCTCGGCGCATGCGCCGCGCGGCGGCGGCGGCGGCGGCTCCGGGAGCGGCTCCGGGCGGTGAGAGCGGCCCGGGGGGGGGGGGAGGGGGAGGGGGGGGGGGGGAGGGGGAGGGGGAGGGGAGGGAGCGCGGGGCATGCTGGGAGCGCGGGGAGGGCGCCCCCCAGCGGGGCCGAGGGGAAAGGCCGCCCCTCCCCCATCCCCCACCTTCCCCACCCCCCATCAGCCTCCGGGCCTGGAGCGCGGGGGATTGTGGGATTGAGAGGGGGGAGGGGCTGGGGGTGGGGGAGGGGCTGGGGGAATGGGGGAGGGGTTTAAGAATTGGAAGGGGGGGGGGAGGGGAGAGGGGGAGGGGGAGGGAGGGGGCTGGGGGAAGGGGGGAGGGGCTTGGGGGAGGGAGGGGGGGGCGTGGGAAGGGGGAGGGGTCGGCGGCTTGGGGGAGGGGCTTGGGAGAGTGGGGGAGGGGTAAGGGGTGGTGGGAGGGGCTTGCGGCATGCAAAATAGGTTTGGAGAGAAGGAGGGGCCAAAGGATTTGTGAACGCGGGTTATGGCATTGTGGGCGGGGCCTGTTTGTTTGTGGGCGTGGCTGGGGACGATGGGCGGGGCTTGTGCTCAAAACGAGGGAGGGCACGTGGTGGGTGTGGCTCAGCACTGGTGGGTGGCTGCGTGGCTCGGGCACGTGGTGGGCGTGGCTCAGCACGTGGTGGGCGTGTCCCCGGGCGCAGGGCGGCCATGATGGCGGCCGGGCGGGGCCCGGGGCAGTCGGGCGGGAGCGAGGACGGAACCTTCGAGGAGGAGGAGGAGGAGGAGGAAGAGGAGGAAGAGGAAGAAGAGGAGGAGGAGGAAGAAGAGGAAGAGGAGGAGGAGGAGGAGGAGGAAGCGGCGTCCGGCGGTGAGCGGGGGAGGGGCGGCAGGGCGTGGCCGCCGCCGCCGCGGGGGGGGGAGGGGCGCTCGCCGGTGCCATCCCCGGGGTCCCCCCCGTGCGCCCCTCCCCCCCCAGCGCCCCCGAGGACGACTCCGGCTCCGAGGCCACGTCGGTGTCGTCGGGGGACAGCGGCGGCCCCTCCCCCCCCGCCAACGGCTGCGCAGGTACCGCCCCTCCCCCCCACCCCACCACCCCTCCCCCACCACCACCACCACCCCCCAAAAAAAAAAAGTCACTGACCCCTCCCCCCACCTCCCCTCCCCCTCCACAGGTGCCCGGACCCGCCCATCGGGGGAGGAGCCTCGGCCGTTCCCGGATGCTGTCGGGGGCGGTGGGGGAGGGGAGGTGGAAATCGGCGCGGGGGGCGTGTCCAGCCCGCGAGTGGGCGTGTCCCCGTCGGGGGGAGGGGAGTGGCACCAGTGCCCCGAGTGCGGCCGCGGCTTCGGCACCTCGCGGGCGCTCAAGGTGCACCGCAGTTACCACGTGGGGAGGAAACGCCCCCAGGGCAGCGCCGCGGTGGGCGGGGCCGGCGGGTTGGTGGGCGTGTCCAGGACCCCTCCCCAAGCCCCTCCCCCGCCTCCCTTCAAGTTCCACTACATCTGCGCCGAGTGCGGGCTGGGCTTCGCCGCGCCGGCGGCGTTGGGCGCTCACCGCTGCGAGCACGGCCACGGCCGGCGGAGACGCCCCCGCAGCCCCCCCGCCCCCGCCCCTCCCCCACCGAGGCGGGCGGCCCCGCCCCCTCCTCCCTCCCCTCCCCCCCCAGCCCCGCCCCTTTCCGCTGCACCGAGTGCGCCGGCGCCTTCGGGCTGGTGGCCGAGCTGCACGAGCACTACATGCTGCACGCGCGGGGGGAGCTCTGAGTGACGTCACTGGGGGGGGAGGGGCGAGGGGGGGAGGGGGAGGAGGGGGAGGGGCGATGGCGTCAACAGGAAGTGATGTCACGGGTCGAGGGCTCGGTGTCGGTTTTTTTTCGGGGGGGGGTTGTGGGATGATGTTCTGATGACGTCATGGCGGGGGGGGAAGGGATGGTAACGGGGTGGGGGAGGGGTCAGCGGGAAGGCCACGCCCTCCCTGTGCGAGCCCCGCCTCTCGTTGTGACATCACGAGCCGCCCGGCCCGATCCGACGCCGGTTTTAATTTCCCGCCAATGGGAATCGCCGTGACCACGCCCCTTCCGGAATAGCCCCGCCCCTCACTGTGACATCACAACCCCCAGACACCCAATCCTTTTTAATTATTATTTTACTGTGGCTCCGCCCCTTCTTTAGCTCCACCCCTCCCCATGACATCACAACCCCCAGACAGCCAATCCCTTTTTTTTTATTTTATTTTCCTTTGACTCCGCCCCTTCCTTAGCCCCGCCCTCACCATGACATCACAAGCTGGACATCCAATCCCTTAATTTTTTATTATTTTCCTGTGACTCCGCCCCTTCTCAGACCCCGCCCCTCCCCATGACATCACAACCGGGACACCCAATCCATTTTTTTTATTATTATTTTCCTGTAACTCCGCCCATTCCTTAGCCCCGCCTCCATGCCATGACATCACACCCCCAGACACCCAATCACGTTTCATCCCGCCGTGGCCCCTCCCCTCCCAGGGCCCCGCCCCTCCCCATGACATCACAAACCCGAACACCCAATCCCTTTATTTTTTTATTATTTTCCTGTGACTCCGCCCCTTCTCAGGCCCCACCCCGCCCCATACCACCAACCACCCAATCCCCTTTCACCCCGCCGTGACCCCGCCCCTTTCCCCGCCCCCAAGCCCCGCCCCTCAGAGCTCCCCCCGCGCATGCCTGATGTAATGCCGGTGCAGCGCCCCCTCGCGGGCGAAGGCGCGGCCGCACTCGGTGCAGGCCAGCCCGGGGGCGTGCTTGGCTGGGTGTGGCCTTGATGGCGTGGCCTGCGCGGGCGTGTCGGTGGGCGTGTCCGCGCTGGTGGCGCAGCATGGCGGGCGAGGAGGCGAAGGCGCGGGCGCAGACGAAGCAGACGAAGCGCGCGCCGCAGCGCCGCGCGCGAAGTCCGCGGGTGCTGCCCGCTTGGCGTGGCGCGCGGCGAAGGCGGCGTCGGGGAAGTGATGAGGCAGCGGAGCAGCGGCGGAGCCGGGGCGGTCGGGGGTGGGGAGGGATGGACCAGGGATGGACAGGGGAGGGACAGGGGACAGGGGGATGGACAGGGGGATGACAGAGGGACAGGGGTGGACAGAGGGATGGATGGACAGGGGATGGTGGACAGGGGGAGATGACACAGGGATGGACAGAGGGATGGACAGGGGGATGGGACAGAGGGATGGATGGACAGGGGATGGATGGACACAGGGATGGACAGGGGATGGACAGGGGGACAGGGGGATGGACAGAGGGATGGATGGACAGGGGGATGGATGGACAGGGTGATGGACACGGGGTGGATGGACACGGGATGGACAGGGGGATGGGCAGGGGGATGGTGGACAGGATGGACATGGGGACACAGGGATGGACAAAGGGACAGGGGGATGGACAGAGGGATGGATGGACAGGGGATGGATGGACAGGGGGATGGATGGACAGGGGATGGACAGGGGGACAGGGGAGGGATGGACAGGGGGATGGACAGGGGATGGACAGGGGATGGGTCAGGGGATGGATGGACAGGGGATGGATGGACAGGGGGACACGGGAGGGATGGACAGGGGTGGACAGGGGATGGGTCAGGGGGATGGGTGGACAGATGGACATGGGGACACAGGGATGGACAAAGGGACAGGGGGATGGATGGACACAGGGGTGGATGGGGGACACAGGGACAGGGGGACACAGGGATGGACAAAGGGACAGGGGGATGGACAGAGGGATGGATGGACAGGGGGATGGAGCACAGGGATGGACAGGGGGACACAGGGATGGATGGACAGGGGGATGGATGGACAGGGGGATGGGCAGGGGGACAGAGGGAACACAGGGATGGACAGAGGGACGGGGGGATGGACGGGGACAGAGGGACAGGGGGACATGGGGAGGGATGGACAGAGGGATGGACAGCGGGACAGACGGACAGGGGGATGGACAGAGGGACAGGGGGAGGGATGGACAGGGGACAGAAGGATGGATGGACAGAGGGACAGGGGGACCCCCCCAGGGACCCCCGGCCCTCCCCCCCTCCCCCTCCATCCCCTCCCCCTCCATCCCCTCCCCCACTCACAGCCGCAGCCTTTGGTCCTGGGCCCGGGGGGGGTCCCGGGGAGGCCCCTCCCCCCTCTTCCTCCTCCTCCTCCTCCTCCTCTTCCTGGCGGCTCCCGCGGGGGGAGGGGGGCGCCGGGGGCGGCTCCGGGGGCGGCGGCTGCGACATCGCCGGGGAGGGCTGGGGTGGGGGGGGTGGGGTGGGGGGAGGGGCAGGGGGCGTCACCGGGGTGCGACCCCAACCCCCCCCTCCCCCATCAGAGACCCCCCGCAAGCCTCAAATCGCCTCAAAACCCCCCCAAAATCCCCCCCAGACCCCCCCACAGCCGCCCCTCCCCTCCCCCCCCCCAGGGCCCCTCACTCGCTGTCGCGACAGCGGCGCGCCCCTCCCCCCGCCGGCGACTTCCGGCTTCCGGCGCGACCCCTCCCCCCAAACACAGAGAGGGCTTCCGCTTCCGGTCTAAGCTCCGCCCACTCCTAACCCCGCAAGGCGGGGCGCGGCGGGGGATGACGTCACCGGCGGCCAATGGGTGGGCGGGGCTGGAGGCGGGAAAGGACGGGATAAACCGGGATAAACCGGGATAAATCGGGATAAACCAGTGCGGGCCTGGGGACCCCGGCATGGCCCTGGGACCCCCAGGGACCCTCCCAGTATGAACCAGACCCCCCCCAATTCCCTCCCGTTTATCCCAGTCCCCCTCAATCCCCTCCCAGTCCCCCCCAAGTCCCCCCAGTTTATCCCAGTCCCCCCCAATCCCCCCCAATTTAACCCAATCCCCCCCCAAACCCCCCCAGTCCCCCCCAGTCCAGCCCGGTACGAACGGGTTTTTTTTTTATTGCGTATCAAAGGTGGTTAAAAGGTTATTTACAGCCACGCCCACCGAGGGGAGAGGGGGCGGGGCCTCTCCGGGCCACGCCCCCTCTCATCATACATTATTCACACCCAGCCCCTCCCCCTTCCCCTCCCCTCCCCTCCCCCCCCCTCTCGTTGTGCGCGGGGACACGGGCGCGCCCCTCCCCCCCCCCGCCCCTCCCCCCCCTTCATGGCTTTGAGCTTTGGGGGTCGCGCCCCTCCCCCACCCCGGGGCTACCCCCTCCCCCTTTTGTGACGTCACCAGATCTGCCCCTCCCCCCCCTTTTTTTTCCACCTCCCCCCACCTCCAGTTTTGCCCCTCCCCCCCCTCAGTTTTGCCCCTCCCCCACCGTCTCAGCCCCTCCCCCACCGTCTCAGCCCCTCCCCCACCGTCTCAGCCCCTCCCCCCTCAGGTCAAGAGCTGCTCCTCGCCCTCCCCCCGCTCACCTGGCCCCTCCCCCCCCTCCCCGTGTCCCTCCCCCCCCCAGCCCCTCCCCCCTCAGATGAAGAATTCCTCCTTGCGCTTCCCCCCCTCCCCCCCCAGGAAAGCCTCGCGCGCCTCCCCGTGCTCCTCCAGCACGCTGGCCTCGTGCGTCAGGTACGAGCCTGCAGGTGAGACAGGTGAGAGACAGGGGAGGGACAGGGGAGGGACAGGGAGGACAGGGAGGGACAGGTGAGATATGTGAAACAGGTGAGATAGGTGAGATAGGGACAGGGGAGACAGGGGAGGGACAGGGAGACAGGTGAGACAGGGAGACAGGTGAGATATGGACGTGAACAGGGGAGACAGGGAGAGACAGGGAGACAGGGAGACAGGTGAGAGACAGGTGAGACAGGGACAGGGGAGACAGGGAGAGACAGGTGAGACAGGTGAGACGGGACAGGGGAGGGACAGGGGAGAGACAGGGACAGGTGAGAGACAGGGGAGGGACAGGGGAAACAGGTGAGATATGTGAGACAGGTGAGATAGGGACAGGGGAGACAGGTGAGAGACAGGGACAGGTGAGACAGGGGAGACAGGTGAGAGACAGGACAGGAGAGACAGGGGAGACAGGTGAGATAGGGACAGGTGAGATAGGGGAGGGAGAGGGAGAGACAGGACAGGGGAGGGACAGATGAGAGAGGGGAGGGACAGGTGAGAGGTGAGGACATGTGAGACAGGGACAGGGAGATATGGACAGGTGGGACAGGTGAGACAAATGAGGGACAGGTGAGATATGGACAGGTAGGATATGGACAGGTGAGATATAGACAGGTGAGACAGATGAGAGGTGAGGGATGGGGACAGGTGAGACAGGTGAGACACAGGTGGAACAGGTGAGGGACAGGGACAGGTGAGGAACAGGTGAGATATGGACAGGTGAGACACAGCCAGGTGAGGCCGAAGACACGAACAGGTGAGCGGTGAACAGGTGAGACACAGGACACGGACAGGTGGGACAGCTGAGGACACGCCCACCCCGCCCACACTTTAAACCACGCCCCCACGGCACACACCCCCACACCGCCAATCACCAGACCACGCCCCCTCCCGCTGACACCACACCCATTTCCCGAACCCACGCCCCCTTAGGGGAGCCCACCCCCTCAGGGAAGCCCCGCCCGCCCCCGGGAAGCTCCGCCCCCCACTCGGGGAAGCCCCACCCACCTCAGGTAAGCCCCGCCCCCCCGGTGAAGCCCCGCCCACCTTTCTGGCGCACGGAGCACCAGAGCAGGGCCCCGAGCAGCAGCAGCAGCAGGAACACGAGCAGCGCCAGAGCCCCGCCCACCACGGCGAACGGCCCCGCCCCCTGCGCCGCCACCACCGCCCCGGGGTCTGCGGGGGGGCAGGGGGGCGCAGGTGAGCACAGGTGTGCCCACAGGTGTGTCCAGGCCCCCCCAGGTGTGCACAGGTGTGCCCACAGGTGAGGCACAGGTGTGCCCAAGTGAGCACAGGTGAGCACAGGTGTGTGACAGGTGTGCCCAGCTCCCCCCCAGGTATGCCCAGGTGAGGCACAGGTGTGCCCAAGTGAGCACAGGTGAGCACAAGTGTGTGACAGGTGTGCCCAGCTCCCCCCCAGGTATGCCCAGGTGAGGCACAGGTGTGCCCAGTGAGCACAGGTGTGGACAGGTGTGCCCAGTCCTCCCCAGGTATGCCCAGGTGAGGCACAGGTGTGCCCAGGGGTGTCACAGGTGTGCCCAGACCCCCCCAGGTGTGCCCATGTGTGTTACAGGTGTGCCCAGGTGAGCACAGGTGTGCCCAGGGGTGTCACAAGTGTGCCCAGACCCCCCCAGGTGTGCCCAGGTGAGCACAGGTGTGCCCAGGGTGCACAGGTGTGCCCAGACCCCCCCAGTGTCCCAGGTGGCACAGGTGCTGCCCAGGTTAAGCACAGGTGTGTCCCAGGCCCCCCCCATCTTCCCACAGGTGCATCTCAGGTACCCCCCGTATCTCCCTCCAGGTGTGCCCAGATGCCCCAGGTGTATCCCACCCTCCTCAGGTACCCCCAGTTGCCCCCAGACCCCCCCCAGATGCCCCTCAGGTGTCTCTAGCCCCCTCCAGGTGTGCCCAGGTGTGCCACAGGTGTGTAACAAGTGAGCACAGGTGCGGCCATGTTAAGCACAGGTGTGCCCAGGTGAGCACAGGGGTGTCCTAGATGCCCCCAGCCCCCCCAGGTGTCCCCAGGTGTGCCCAGGTGTGTCCCAGGCCCTCCCATCTCCCCCCAGGATGTGTCCCAGGCCCTCCCATCTCCCCCCAGGTGTGTCCCAGGTGTGCCCAGGTGTGTCCCAGGCCCTCCCATCTCCCCCCAGGTGTGTCCCAGGTGTGCCCAGGTGTGTCCCAGGCCCTCCCATCTCCCCCCAGGTGGTCCAGTGTCCCAGGTGCCAGGCCTCCCATCTCCCCCCAGGTGTGTCCCAGGTGTGCCCAGGTGTGTCCCAGGCCCTCCCATCTCCCCCCAGGTGTGTCCCAGGTGTGCCCAGGTGTGTCCCAGGCCCTCCCATCTCCCCCCAGGTGTGTCCCAGGTGTGCCCAGGTGTGTCCCAGGCCCTCCATCTCCCTCCAGGTGTGTCCCAGGTGTGCCCAGGTGTGTCCCAGGCCCTCCCATCTCCCCCCAGGTGTGTCCCAGGTGTGCCCCAGGCCCTCCCATCTCCCCCCAGGTGTGTCCCAGGTGTGCCCAGGTGTGTCCCAGGCCCTCCCATCTCCCCCCAGGTGTGTCCCATCCCCCCCATCCCCCCCAGGTGTGCCCCCAGGTGTCACTGACCGTACACCACCAGCACGTAGGTGTCGGCGGCGCGCCCGTGGGCGTTGCCCACCTGGCAGGTGTAGGAGCCGTTGTCCTGCGGCGCCAGCGCCGGCAGCGTCAGCCGCTCGCCCTCGGCGCGCGCCCGCGGCGGCAGCGACTCGTTCCCGCGGCTCCACGACACCTGCGGGCTGCGCGGGGGGCACAGGTGAGCTCAGGTGAGCACCAGGTGTGGCACAGGTGAGCTCAGGTGTGGTACAAGTCGGCACAGGTGAGCGCAGGTGGGTACAGGTGTGGTATAGGTGAGCTCAGATGGGAACAGGTGGGCACCAGGTGTGGCACAGGTGAGCACAGGTGTGGTATAGGTGGGAACAGGTGAGCGCAGGTGTGGTACAGGTGGGCACAGGTGCCCCCCAAGTGTGCCCAGACCCCCCAGGCCCCTCCAGGCGCCCCCAGGTGAGCTCAGGTGGGCACAGGTGAGCACCAGGTGGGCACAGGTGTGTCACCAAGTGTCTCAGAGGTCTGCCCAGATACCCCCCAGGCCCCGCCAGGTGCCCCCCAGGTGCTCCCAGGTGTGCCCAAGCTTCCTCAGGTGCCCCCCAGGTGTGCCTAGGTGCCCGCCCAGGTGTGCCCAGGCCCCCCCTGGTACCCCCTCAGGTGTGCCCCAGGTGTGCCCAGGGCCCCCAGGTGCCCCCAGGTGCTCCCAGGTGTGCCCAGGCTCCCTCAGGTGCCCCCCAGGTGCCCCCAGGTGCTCCCAGGTGTCCCCCAGGTGCCCCCAGTTGCGCCCCCAGGTGTGCCCAGGTGTGCCCAGGTGTGCTCACCGCGGGTTGCCGCTGACGGCGCAGGTCAGCACCAGGGTGTCTCCTTCGCGCAGGACGCTCTGCGAGGGCAGGATCCGCGCCGAGGGGGGGTCTGGGGGGAGGGGCGGCACCTGGGCACACCTGGGGCACACCTGGGGCACACCTGTGCCCGTGCTCCCAGTCCATCCCAGCGTCTGCCCCGCTCCCCCTGGTGGCGGCTTTGGGAACTGCGGCGCCCTCCCAGGTAACTTCCCAGGTAACTCCCAGTCCACCCCAGTAAATCCCGGTGCCTCCAATTCCCTCCCAGTGCCTCCCAGTCCATCCCAGTTTATCCCAATCCCTTCCCAGTCCCTCCCAGTCCATCCCAGTCCCTCCCAGTCCCTCCCAGTCCCATCCCAATCCCATCCCAGTCATCCCAGTCCATCCCAGTCCCCTCCCAGTCCCATCCCAGTCTCATCCCAGTCCCTCCCCCTAGTCCATCCAGTCCTCCAGTCCCATCCATCCATCCCTCCCCCAGTCTCTCCCAGTCCTATCCCAGTCCATCCCAGTCCCATCCCAGTCATCCCAGTCCATCCCAGTCCCATCCCAGTCCATCCCAGTCCATCCCAGTCCCATCCAGTCCATCCATCTCCCAGTCTATCCCAGTCATCCAGTCCCATCCAGTCCATCCCAGTCCATCCAGTCCACCAGTCTATCCCAGTCCATCCCAGTCCCATCCCAGTCCATCCCAGTCCATCCCAGTCCCATCCCAGTCCATCCCAGTCCATCCTCCCATCCAGTCATCCCAGTCCATCCCAGTCCATCCCAGTCCTATCCCAGTCCCCAGTCCCACCGTCCTCCATCTCCAGTCCCATCCCGTCCATCCATCCCATCGTCTCTCCCAGTCCTATCCCAGTCCATCCAGTCTATCCAGTCATCCAGTCCTCCAGTCCATCCAGCCATCCGTCCCCAGTCTCCAGTCTATCCATCATCCAGTCATCCCAGTCCCCGTTCCCCTCACACTGCACGTCCAGCTGGTACTGCGTCAGCCGCCGCTGTCCCCTGCCCAGGGCGGGGTGCGTGGCCTCGCAGGTGACGATGGCGCCGTGGTCGCGCCGCTCCACGCGCAGGTGCAGCGAGCTGCGCTGCCAGAACACCTTGCCACCTCCGTGCGTGCTGCGGCCTGGGGGGGGACCAAGGGTGCCCAGGTGCTCAGGTAACCCCAGGTGTGTCCAGGTACACCCCAGTGTGCCCAGGTGACCCCCAGGTGTGCCCAGGTACCCCCCGGTGACCCTCAGGTGTGCCCAGGTACCCCAGATGCTCCCAGCCTCCCCCAGGTGTGCCCAGGTACCCCCCCAGGTGTGCCCAGGTACACCTCAGGTGCTTCAGCCTCCCCAGGTGTGCCAGGTAACCCCAGGTGTGCCCAGGTACCCCCAGGTATCCCCAGCTGCCCCTTAGGTGTGCCCAGGCGCCCCATGCCCTCTCCAGGTGTACCCAGGTGCCACCATGTGCCCCCACAGGTGCCCCAGCCTCCACCAGGTGTGCCCAGGTGACCCCAGGTGTGCCCAGGTACACCTCAGGTGCTTCAAGCCTACCCCAGGTGTGTCCAGGTAACCGCCAGGTGTGCCCAGGTACCCCCCAGGTGTGCCCAGGTGACCCCCAGGTGCCCCCCCAGGTGTGCCCAGGTGCGCCCTCACCTGGCAGCTCGCGGCGGTCGCGGTACCAGCGCAGCGTCGCCAGGGGGCGCGCGCGGGGCACGAGGCAGGTGAGCTCCACCTCCCCCCCCTCGACCGCCAGGGCGGCGGCCTCGACCACCGGCTCCTCGGGGGGCACTGCAGGTGAGACAGGTGAGACAGGTGAGACACGGACAGGTGAGACAGGTGAGGCAGGGACAGGTGAGACAGGTGAGAGCCAGGGCAGCCACCTTGACCACCGGCTCCTTGGGGGGCACTGCAGGTGAGACAGGTGGGACAGGTGAGACACGGACAGGTGAGACAGGTGAGAGATGGACAGGTGAGACAGGTGAGACAGGTGAGACAGGGACAGGTGAGACAGGTGAGAGCCAGAGCGGCCCCTCGACCACCGGCTCCTCGGGGGCACTGCAGGTGAGACAGGTGAGAAAAGGGGACAGGTGAGATACAGGTGAGATATGGACAGGCGGGACAGGTGAGATATGGTACCAGGTGAAGCGGGAAGAGAGAGGTAGACACAGGTGGAGGGAGAGACAGTAGCAGGGGACAAGGGGACAGGTGCGGCGAGCGGTGTGGACAGGTCCCGCAGGTGTGCCAGGTGCTCCCCTGTGTGCCCAGTGTGTGCCCAGGTGTGCCCAGGTATCCCCAGGTGTCCCCAGGTGCTCTCCATGTCCCCAGGTGCTCCCAGGTATCCCCAGGTGTCCCCAGGTGCTCTCCATGTCCCCGGGTGCTCCCAGGTGTCCCCAGGTGCTCCCAGGTGTCCCCAGGTGTGCCCAGGTGTCCCCAGGTGCTCCCAGGATGTGGCTGTGGCTGCGGGGGCAGCAGGTGAGGCACAGGAAGTGGCGCTCACCACTGCCTGCCCAGGTGACCCCAGGTGAGCCCACAGGTGTGCCCAGGTGTCCCCACCTGTCCTCAGGTGACCCCGAGAGTGGGAGGGGACAACAGGGTCTGGGTTTGGGGCTGTGGAGTGACGGGAGGGAGGTGGCACCGCAGCCATGACCCCAGGTGTGCCCAGGTGTGTTTCTATCCCTCTCAGGTGTACCCAGGTGTGCTCAGGTGTGTTTCTATCCCGCTCAGGTGTATCCCAGGTGCCCCCAGGTAGTGTGTTTCTATCCCTCTAGGTATCCAGGTGCCCCAGGGGTGTTATATCCTCTCAGGTGTATCTCAGGTGTACCCAGGTGTTCCTAGGTGTGTTTCATTCCTGTCGTGTCCAGGTGATCTCGTGTTCCCAGGTGTACCTAGGTGTGTTTCATTCCTCTAGGTGCCCCAGGTGTACCCAGGTGTGTTTCTATCCCTCTGGTTTATCCCAGGTGCCCCCAGGTGTGTTTATATCCCTCTCAGGTGTATCTCAGGTGTACCCAGGTGTACCCAGGTGTGTTTCTATCCTTCTCAGGTGTATCTCAGGTGTACCCAGGTGTACCCAGTGTACCCAGGTGTGCCCAGGTGTGCCATACCCAGCACGGTGAGCGTGGCTATCTGGTGGTGCGTGTCATCGGCGTACAGCTGGCAGAAGGTGCCCCTGCCCCATGTACCCAGGTGTGTTTCTATCCCTCTCAGGTGTATCTCAGGTGTGCTCAGGTGTGCCCAGGTGTGCCATACCCAGCACGGTGAGCGTGGCTATCTGGTGGTGCGTGTCATCGGCGTACAGCTGGCAGAAGGTGCCCCCTGCCCCAGGTGTGTTTCTATCCCTCTCAGGTGTATCTCAGGTGTATCTCGGTGTCTCAGGTGTGCCCAGGTGTGCCATACCCAGCACGGTGAGCGTGGCTATCTGGTGGTGCGTGTCATCGGCGTACAGCTGGCAGAAGTGCCCTGCCCCAGTGTGTTTCTATCCCTCCAGGTATCCAGGTGTAGCCCAGGTCGCCCAGGTGCCAACCCAGCACGGTGGCGTGTACTGGTGGAAGCGTGCATCGGCGTACACTGGCAGAAGGGTCACCCTGCCCAGGTGTGTTTCTATCCCTGGTGTATCTCAGGTGTCCCAGGGGTGCCCAGGTGTCCATGCCAGCACGGTGAGCGTGGCTACTGGTGGTCGTTCATGGGGGTTACAGGCTGGCGAAAGGTGCCCCTGCCCCAGGGTTGGTTTCTACCTCTGGTGTTTCAGGTGTGCCCAGGTGGTGGCCCAGGTGTAGCCTGCCCGACACGCGTGAGCGTGGCTTCTGGTGGTGGGTCAATCGGGGGGTACAGCTGGGGGAGAAGGTGCCCCTGCCCAGGGTGTTCTATCCTTCCCGGTGTATCCAGGTGTTCTCAGGTGTGCCCTGGGGTGCCCTGGTGTGCCTGGCCAGCACGGTGAGGTGGCTATCTGGTGGGTGTCATGGCGTACAGCTGGCAAGGTGCCCAGCCCCAGGGGGTGTTTTCCCCTAGGTGTATTCAGGTGTACTCGGTGTACCAGGTGTGCCCGGGTGGCCATACCAGCACCAGTGAGCGTGCTTATCTGGGGGCGGAACGGCGTACAGCTGGCAGAAGGTGCCCCTGCCAGGTGTTTCTATTCCTCTCAGGGTGTATCTCGGTGTATCTCAGGGTGCCATGGTGTGCCCTGTGTGGGCCATACCCAGCACGGGTGACGTGGGCTATCTGGTGGGTGGTGTCATCGGGTCTACAGCTGGCAGAGGTGCCCCTGCCCCAGGTGTGTTATCATCCCTTCCAGTGTATCCTAGGATCTCAGTGTCCCAGTGTGCCCAGTGTCCATACCCAGCACGTGAGCGTGGCTACTGCTGCGTGTCCATCGGCGTACCAGCTTTGCAGAAGGTGCCCCCTGCCCAGTGTGTTTTATCCCTTCATGTTCTCAGTTGCCAGTGTCCCCAGTTGCCATACCCAGCACGTTGAGCGGGCTATCTGGCGTCCAGCTTTGTCATTCGGCGTACAGCTGGAGAAGGTGCCCCCTGCCCAGGCTGTTTCAATTCCCCTCAGTCCATCTCATGTCCCAGGTTGTGCCCAGTTGCCATACCCAGCACGGATGAGCCGTGGCTATCATGGTGCCTGTCATCGCGTACACTGCAGACAGGTGCCCCCTGCCCCAGGTCAGTATTCTATCCCTCTCAGGTTATCTCAGGTGCCCAGGTGTCCCAGCTTGTCCATACCCGCACGTTGAGCGGCTATCTGGTGGGGTTCTGTGCCATGCGTCGTACAGCTTGGCAGGAAGGTGCCCCTGCCCCAGCGTGTTTCTATCCCTCTCAGGTGGACTAGGTGTGCCAGGTGTCCCAGGTTGCCATACCAGCACGGTGAGCGTGGCATACTGGATGGTGCGTGTCATCGGCGTACAGGGAGAAGTTAAGCAGCCCGTGTCCAGGCCGGGCCCGGGGCCAGGCGAACAGGTCGCCTCACGCCGGCTGAACTCGGCCAGCTCGAAACAGGCTCGTACCTGAGGGCTGGGGGGAACGGGGGGACAGGGTCACCTGGGGGCACTGAGGGGTCATGGTGTCACCTGAGGGGTTACAGGGCACATGGGGAGTACAGGTCACCCAGGGGTCATGGGTCACATGGGAGCACCCGGGGGGCACCTGGGGGTTACAGGTTCACTGAGGGTACAGGGGCATGGGGGTTACAGGGTCACCGGGGGGATATGGGGTCACACCTGGGGGGTTACAAGGGCACTGGTGGGGTCACATGGGGTAGCCCACTGGCTCGAAACGGTGTCCTTGAGGGCTGGGGGAAACGGGGGACAGGGTCACTGGGTGGCACCTGAGGGGCACCTGAGGGGCACCTGGGGGGACAGGGGTCACCTAGGGGGCACCTGGGGAGCACCTGGGGGGTCATGGGGTCACCTGGGGGGCACCTGACGGGCACCTGGGGGGACAGGGGTCACCTGGGGGGCACCTGGGGAGCACCTGGGGGGTTATGGGGGCACCTGGGGGGTCATGGGGTCACCTGGGGGTTACAGGGGTCACCTGGGGGGTCACATGGGGTCAGCCCCTGGCTCGAAACGCCCGTCCTTGAGGGCTGGGGGGGAAATGGGGGTCACCTGGGGAGCACCTGGGGGTCATGGGGTCACCTGGGGGGTCATGGTGTCACCTGGGGGGTCATGGGGTCACTGTGGGGTCACTGTGGGGTCACTGTGGGGTCACTGTGGGTCACTGTGGGGTCACTGTGGGGTCACTGTGGATCCCCAAGGCCAGCGCAGGGACAGAGCCACCGGTGCCCCCAGTGTCCCCCGTATCCCACCCACTGTCCCCAATATCCCCAGCATTCCCAGGATTCCCAGTGTCCCCCCAGCATTCCCAGTCCCCCCACTATTCCCAGCACTCCCAGCATTCCCACTATCCCCAGCATTCCCAATATTCCCAGCACTCCCAGTATCCCCAGCATTCTCAGCATTCCCAGTATCCCCCCAATATTCCCACCATTCCCAGCACTCCCCAGTCTCCCCAGCATTCCCAGCACTCCCAACATTCCCACTATTCCCATCATTCCCAATATCCCCACCATCCCCACCATCCCCAGCATCCCAGCATTCCCAATATACCCACCATTCCCACTTTTCCCATCATCCCCACCATTCCCACCATTCCCATCATTCCCAGCATTCCCCACCATCCCCACCATTCCCAGCATCCCAGCATTCCCACCATCCCCATCATCCCCACCATTCCCAGCATTCCCCACCATCCCCACCATTCCCAGCATTCCCACCATTCCCACCATCCCCATCATCCCCACCATTCCCACCATCCCCATCATCCCCACCATTCCCACCATCCCCATCATTCCCAGCATTCCCACCATCCCCAGCATTCCCACCATTCCCACCATCCCCAGCATTCCCAGCATCCCCAGCATTCCCAGCATTCCCAGCATTCCCGTCTCCTCACCGCGGGTGCCGTTGAAGAACAGCGTCTGCCGGGCCGGGTTCTGGATGACCACGATGGAGCCGTCGTACCTGTGCAGGTGACAGGTGATCTCTGCCGTGCCCCCCTCCAGCACCGTCACGTTCTCGGCCTGCACCTCCTGCGCCCGCCCTGGGGACAGGTGACACAGGTGACACAGGTGAGACAGGTGAGACAGGTGAGACAGGGGATACAGGACAGGTGACACAGGTGACACAGGTGATATAGGGACAAGTGATACAGGAGAGGTGATACAGGTGACACAGGGACACAGGTGACACAGGGGATACAGGTGATACAGGGACAGGTGACACAGGGAATACAGGTGACACAGGTGATACAGGGGACACAGGTGACACAGGACAGGTGACACAGGTGGTACAGGTGATACAGGGACAGGTGATACAGGTGACAGCAGGACAGGTGACACAGGACAGGTGATACAAGGACAGGTGACACAGGGACACAGGGGATACAGGTAACACAGGTGACACAGGTGGTACAGGTGACACAGGTGATACAGGGACAGGTGACACAGAGGACACAGGGATACAGCTGACACAGGGGATACAGGTAACACAGGTGACACAGGTGGTACAGGTGACACAGGTGATATGGGGACAGGTGACACAGGTGGTACAGGTGGCACAGGTGATACGGGGACAGGTGACACAGGTGGTACAGGTGGCACAGGTACAGGTCACTGGGGGACAGAGGGGACAGGGACCCCAGGGGGCACTGGGGACACTGGACAGGGGGAGACAGGGGACACTGGCGGGGTCACGGGGGACGGGGGGGACACAGGGACAGGGGACAGGGACAGAGGGACAGGTGACACAGGGACAGGGGGACACCAGGATAGGGGACACTGGGACAGTGGGACAGGGACAGCACAGGGGGCACAGGGACAGGGGGGACAGAGGGACAGGTGACACAGGGACAGGGACAGAGGGACAGGTGACACAGGGACAGGGACAAGGACAGGAGGGACAGGGACAGAGGGACAGGGACAGGGGGGAGAGAGGGACAGGGACAGAGGGACACCAGGATAGGGGACACTGGGACAGGGGGACAGGGACAGGGGACAGGTGACACAGGGACAGGGGACAGGGACAGAGGGACACCATGATAGGGGACACTGGGACAGGGGGCAGGGACAGGGGGGACAGAGGGACAGAGGGACAGGGGACACTGGCGGGGTCACAGGGGGACAGGGGCACAGGGACAGTGGGGGACACAGGGACAGGGGACACTGGGTGACAATGGGGGGACAGGGACAGGGTCAGCAGGAGGAGAGGGGACACTGACAGGGGACAGGGGACAGAGGGACAGGGGGGACAGGGGGACAGGGGGGACAGGGGAGGACAGAGAGACAGGTGGGGACACAGGGACAGGGGGGACAGAGGGACAGGGGACAGGGGACACTGACAGGCGACACAGGGTGACAACAGGGGGGACAGGGACAGGGTCAGCAGGAGGAGAGGGGACAGAGGGACAGGGACAGAGGGACACAGGACAGGGGGACAGGGACAGAGGGACAGGGACGGGGGGGACACAGGGACAGGGGACACTGGGTGACAATGGGGGGGACAGGGACAGGGTCAGCAGGAGAGAGGGGACACTGACAGGGACAGGGACACTGGGACGGGGAGACAGAGGGACGGGGGGACAGGGGGGACAGGGGGCACCGATGGGGTCACCGGGGGGACAGCGTGGGAGGAAACGATCCTGGGCTGCTGGGGACACCCGGGGACACCTGGGGACATTGGGGGACATTTGGGGACACCCAGCCCGAGTGGCCCTGGGGACAGCGACGGTGACAGAGCCCCGAGGGTCTCCCTGTCCCTGGCCCCCTGTCTGTCCCCTTGTCACTCTCCTGTCCCTCTGTCTGTCCCTGTCCCTCTGTCCCCCTCCTGTCCCTCTGTCCCTGTTCCTCTCCTGTCCCGCTTCCTGTCCTGTCCCTGTCCCCCCTGTCCCTCTCCTGTCCCTCTGTCCCCCCTCTGTCCCTGTCCCCCTGTCCCTCTCCCGTCCCTCTGTCTGTCCCCCTGTCTGTCCCTCTGTCCATCCCTGTCCCTCTGTCCCCGTCACTCTCCTGTCCCTCTGTCCCCCTCCTGTCCCCCTGTCCATCCCTGTCCCCCCTCTGTCCCTCTGTCCCCCGTCTGTCCCTCTCCTGTCCCTCTGTCCCTCTGTCCCTCTCCTGTCCCTCTGTCCCCCTGTCTGTCCCTCTGTCCCTCTCCTGTCCCTCTGTCCCCTGTTCCTCTCCTGTCCCTTCTGTCCCTGTCCTCCCTGTCCCCCTGTCTGTCCTCTGTCCCTCTGTCCCCCCTGTCCCTTGTCCACCCCTGTCCCTCTGTCCCCCTGTCTGTCCCTCTGTCCCTCTCCTGTCCCTCTGTCCCTGTTCCTCTCCTGTCCCCCTGTCTGTTCCTCTCCTGTCCCTCTGTCCCCCCTCTGTCCCTGTCCCTCTGTCCCCCTGTCTGTCCCCCTCCTGTCCCTCTGTCCCTGTTCCTCTCCTGTCCCCGTCTGTCCTGTCCCTGTCCCCTTCTGTCCCCCCTGTCCCTGTCCCCTCTCCCTGTCCCTCTCTGTCCCCTCTGTCCCCCTGTCTGTCCCTTTCCTGTCCCTCTGTCCCCCCCGGTTGCCATGACAACGCCGCGCCGGTGGGGGTGGGGTCGCCCCGCGTTTTGCTGTGTCAGCACAATCCCCCCCCCCCCCATCCCCATCCCCTCCCCCACCCCGGGGGTCTTCTCTCTCCCCCCCCCCCCCCATTTCCCCTCCCCCACCCCCAAGGTCACCGCCGCGCCAAGGTCACCCCCGGAGGGGGGAGGGGGGGGGACAAGGGACATTCTGTGCCCGACATCGCCCCCCCCTCCCCCCCACCCCTGCACACCCCCACCCCCCCCCCCCATCTGGAGACGCGGGTGGGGGAGGGGAGGCAGCCGGGGGGTGGGGGAGGGGACAAAGGCCCTTTCAGTGTCACCCACGCCAGGGGACAGAGCCGGGAGGGGGGGGAGGGGCGGGGATCGCTGGTGTCACCCGTGGGGGGGGAGGGGACAACACCCCCCCCCCCCCGCCGCCCCTCCCCCCCCCCCGCGGGGTCCCCGAGTCCTCCTAAGGGGGGGGGAGGGGCTGCGGCAGAAAAGCGGCGGCGATTTTGAGGAGGGGGGAGGGGATTTGGGGGGGGGGTGGGGGATGAGGGGGGGTGGGGAGGGGGCGCGGGAGGGGGGAGGGGTGGGGGTGAGACCTCTGGAACTGGGGGAGGGGGCGCGCGGGGGGGGTTGGGATATCCCGGGTTCAGGGTGGGGGGGAGGGGGAATTTGGGGAGGGGTCGCATGGGAGGGGGGAGGGGAGGGGGGGGTCAGGCTGATCAAGGATGGGATGGGGAGAATTTGAGGAGGGGGCGGGGGGGGGGGGTTGGGATATCCCGGGTTCTGGGGGGGTGGGGGAAGGGTGGGGGAAGGGTCAGGGGGGGATGGGGAATTTGAGGAGGGGGTCGCTGAGCTCAGGGCCGGGTGGGAGGGAGGGTTGGGAATTTGGGGAGGGGTCGCACACGGCAGGGTCAGGCTGATCAAGGATGGGATGAGAATTTGAGGAGGGGGTCGCGGGGAGGGAGGAAAAAGCTCGGTCAGGAATTTGAGGAGGGGGGTCGCAAGAGGGAGGAAAGGCCCGGTGGGGAATTTGAGGAGGGGGTCGCAGGGAAGGGAGGGGGTCAGGCTGATCAAGCATGGGATGGGGGGGGAGAATTTGAGGAGGGGGTCGCGGGGAAGGGATAAAAAGCCTTGTCAGGAATTTGGGGAGGGGGGGAAAAGCTCGGTCGGGAATTTGAGGAGGGGTCGCAGGAAGGGATAAAAAGCCCGGTCAGGAATTTGGGGAGGGGGGGAAAAGCTCGGTCAGGAATTTGGGGAGGGGGAGAAAAGCTCGGTCAGGAATTTGAGGAGGGGGTCTCAGGAAGGGATAAAGGCCCGATCCGGAATTTGGGGAGGGGTCGCACTGGAGAGGAGAGGGGGGGGGGGGGTTCAGGCTGATCAAGAATGGGATGAGAATTCGAGGAGGGGGTCGCGCGCATGAAGGGATAAAGCCCGGTCCGGAATTTGAGGAGGGGGTCTCAGGAAAGGGTTCCAATGCCCGGTCGGGAATTTGGGGAGGGGTCGCACTGACCGTGTCCGGCGGCCCAGAGCAGCAGCAGCCCCCGGAGCAGCGCGGGGGGGGCGTTTTGGGGCGGGGGGCGCTGCATGGCGGCCGAGCCTCCGCCGCGGCTTCCCCACCTGCCGGGCCCCGGATGCTAATGAGATGCTAATGAGGCGTTAATGAGATGCGCAAGGGGCGGGGTTAATGCGGGGAAGGGGAGGGGGGAAAGGGGAGGGGCGTTTAGGAGGGGGAGGGGAGGCCACGCCCATCACTCGGGGGGAGGGGAGGGGGGGATGGGGGACCCCGAAAAATGGAACTGGGAGGATTGGGAGCCCCAAAAATCAAACTGGGACCCCCAAAATAAATGGGACCCCCGAAAATCAAACTGGGACCCCCGAAAAATGGAACTGGGACCCCCGAAAATGGAATTGGGACCCCAAAATGGAAGGACCCGAAAATGGAACTGGGACCCCAAAAATGGAACTGGGACCCCGAAATGACTGGACCGAAAATGGAAATGGGACCCCAAAAATGGAACTGGGACCCCCCAAAATCAAACTGGGACCCCAAAAATATCAAACTGGGACCCCCCCAAATGAATTGGGACCCCCAAATGGATGGACCCCGAAATGAATTGGGACCCCAAAATTGAACTGGGACCCCCGACAAAGGAATTGGGACCCCCAAAATGGAATATGGGACCCCAAAATGAATTGGACCCGAATGGGGAATTGGGACCCCCAAAATGAATGGGACCCCCAGAAATGGAACTGGGACCCCAAAAATGGATTGGGACCCCCGAAAATGGAACTGGGACCCCCAAAATGAACATGGGACCCCCAAAACTGTACCCCCAAAAACTGGGACCCCAAAATGGAACTGGGACCCCCCCCAAATTCAAACTGGTGAATGACCCCCCAATCCATGGACCCCCATCATACTGGGACCCCCATCCAAATGGACCCATTGAACTGGGACCCCCAGAAATCAAACTGGGACCCCCAAAAATTGGAACTGGGACCCCAAAGATGGACCCTACAAACTGGGACCCCCAAATCCATACTGGGACCCCCAAAATTGAACTGGGACACCCCCCCATTCAAACTGGTAACTGGGACCCCCCATCCAACTGGGACCCCCAATCCAAACTGGGACCCCCCAACCAAACTGGGACCCCCTCCAATCCAAACTGGGACCCCCCAATCCATACTGGGACCCCAATCCATACTGGGACCCCAAAATGAACTGGGACCCCAAAATTGAACTGGGACCCCCCAGTTCAAACTGGGACCCTCCAGTCCATACTGGGACCCCCAATCCATACTGGGACCCCCAGTTCAAACTGGGACCCCCAATCCAACTGGACCCCCAATACAAACTGGGACCCCCCCAGTTCAAACTGGGACCCCCAAATCCAAACTGGGACCCCCAATCCCAACTGGGACCCCCAAATCCAAACTGGGACCCCCCCAGTTCATACTGGGACCCCCAAATCCAAACTGGGACCCCCAGTCAACTGGACCCCCAAATCCAAACTGGGACCCCTCCCAGTTCAAACTGGGACCCCCAAATCAAACTGGGACCCCCCCGTTCAAACTGGCCCCAAATCAAACGGGACCCCAGAATGAACTGGGACCCCCCAATCCAAATGGGACCCCCAGTTCATACTGGGACCCCCCCAGAGCCCGGGGGGGTCCGGGGGTGCCCTGCCCCCCTCCCTCCCTCCCCCCCCGGAGCCATGCCGGTGCCGGGGGGGGGGCGGGGGGGGTCGGTGCCCGTTCCCATGGCAACCGCGGCCCCCCCGGGGGGGGGGAACAAAGGCGGCTCAGAGCGGGAACAGCGCGGGCATTGATGGGGGGGAGGGGATGGGGGGATGGGGGGGGGATGGGGGGGGATGGGGGGGGTCCGGGGGGGGGCGGGGCGGGGGGGGGGGGAGGGGGCAAAGGGGGGGGGAAGGGGGTGAAAAATGGGATTAAAGGTGTGAAAAATGGGGGAAAAATGTGATTAAACAGCGTGAAAATGGGGTAAAAATGGGATTAAAGTGGGGTAAATGGGGTTAAAGTGGGGGGAAATGGGGTTAAAGTGGGGGAAATGGGGTTAAAGTGGAGGAAAATGGGTGAAAATGGGATTAAAGGTGTGAAAATGGGGGAAAATGGGATTAAAGTGGGGGGAAATGGGGTGAAAATGGTGAAAAATGGGATTAAAGGTGTGAAAATGGGGTAAAAATGGGGTTAAAGTGGGGTAAAAATGGGATTAAAGGGGTGAAAATGGGTGAAAAGTGTGAAAATGGGGTTAGAGTGGGGTGAAAATGGGGTGAAATGGGGTAAAAATGGGATTAAAGGGGTGAAAATGGGGTTAAGTGGGGTAAAAATGGGGCTAAAGTGGGGTTAAAGGAGGGAAAATGGGATTAAAGGCATGAAAATGGGGGGAAAAATGGGATTAAAGGTGTGAAAATGGGGGAAAAATGGGATTAAAGGGGGGGAAATGGGTTAAATGGGTGAAAATGGGGTGAAATGGGATTAAAATGGGGTGAAAATGGGATTAAAGGGGGTGAAGATGGGGGTGAAAAGGGTGAAAATGGGGTTAGAGTGGGGTAAAAAATGGGATTAAAGTGGGGTTAAAGGAGGGAAAATGGGGTTAAAGGCATGAAAATGGGGGGAAAATGGGATTAAAGGGGGCAAAATGGGGTGAAAATGGGGTGAAAATGAGATTAAAGGGGTGAAAATGGGGGAAAAATGGGATTAAAGGTGTGAAAATGGGGTTGAAAGTGGGGTGAAAAGGGGGTGAAATGGGGTTAAAAGTGGGGTAAAATGGGATTAAAGGGGGTGAAGATGGGGTGAAAATGGTGAAAATGGGGTTAAGTGGGGTGAAAATGGAGGAAAAATGGGTAAAAGTGGGGAGGAAAGGGGGAAATGGGGTTAAAGTGGATGAAATGGGATTGAAGGGGTTAAAAATGGGGCTAAAAATGGGGTTAAAGGGGCTAAAAATGGGTAAGGCTAAAAATGGGGTTAAAATGGGCTAAAAATGGGGTTAAACTGGGGCTAAAAATGGGAGGTAAAATGGGTTAAGGGGCTAAAAATGGGTGGGTAAAAATGGGTTAAACGGGGCTAAAAATGGGGTGTTTTAAACGGGGCTAAAAATGGGGTTAAACGGGCTAAAAATGGGTTAAAGGGGCTAAAATGGGGTTAAAGGGGCTAAAAATGGGGTTAAACGGGGCTAAAAATGGGTTAAACAGGGCTAAAAATGGGGTAAACGGGCTAAAAATGGGGTTAAACGGGCTAAAAATGGGGTTAAACGGGGCTAAAAATGGGGTTAAACTGGGCTAAAAATGGGGTAAAGAGGGCTAAAAATGGGGTTAAACAGGGGAGAACCAGGGACACCTTCGGGAAATTGGGAGAAGCAGGGAGAGCCTGGGAATTGGGACAACCCGGGAACCGGGGACACCCTGGGGAATTGGGGACACCCTCAATAACCGGGGACACTCTGGAGAAAGGGGGACACCCTGGGGAATTGGGGACACCCTCAATAACCGGGGACACCCTCAATAACCGGTGAGACCCTCAAGAACCGGTGACACCCCGGGGAAACGGAGACACCCTCAGGAACCGGTGACTCCCACAAAAACCGGGGACACCCTGAACAACCGGGGGCACCCTCAAGAACCGGGGACACCCCACAGAACCGGGGACACCCTGAACAACCGGGGGCACCCCTCAAGAACCGGGGACACCCCACAGAACCGGGGACACCTACTGAACAAAACCGGGGACACCTGTCAAGAACCGGGGACACCCTGGGGAAACGGGGACACCCTCAATAACCGGGGTCACACTCAATAACCGGGGACACCCTGGGGAACCAGGGACTCCCCCCAAGAACGGGGACACTCTGGAGAGAACCGAGGACACCTCAGGAACCGGTGACTCCCCTCAAGAACCGGGGACACCCTGGGGAAACGGGGAGAACCTGGAGAGCCGGGGACTCCCCACAAGAACCGGGGACACCCCTCAATAACCGCTGACTCCCCCTCAATAACCAGGGGCACCTTCAAGAACCGGTGACTCCCCTCAATAACCGGGGCATCCTCAAGAACCGCTGACTCCCCTCAATAACCAGGGGCACCTTCAAGAACCGCTGACTCCTCACAAAGCCGGGCGCGCCCCACAGCCTGAGGGCGAACCCACCCGGGGCGCGCCCGACGCGCTGCGAGGAGCCCCGGGGCGACGAGCGGGGATCCTCACCGTGGCGTGGAGGCTCGCGGGCGGCGGCGGGGCCGGGCACTCGCCCATGGCCATGACCATGGTGGCCACGGTCACGGTCACGGTCACGGTCGCCACCGCCGCCTTTCCCTGAGGCGCCGCGGACAAAATGGCGGCGCCCTCACGGCGCCTTTCCCGCCCTTTGCGCGGCCACGCCCCCACCCAGCACCTAGACCAATCAGAGCACGGCGTTGCCGCTTCGACCAATCAGAGCGCGGCGCTGCCGCCTCGACCAATCAAAGCGCGGCGCTGCCGCCTCGACCAATCAAAGCGCGGCGCTGCCGCCTCGGCCCCGCCCCTCCCCGCAGTCCCTGAGGGGCGCGGAGAATTTCTCTCCTGAGGGGAAAAAAAAAAAAATCAATTTTTTTTGAGGTAAAAATCACCGAGTTTGGAGCCAAAACGCGCTTTTCACACAAAAACATCATCCTCTGAGGCAAACCTTTTTTTTTTTTTCCTGAGAAAAAGCTTAAAATCCTTCCCGAAAAAATTCTTGAGGTGAAAAATCGCTGCTTAGCAAGGTTAACCGCCGGTTTTGTGAGGGGAAAAAAAGCGTTTTTTGAGGTGAAAGTACGTTTTATGAGGGAAAAGTAAGGAGAAAAAGGAGAATTGAGGATTTTTTTTAATTCCTGGGGGCTCCCAGGACGCCGATGGAAGCAGAGCCAGGATGGAGTGAGGGTAAGTGTCAAAAACTCCGATTTTATTCACTTTAAACCCAAAACCCCATGGGGGAATTCACGTAATTAATACAGTTAATTAAAAAAAAAAAAAAAACCCACGTTCCAAATCTGTTTGCTGCTAAAAATCAACATTTTGGGACAAAAACGCCTTTTTTTTAAGACTAAAAAAAAAAAAAAAAATCCCATTTATTTCAGAATTTTATGGAGGAATTCCCTCCTCATTTTTCCAGGGCGTTTTCACCTTTCACAAACTTTCCAAAGCATTTTGGGGAAGTTCAAAACTTATTTTAAGGGTCTTTAAATGATATTTTCAGGGCGGTTTTCCCCTCATTTTTCACATTAATTTTGGATTTTATTTTCTGGTTTGGGGACATTTTTGAGCATTAGGGTATTTTGGGTTTTTTTTCCTAATTTTGGGTGGTTTTTTCTCACAAAAACACACTCGGGTTTTATTTTTTTTGGGGTGGTTTCTTGGTTTTTCCTCAGTGCTTCTTGCTGGCGGCGGCGACCTGAGGGGGAAATTGGTTAAAAATTGGTTAAATTTGATAAAATTTTTGGTTAAATTTGGAGGGGGTGGTGCAGGACTGACCTGGCCAGCGATTCGATCCAGGTCCCGCTGTCCTTGGGGAGTCAACTTCCGACCCCTGGGAGGGGAAAAAATGGGGAGAAAAGGGTGAAAATGGGGAAAAAATGGGGTGTGAAATGGGGTGAAATGGGGAAAAAAAAAAATGGGGTGAAATGGGGAAAAAATGGGGTGAAATGGGGTGAAATGGGGTTAAAATGGGGTGAAATGGGGAAAAAATGGGGTGAAATGGGGAAAAAATGGGATAAAGTGGGGTGAAAATGGGAAAAAATGGGGGGAAATGGGGGTAAAATGGGAAAAATGGGAAAAAAATGGGGGGAAAATGGGAAAAAATGGAATAAAAACGATGAAAATGGGGTGAAAATGGGGAAAAATGGAGTGAAAATGGGAAAAAATGGGGTAAAATGGGGTGAAATGGGGAAAAAAATGGGTTAAAGTGGGGTGAAATGGGGATAAATATGGGATAAAATGGGGGGAAATGGGGGGAAATGGGATAAAAATGGGATAAAATGGGGTGAAATGGAATAAAAATGATGAAAATGGGGTGAAAATGGGGAAAATGGGGTAAAATGGGATAAAATCGGGAAAAAATGGGTTAAAGTGGGGTGAAATGGGGATAAATATGGGATAAAATGGGGGGAAATGGGATAAAAATGGGATTAAAATGGGGGGAAATGGGATAAAATGGGGGGAAATGGGATAAAATAGGGAAAAAATGGGATAAAATGGGGTGAAAATGGGAAAAAATGGGGGGGAAATGGGAAAAAATGGGGAAAAAATGGGAAAAAATGGGGGGGAAATGGGAAAAAAATGGGGGGGAAAATGGGATAAAATGGGGGGGAAATGGGATAAAATGGAATAAAAACGATGAAAATGGGGTGAAAATGGGGAAAAAAATGGGGTGAAATGGGAAAAAAATCGGGAAAAATGGGGGAAAATGGGGGAAAATGGTATAAAAATGGGTAAAATGGGGTGAAAATGGGATAAAATGGGGGAAAAAAGGGTAAAATATGGGATAAAAAAGGGGTAAAAAATGGGATAAAATCGGAATTGAAAGCGGGAATTCAGGGGGAAAACTGGGAATTTAAAATGGAAAAAAGGGGAATTTTATTTAGAGGGGGGAAAATGTGGGTTTAGAGGGAGAAAAATCGGGAATTTCGAAGGAATTTAGAGGGAATTTCAAAGGCAAATTTGAATTTAGAGGGGAAGATGGAAGTGAAAAGGGAGAAAACTTGGAATTTAAAGGGGAAAAGTGGGAATTCAGAGGGAAAAAAATGGAAATTTAGAGGGAGAAAATGGAAATTTAGAGGGGGGAAAATGGGAATTTAGGAGGGAAATTGGGAATTCAGGGGGAAAATTGGGAATTCAGGAGGGAAATTGGGAATTCAGGGGAAAATTGGGAATTCAGGAGGGAAATTGGGAATTGAGGGGGGAAAATTGGGAATTCAGGGGGGGAAACTGGGAATTCAGGGGGAAATTGGGAATTGAGGGGGAAAATTGGGAATTCAGGGGGAAAATTGGGAATTTGGAAGGATGAACAGTGGGAATTTAGAGGGGGAAAACGAGAATTGAGAAGAGAAAAAAAACCCGGGGGAAGTTAAGAGGAGAAACAGAAGTTTTAGAAGGGGGGAAAATTTGTATTTTAAAGGGAAAAAAAATGTAGATTTAGTGGGGAAAAATGGTAATTTAGAAGGAAAAATGTGCATTTAGAGAAAAAAAATGTGCATTTAGAAGGAAAAAATGGTAATTTAGAAGGAAAAATGTAATTTAGAGAGAAAAATGGTAATTTAGAAGGAAAAAATGGTAATTTAGAGAGAAAAAATGTGCATTTAGTGGGAAAAATGGTAATTCAGAGAGAAAAATGGTAATTTAGAGAAAAAAAATGTGCATTTAGAGAGAAAAATGTGCATTTAGTGGGAAAAAATGTGCATTTAGAAGGAAAAAATTTCAATTTAGAGAGAAAAAATGTGCATTTAGAAGGAAAAAATTTCAATTTAGAGAGAAAAAATGTGCATTTAGAAGGAAGAGAAAAAAATGGTAATTTAGAAGGAAAAAAATGGTAATTTAGAGAGAAAAATGGTAATTTAGAAGGAAAAAAAAACGGTAATTTAGAAGGAAAAATGTGCATTTATAGAGAAAAAAAATGTCCATTTAGAGAGAAAAAACCCAAACCATTAAAAGCAAACCCAGAAATTAGAGAAGAAACCCAAACCCTCAAAACTAAACCCCCACAACTTCAACGCGAAAAACCCAGAAACTACTCGTCGAAAACCCCAAACTTAAACCAAAAAACCCCCGATTTTTTTTGTCAACCCCCCAATTTTTCCGACGAACAGATCCGAGCGAGCGTGGCAGCCCCGAAATCGCATTTTTTGTGCCCAAACTGACCCGTCCTGGTCCTTCTCGACCACCTTGAGCGCCTCGAGCGCCTGCAGCACGCGGCGCGCCACGGCCCCCGAGCCGCGGCTGAAGTGGCTGGGGCGCACGCCGCGCCGCTGGCGGCCCCCGTACACCTTGGCCATGGAGCCCACGCCGGCCCCGCCCCGCAGGTACAGGTGACGCGCTGTGGAGGCTGAGGGAGAGACCCCCGAGAATGAGGAGAGACCCTCAGGTGAGGGGAGAGACCCCCGGGTTAACGGGAGAGACCCTGAGTGAGGGGAGAGAAACCCCCTGTACACCTGGGACATGGAGCCCACGCCGGCCCCGCCCCGCAGGTACAGGGGGTGAGGGGCTGTGGAGGACCAAGTGAGGGAGACCCCCAGGTGAGGGAGGAAGAGACCCCCAGGTGAGGGGAGAGAACCCCCAGGTGAAACCTGCCCTGCCAGGTACAGGTGACCGCTGTGGAGGCTGAGGGGAGACCCCAGAGAATGAGGGAGAGACCCCCAGGTGAAACCTGCCCGGCAGGTACAGGTGACACGCTGTGGAGGCTGAGGGAGAGACCCCCGAGACGGATGAGGAGAGAACCCCCAGGTGAAACCTGCCCTGCAGGTACAGGTGACGCACTGTGGAGGCTGAGGGAGAACCCAGGTTAATGGGGGAGAGACCCCTGAGTGAGGGGAGAGACCCCTGAGTGAGGGGAGAGACCCCGGGTGAAACCCGCCCTGTACACCTGGGACACAGAGCACACACCTGCACAACCCTGCAGGTACAGGTGAGGGGCTGTGGAGGCTGAGGGAGAGACCCCCAGGTGAGGGGAGAGACCCCCAGGTGAGGGGAGAGACCCCCAGGTTAATGGGAGAGACCCCTGAGAGACCCCCAGGTTAACAGGTGAGACCCCTGAGCTAATGGGAGAGACCCCCGGGAATGGGGAGACCCCCGGGAAACCCGCCCTGTACACCTGGGACACAGAGCACACACCTGCCCTGCCCTGCAGGTACAGGTGAGGGGCTGTGGAGGCTGAGGGAGAGACCCCCAGGTGAGGGGAGAGACACCCGGGAATGAGGGGAGAGAGACCCCCGGGAGAAACCCCGATTAACAGGAGAGACCCCCGGGAATGAGGGGAGCCCCCCGGGGGTCCCTGCCCATCCCGGGGGTCTCTGTCTATCCCGGGTATCCCGGTGGTCCTGGGTATCCTGGGTATCCCGGTGTTCCCTGCCCATCCCGGTGGTCCCGGGGTATCCGGTGGTCCCTGTCTATCCTGGTGGTCCCGGGTCTTTCACCGGTGTTCTCTGTCTATCCGGTTGGTTCCCTGTCCATCCCGGTGGTGTTCCCGGTGTTCCCTGCCCATTCCCGGTGTCCCGTGGTGTTCCCTGCCCTATCCCGGTGTTCCCCGGTGTTCCTGCCTCCCGGTCCGGTGTTCCCTGCCCATCTCCCGGTGTTCGGTTCCCTGCCCATCCCGGTGTTCCCGGTGTTCCCGGTGTTCCCGGTGTTCCCGGTGTTCCCGGCGCTCCCGCTCTCACCCGCCCGCGTGTAGAACCAGTTCTCATCGTAGGGCGCGAGCTCCTTGTGCTTGGCCAACTTCACCGTGTCCGCCCACTCGGGCACCTTGAGCTTCCCGGACCTGCGCAGGGACACCGGGAATGGGAATGGGAGCGCTGGGAATGGGAACGGCAATGGGAACGGGACAGGGAGCGCTGGGAATGGGAACGGGAGAGGGAGCGCTGGGAATGGGAACGGGACAGGGAGCGCTGGGAATGGAAACGGGACAGGGAGCGCTGGGAATGGAAACGGGACAGGGAGCGCTGGGAATGGAAACGGGACAGGGAGCGCTGGGAATGGGAACGGGAGAGGGAGCGCTGGGAATGGGAACGGGAAAATGGGAATGGGGATGGGACAGGGAGCACTGGGAATGGGAACGGGAAAATGGGAATGGGGACGGGACAGGGAGCGCTGGGAGCGGGAATGGGAATGGGAACGGGAGAGGGAGCGCTGGGAATGGGAATGGGGACGGGACAGGGAGCGCTGGGAATGGGAGCGGATGGGTATGGTGTTCCGGTGATTGCGGATGTGGGGCGGGATCGGCGGAACGGGGACAGTTAGCGTGGGGGTGTGGGAACGAGTAGTGGAGATGGGCATGAGTGTCGCGCTGGAGCAGGGACCGGGAATGGGAAGGGATGGGCTGGGAATGGGAACGGGACCTGGGAGAGGGAATGGCAGCGCTGGAGGGAATGGGAGCGGGAATGGGAAGGAGGGAGCGGGAGTGGGAACAGGGAGGGAAGGGGACAGGGACGCCTGGGACGGGAACGAACGGGAATGGGAAGGGAGAGGGAGCGGGACAGGGAGAGGAGGCGCTGGGAACGGGAACGGGAATGGGACAAGGGAGGGACGGGAGGAGGGACCGGGATGCGGAGCGGGACGGGAAGGGAAAGGGAGGAGGGAGCCCGCTGGGAGGGAATGGGAGATGGGACGGGAATGGGGGGACGGGAATGGGAGAGGGAACGGACAGAGCGCTGGGAACGGGAGAGGGACGGGAAGGGAGAGGGAGGCTGGGAGAGGACCGGGAATGGGGAGGCGGAACCGGGAATGGGACGGAGGGAAGGCAGCCGCTGGGATCGATGGGAGAGGAATGGGAATGGGCAGGAGGGGACGGGGAGCGGAGAGGGACCGGGAACGGAAAACGGGAATGGGAAGGAGGGAACGGGACAGGGAGAGGAACCGGCCCGGGGGAACGACGGGACGGGGAGAGACCGGGAATGGGAGAGGAACCGGGGAACGGGAGAGCAGACGGGAAGGAGAGGAACCGGCGATGGGAGGAGAGGAACCGGGAAGGGAGAGGAACCGGGAAGACGGTGAGAGGAACCGGGAAGGGAGAGGAACCGGGACTGGGAGAGGAACCGGGACTGGGAGATGGAACCGGGAATGGGAGAGCAACCGGGAATGGGAGAGGAACCGGGAATGGGAGAGAACCGGGAATGGGAGAGAACCGGGACTGGGAGAGGAACCGGGAATGGGAGAGGAACCGGCCCCGCTGGGATCGGGATCGGGACGGAACCGGGAAAGAAGCCGGCACCGGTGGGACCGGGAGCGGGAGAGGAACCGGCCCCGGTGGGATCGGGAGCGGGACCAGGAACGGGACTGGGATCGGGATCGGGAGCGGATTCTTCCCGCTGGATCCGCTCCCGGCCCCGCGCCCCCGCGCCCCCCGCGCCCCCCGGGCCCGGCCTCACTTCTTGAGGAAGGCGGCGAGCGCCCGCACGAACTCCTGCTGGTTCACGTCCTTCACCGTCACGCCGGGCATCTGGGGGGACACGCGGCGCGCTCAGCTCGGCCCGCTTCCCCCCCGGTTTTCCCGGTTTTTTCCCGTTTTTCCCGGTTTTTTTCCCGTTTTTTCCCGCCCCCGCTCCCGTCCCGACCTCGCCGCCGCCGCTGCCGCACCGGAAGAGGCCGCGCCGCGGGGCCGCCCGCCCAAGCAAGCATGGGCCGAACGCTCGCGAGATTACGGCAGCCAATCCGCGCCGGCGGGCTCTAGGCGGCGGCCAATCAGAGGCGAGCGGGGCGGGGTTTGCGCCGGTATTGGTTGGCGCCGCTTTCCACACCCGCGGGCTGGGAATGGTTCGGGCCGCTCGGCCACGCCCACAGCGCCGCGAGCGCTGCTCATTGGTCAATGGGGGGTGTGGCCACGCCCACAGGGGGGTCACCAGTGACCCCAGTGACCCCAGGGTGACCCAGTGACCCCCCCAGTGACCCCCCAGTGACCCCCCAGTGACCCCCCAGTGACCCCAGTGACCCACCCAGTGTCCCCAGAGTGACCCAGTGACCCCCAAAGTGACCCAGGGACCCCCAGAATGACCCAGTGACCTCCCCAGTGACCCCAGTGACCCCCAGAGTGACCCAGTGACCCCCCGCCAATGACCCAGTGACCCCCCCCGGTGTCCCCAGTGACCCCCAGTGACCCCCCCAGTGACCCCCCCCCGGTGTCCCCAGTGACCCCCAGAGTGACCCCAGGGTGACCCAGTGACCCCCCAGTGACCCCCAAAGTGACCCAGTGACCCCCAGTGACCCCCAAAGTGACCCAGGGACCCCCAGAAGTGACCCAGATGTGACCCAGTGACCCCCAGAGTGACCCAGGGGCACCCAGTGACCCCCCGTTCCCAGTGACCCCCAGTGACCCCCCCCGTTGTACCCAGGTGCCCATACCCTAGTGCCGTGACCCAAAGTGTCCCCGAGTGACCCCAAATGCCACCCCCGGCAGAGGGGCCGTCAGAGGCCCCGGGTCCCAGTGACCCCAGTGCCCAGTGAACCCCATTTTCCCCAACCCTGTGTTCCCAAGTGTCCCCCATGTCCCAGTGCCCCCCCACTAGTTGTGCCCCCAACTGTCCCCAATGCCTGTCCCCAGTGTCCCCCAGTGTCCCCCCAGTGTCCCCAGTGTCCCCATTGTCCCCCCAGTGTCCCCCCAATGTCCCCAGACTGTCCCATTGTCCCCCCAGTGTCCCCCCAATGTCCTGGAGCTTCCCCCCCCCCACCGCCCCCCCCTTTAAAAAGGGGCGTGCCCCTCCCCCCTACCAAACCCCGCCCCTTCCCCCCACTCCAGCCAATCACGGACGGCGACACCAAAACCAGGGGGCGTGGCTCCAAAGATTTTCCCGCCTTGTTTAAAAGATCCCCGGTCACGTGACCCCGCCCGGCCCCGCCCCCCCTTCCTCCCCTCCCCCCCCGCGAGCTTGGAAGGGGCGGAGCGAACCAAAAAAAAAAAAAAAAAAAGGGGGGGGAAAGGGGGCGTGGCCATGGAATGGTTCAGCGCGTACCACCCCCGCCCGCGGGGGGCGAGGGGGGCGTGGCCTCGACCGAGGGGGCGGGGTCAGCGCCCGAGGAGGAGGAGGAGGAGGCGGCGGCTGAGGAAGGGGCGGGGCCAGGGGGCGTGGCCGTGGCGGCGGGGGCAGGGGGCGCGGCCTCGGCCGAAGGGGCGGGTCCGTCGGGGTCGGTGGGCGGTGCCGGGTCGGTGGGCGTGGCCGCCTGCATGATCTTCTGGCGAACCTCGCGGATCTTGAGCTGCAGGCAGAGCTTGGTCGGGAAGATGTCGGCGAATCGCGACTGGAAGGCGGCGGTGGCCTGGGCTGGGGGGAGGGGGGGGGACACGGGGGGACAACGGGGGGACACGGGGGGACACGGGGGGGGGGGACACGGGGGGGACAGAGGGACAGGATGGACAGAGGACAGGGACAGGGACAGACAGGGATGATGGACAGAGGACACGCAGGGACAGACGGACAGACACAGAGTTTGGGGTGATTTCAGAATAATTCCGGGGTAATTCCAGGATAATTCCGGGGTAATTCCCAGGATAATTTGGGGATAATTTCGCGGCGGTTTTGGGATCATTTGGGGCTAATTCGGGGCTGCTTTTGGGGTGATTCGGGCTGGTTTGGGGCTGGTTTTTGGGGTGATTTCAGGGCTGTTTTTGGGGTGATTTTGGGCTGTTTCAGGGCTGTATTTGGGCTGTTTTTTGGGGTGATTTGAGCTGGTTTTGGGGTGATTTTTGAAATGTTTTTGGGGTGCTTTGAGCTGTTTTTGGGGCTGTTTTGGGGCTGATTTTGGGACTGTTTTTGGGCTGTTTTGGGGGCTGGTTTTTGGGGTGATTTCAGCTGTTTCAGGGCTGTTTTTGGGGTGCTTTGAGCTGGTTTTGGGGCTGTTTTTTGGGGGTGATTTTTGAGCTGTTTTTTAGGGTGATTTCAGCTGTTTTTGGGGCTGTTTCAGGGCTGTTTTTTGGGGTGATTTCGGGTGTTTTTGGGGCTGTATTTTGGCTGATTTTGCGGCTGTTTTTTGGGGTGATTTTGGCTGTTTTTGGGGTGATTTTTGAGCTGTTTTTTGGGGTGATTTCAGCTGTTTTTGGGGCTGTTTCAGGGCTGTTTTTTGGGGTGATTTTGGGGCTGTTTTGGGGTGATTTTGGGTGTTTTTGTGGCTGTTTTTGGGGTGATTTTGGGGCTCACCCGAGGGGAAGAAGCCGTGCTCCTGGAAGAGCTGCATGACCAGGGCTGGTTTGGGGCTGGTTTTGGGGTGATTTTGGGTAGTTTTGGGGCTGTATTTTGGCTGATTTTTGAACTGTTTTTTTTGGGGTGTTTTGGGGTGATTTAGGCTGTTTTTTGGGGTGATTTCGGTGTTTTCAGGCTGGTTTTTGGGTGATTTCAGCTGTTTTCGGGCTGGTTTTTGGGGTGATTCAGCTGTTTTTGGGGTGATTTTGGGATTTTTTTTGGGTGATTTCGGGTGATTTCGGGGCTCACCCGAGGGAAGAAGCCGTGCTCCTGGAAGAGCTGCATGACCAGGGCTGGTTTGGGGCTGGTTTGGGGTGATTTTGGACTGTTTTTGGGGTGATTTTGGGTGTTTTTGGGTGATTTCAGGGCTGGTTTTTGGGGTGATTTCAGCTGTTTTCAGGGCTGGTTTTTGGGGTGATTTTGGCTGTTTTTGGGTGATTTCAGGGCTGGTTTTTGGGTTGATTTCAGCTGTTTTCAGGGCTGTTTTTGGGTGATTTCGGGGCTCACCCGAGGGAAGAAGCCGTGCTCCTGGAAGAGCTGCATGACGAGGGCGCGGCGCTGATCCAGCGTTCGCCGCAGCGACGAGAACGGAACCTTGTCGTACTCGAGCTCGGCCAGCGCCGCCTCGGCTCGGGCCCTGCGCCACACGAACGGGGACCCCTCCCCAAATTACACAGAGAGGGGGGGGGACCCCTCCCCAAAATACACACAGGGACCCCTCCCCAAAATACACAGAGAGAGAGGAGGGGACCCCTCCCCAAAAATACACAGAGAGAGGGGGGGGACCCCTCCCCAAATACAGAGAGAGAGGGGGGACCCCTCCCCAAATATACAGAGAGAGAGAGGGGGGACCCCTCCCCAAATTCACAAGAGAGAGAGGGGGGACCCCTCCCCAAATTACACAGAGAGAGAGGGGGGGACCCCTCCCCAAATACAGAGAGAGAGGGGGGACCCCTCCCAAAATATACAGAGAGACCCCTCCCCAAAATAGAGAGACCCCTCCCCAAAATACACAGAGAGACCCCTCCCCAAATAGAGAGAGGGGGACCCCTCCCCAAAATACACAGAGAGAGGGGGGACCCCTCCCCGAAATATACAGAGACCCCTCCCCAAAATACACAGAGAGACCCCTCCCCAAAATAGAGAGAGAGGGACCCCTCCCCAAAATACACAGAAGGGACCTGCCCCAAATACACAGAGACCCCTCCCCAAATTATACAGAGACCCCTCCCCAAAATATACAGAGAGACCCCTCCCCAAAATAGAGAGAAACCCCTCCCCAAAATATACAGAGACCCCTCCCCAAATACAGAGAGAGGGACCCCGCCCCAGAGACCCCGCCCCAAAATAGAGACCCCACCCCAAACACAGAGACCCCTCCATAGAATACAGACCCCTCCCCAAACACCTACAGACAGAGAGACCCCTGCCCAAATCACACCTGAACCCCCCAGACCCTCCCCCAATTCCCGACCCCCGCCCCTCACCTGCCCTCCCGAAGGTGAGGCTGAGCCCAGGTGACCCCAGGTGACCCCAGATGACCCCAGGTGTCCCCAGGTGTCCCAAGGTGCCCTCACCTGCCTCACCTGCCCCAGGTGCCCCCAGGTGCCCTCACCTGCCCTCACCTGTCCCCAGGTGCCCTCACCTGTCCCCAGGCCCCTCACCTGCCCCAGTGGCCCTCACCTGCCCTCACCTGTCCCAGGCCCCTCACCTGTCCCCAGGTGCCCTCACCTGCCCTCACCTGACCCCAGGTGCCCCAGGCCCCCTCACCTGCCCTCACCTGCCCTCTCCTGTCCCCAGGTGTCCTCACCTGCCCTCTCGAAGGTGAAGATGTCCCAGCTGACCCCAGGTAACCCAGTGTCCCCAGGTGCCCTCACCTGTCCCCAGGTAACCCAGGTGTCCTCACCTGCCCTCACTGTCCCCAGGCCCCCTCACCTGTCCCCAGGTGTCCTCACCTGCCCTCTCGAAGGTGAAGATGTCCCCCTCACATTTGGCGCTCTTGGGGGTCGTGGGGTCGGAGCCGCAGCTCGAGCGGCGCCGCAGCTTCCGCTTGGGGGAGGAGGGGTCCTCCCCGGGGGGCTCCAGCTCTGGGGGAGGGGCACGGGGGGGTCAGGGGGGGTCACGGGGGGTCATGGAGGGGTCAGGGGGGGTCATGGGGGTTAAGGGGGGGGTCCCAGCTATGGGGGAGGGGCACGGGGGTCAGGGGGGTTTAGGAGGGTCCCAGCTATGGGGGAGGGGCACGGGGGGTCGAGGGTGGGTTAAGGGGAGGGTCCCAGCTTGGGGGAGGGGCACGGGGGGGGTCAGGGGTGGGGGGGTCCCAGTATGAGGGATGGGGGGGGGGGGGTCATAGGGGTCAGGGGGGCAGGGGGGGTGGGGGGGGCAGGGGGGGTCAGCTTGGGGAGGGGCACGGGGGGTCAGGGGGGTCAGGGTGGGGCGGGGGGGGCAGGGGACAGGGAGGTATGGGGGTCATGGAGGGGTCGGGGGGGTCCAGGGGGGTCCAGCTTGGGGGGAGGGGTCGGGGGGTTAGGGGGGTGCAGTTGGGGGGGGTCAGAGGGGTCCGGGGGGGTCAGCTTGGGGGGGGGGTCAGGGGGGGGTCAGGGGTGGTCCCAAGGGGTCTCAGGGGGTCAGGCGAGGGTCGGGAGGGTCAGGGTTAGGAGGGTGGTGCAGCTCTGGGGGAGGGGCCGGGGGGGGTCCAGGGGGGTCAGGGGTGGGTCAGGGGGGTCCCAGGTCTCAGGGGGTCGGGGGGTCGGGAGGTGGTCGGGGGTTGGGGGTGCAGCCTGGGGAGGTGCGTGTGGCGGGGGGTTCGGTGGGGTCAGGGGTCCCAGGAGGGGTCAGCGGGGGGGGGGTAGGTGGGCAGGGGGTCAGGGTGGGGAGGGGGTCAGGGAGGTCCGGGGGTCCGGACTCGGGGTCCCAGGGTGGTCAGGTCCTCCAGGGGACCAGGGTCCAGGGGTCAGGAGGTCCAGGGGGGGGTCCCGTGGTCCCAGGGGGTCCCAAGGGTCACTTCTCCCAGGGGTCCGGGTCCAGGTGTCCAGGTGGTCCAGGGGCTCAGGGTGCCAGGTGTCCAGGTCCACCTGTGAGAGTTCTTGCGTTTTCGCGGTAGTGCCCAGGATGGTTCGGGGGAGGTGGCCAAACCTGCAGGTGGGGAGGGGAGACCTCCTCGGCCGAAACTCGGCAGCTCGGCGAAGCGCTCCTCGAAATCCACCTCGGACAGGACCCTGACATCCCAAAACATCCCCAAATATCCCAAAAAACCGCATCAAAACCACCCCAAAATCACAGAGAGATCAAAAACCCCCAGAGCTCCTCGAAATCCACCTCAGGACAGGACCCTGACATCCCAAAAATACTCCAAAATATCCCCAAAAAAAACCGCATCAAAACCACCCAAAAATCACAGAGAGATCAAAAACCCCCAGAGCTCCTCGAAATCCACCTCGGACAGGACCCTGGGAGACCCAAAATATCCCAAAAATCCAAAATATCCAAAAAACATCCCAAAATATCCTAAAATATCCCAAAATATCCCCAAAACATCCCAAAATATCAAAAAAAAAAATTCCCAAAATCACAGAGAGCTCAAAAACCCCCAGAGCTCCTCAAAATCCACCTCGGACAGGACCCTGAGGGCCAAAAATATCCCAAAAAAATCTTTAAAATGTTCCTGAAATAAATCCCCAAAAGAGTCCCAACCCCCACCCAAAAAAAACGCCTCCAATTGCTCAAAAAACCCCGAATTATCCCCCCAAAAAACCCCCAAAAATACTAGAAAAATCTCCAAAATTAAAATTTTAAAATCCCCCAAATCCCCGAAAAATAAAATTTAAAAAATCCTCAAAAATAAATTTAAAAAAATCCCAAATAAAATTTAAAAATCCCCAAAATACAACTTAAAAAATCCTCAAAAATAAATTTAAAAAATCCCCAAAATAAAATTGAAAAAATCCCAAAATAAAATTTAAAAAATCCCCAAAATTCCCCAAAATAAAATTCTAAAAATCCCCAAAAATAAAATTTAAAAAAATCCCAAAATAAAACTTAAAAAAATCCTCAAAAATAAATTTAAAAATCCCCAAATAAAATTTAAAAATCCTCCAAATAAAATTTAAAAAATCCCCCCAAAAAATTGAAAAAATCCCCAAAAATAAAATTAAAAAACCCCCAAAAAATTGAAAAAATCCCCAAAAAATAAAATTTAAAAAATCCTCAAAAATAAATTTAAAAAATCCCAAAATAAAAATTGAAAAAAATCCCCAAAAATAAATTTAAAAAATCCCCCCCAAAAAATTGAAAAAATCCCCAAATAAAATTTAAAAAATCCCCAAAAAATTGAAAAAATCCCCAAAAATAAAATTGAAAAAATCCCAAAATAAAATTGAAAAAATCCTCAAAATATAACTTAAAAAACTAAAATCCCCCAAAAATAAAATTTAAGAAATCCCCAAATTCCCCAAAGTAAAACTTAAAAAATCCTCAAAAATAAATTTAAAAAATCCCCCCCAAAAAATTAAAAAATCCCAGAATAAAATTTAAAAAATCCCCAAAAATAAAATTTAAAAAATCCCCAAAAAATTGAAAAAATCCCAAAAATAAAATTTGAAAAAATCCCAAAATAAAATTGAAAAAATCCCCAAAATAAAATTAAAAATCCCCAAAATAAAATGCAAAAGGCCCAAGCAGAAGTTGCCCTCACCTGTCCACGGAGTCGAAGGTTTTCTTGAGCGGCGGCGGCCGCAGCTTCGCCTTCTTGGCGCCGCCCTCGGCGGGGGGAGGGGCGGGGGGGGGAGGGGCGGCGGGAGGCGTGGCTTCCGAGGGGGGAGGGGCCTCGGGGGGCGGGGCCCAGCGCTCGGCCTGGCGGGTGGGGGGGGGGGGGGGTTGATTAGATTGGGGGCGGGTAATGGGGGAGGGGGCAGGAGGGGGGGAGGGGCGGGCACTCACCGGGTCGGGGGGGGAGGGGCTGGGCGGCCCCTCCCCCACGGGGTCCCGCTGGCTCCAGGCCTCGGCGCTGGGGGGGGAGGGGGGAGGGGCGGGCGGGGGGGGAGGGGCGGCGGCGTCCCAGTCGCCGGCGGGGGGGGAGGGGGCGGTGGTGGGGGGAGGGGGAGGGGTGGAGGGGAGGAGGGAAGGGGCGGGGCAGGGAGGGGGAGGGGCGGGGGTCTGGCGGCGGGGGGCGGGGCGCCGCCTCCCCTCCCCCCACCGGGATGGTGGCCAGGGCGGCCTTGACCTTCTGGGGGGGCTTGGGGGAGGGGCGGGGCGGGCGGGGGGGGAAGGGCAGGGGGGCTGCGGGCAGAGCCGGGGGGGAGGGGCCAGCGTCAGGCCACGCCCCCTCCTCGGGTCACAACGAGCCCCTCATTAAATAAAACCCCGCTTAGCCCCACCCCTCATTTGAATACGCAAATCAGGTTCACACAAGCCCTCCCACCATTGCTTTTACAAGCCCCTCCCCCTCGGATGACCACACCCCTCAAGGCTCCACCCCTTCCTCACAGGCACCGCCCACCCCCGTTGAGGCCACGCCCCTCTCCATTAAAACCCCTCCCCCATTGCAGCCCCGCCCCTCCCCCACTGTAGTCCCTCCCCCCGCAGCCCCGCCCACCCCGTTGTAGCCCCCCCCTTCCTCCAGTTGTAAGACCCCCGCCCCCTCCCCATTGTAGCTCCCCCCTTCCCCAATTGTAGCCCCGCCCACCCTTGTAGCCCCGCCCCCCCCCATTGAGGCCCCGCCCCTCCCCCCCCCCGTACCTGCAGCCCCCAGGGTGGGGGCGGGGCCGGCCTTGGGCAGGATGGGCGGGGCCGGAGGGGCGGATCCAGCCACGCTGTAGACCAATCCCGGGGCGGGGGCGGGGCCGGGGGCGTGGCCGGGCCCCCCGGGTAGATGGCGGCCAGGACGGGACCCCCGGAGCTGGGGGGGGGCAGCTGGGGGGGGGGCAGGGCCGAGACCCCCACGGGGGCGGGGCCGAGCAGCGAGCCCTGGCCTGGGGGGAGGGGCGATCAGTGAGCACCGCCCCCTCCCCCCCCCTAAATCCCCCCTCCCCCAAATCCCCCTCCCCCCCCAAACCGCCCCCAACCCCCACCCCTCCCCCCGCCGCCCCTCCCCCAGCCTCCCACTCACGGGCAGCAGCGGCTGCACCAGGGCCCCCCCCGGGCCCAGCGCGGTGAAGCCCAGCACGGGGGGGGGAGGGGCGGGCTGCACGAAGGCGGCGCCGGGTGGGGGAGGGGCGGCGGTGGCGGCGCCGGGGTGGGGGAGGGGCGGCGGCGGCGGCGGCGGTGGGTGGGGGAGGGGCGGGGTGCACGTAGGCGATGCGGGCCGGGGGCAGCAGCACCTTGGGGGGAGGGGCGGCGGTGGGGGTCGCCCCTCCCCCGCCCCCTCCCCCCATGCCGGGGCTGCCGGGGGGGGGCACGAGCGGCACCGGGCTGAGCTGGATGATCTGAGGGGGGAGGGGAGAGAAACGGCGGGGGTTAGAGAGGGGGGAGGGGCGAGGGAGGGGGAGGGGGAGGGGGGAGGGGTACGTACCTTGCCGGGGGGAGGGGCGGCGCCGGGGGGGCCGAAGGGCGTCAGGGCGGGGCCGGGGGGGGCCACGGGCACCAGAACCTTCCCCGGGAGCAGCGGGGCGGGGGGAGGGGCCTGGCCCGGGGGGGAGGGCTGGGCTGGGGGAGGGGAAAAAGGGGAAAAAGGGGGGGGAGGGGTCAGGAGGGGGGATGGAGACCCCGCCCCCTTCCCAGAAATTCCGTCTTATTAGAGAGACCCCGCCCCCATCGCAGAGACCCCGCCCTCATCCGAGACCCCGCCCCATTACAGACCCCTCCCCCATTCATGGACCCCGCCCCCATCACAGACCCCCCCCAGGCTCCTCCCACAACCCCAGAGACCCTGCCCCCATCACAGACTCCGCCCCATCCCCCAGACCCCGCCCCTATTTCACATAGACCCCTCCTCCAGCCCCTCCCCCATCCCATCCCCTCCCCCACTCCCCAGCCCCTCCCCAGCCCCTCCCCCATCCCCCTCCCCCATCCCAGCCCCTCCCCCAGCCCCAGCCCCCCAGCCCGCCACCCCCTCCCCAGCCAGCCCCGCCCCCCCACGCCCCCAGCCCAGCCCCTCCCCTATCTGCCCCCCCCAACCCAGCCCCTCCCCCTCCCCCCCTCCCCCAGCCCCTCCCCCAGCCCCTCCCCTCCCCCAGTCCCGCCCCATCCCAACCCCTCCTCCATCCCCTCCCCCAGCCCAGCCCCTCTCCCAGCCCCGCCCCACCCATCCCCTCCCCCCCAGCCCTCCCCCCCCCGGTACCTTTGGGGGCGCAGCCGGAGCCCCCCGCGGGGGGGGGAGGGGCTTTCCCGTTCTGCGCGGGGGGAAGGGCGAAGTGCAGCGGGGGAGGGGCGGGGGAGGGGTTGGGGGTCCCGGCGGGGGGGGCGGGGTTGCTGGGGGTCCCGGCGGGGGGGCCCTTGCCGTGGGGGAGGGGCAGGGTGGGCAGGATGTACTGCACCTGCGTGATGCCCAGGGGGAGGGGCCCGTTGGGGGGAGGGGCCGCGGGACCCGCCCCTCCCCCCGCCCCTCCCCCACCCGGCGGCTGCGCCAGGAGCTGCACGGGGGGGTGGGGGGGGAGCAGCGCCACCGAGGGGGGGGGGCCCGGCCCCCCCCCGCCCCCGGCCCCTCCCCCCAGCACCAGGTTGGCCACCACCCCTCCCCCCACCCCCGCGCCGCCCCCCGCCCCCCCCAGGCCCGCGGCGGGCGGGGGGAGGGGTTTGGGCTCGGGGGCCGCGCGGGGGGGGGGCTGGGCGGGGGTGGGGGGAGGGGCGGGCCCGGGGCGCAGAGGGGGAGGGGCGCCGGTTACGCCCCCCGCCCCTCCCCCCGCCCCGCCCAGCCCCCCTCGGCGCTCTCGGCCCGTTTGCGGCGGGGGGGCGGCGCGGGGGGGGCGGGGGGCGCCGCCTCGAAGCGTTTGGGGGGGGCGGGGCCGGGGGAGGGGCTTTGTAGGGGGAGGGGCCGGGGGGCGGCTCGGGGGGGGCCGGGGGGGGCTCCAGCTCCGGGGGGGGCGGGGCGGGAACAGCCGGCGGCTCGGGGGGGCCTGGAAGAAAACGGGGGGGGGGGGGGGGGGGGAGGGGAGGGGGGGGGGGAGGGGAAACGGGGCTGGGACCCCCTGAGATCAGAGAGACCCGCCCCCAATAGACCCCTCCCCACAGAGACCCCGCCACCAGAGACCCCTCCCCCACAGAGACCCCTCCCCCAGAGAACCACCCCCAAGACCCCTCCCAAGACCCCCCCCACAGACCCCTCCCCCCGTGCCCCTCCCCACAACAGACCCCTCCCCCACACAGACCCCTCCCCACCTCGCCCCTCCCCCACACGACCCCTCCCCCACACAGACCCCTCCCCCACCTCGTGCCCCTCCCCCACACAGACCCCTCCCCCCCTCAGACCCCTCCCCGCCTCGTGCCCCTCCCCCACACAGACCCCTCCCCCCCTCAGACCCCTCCCCCCTCGTGCCCCTCCCCCACAAGACCCCTCCCCCCACAGAGACCCCTCCCCACCTCGTGCCCCTCCCCCTCGCTGTCGCTGTCGCTCACTCGCTCTTTGCACTTCAGGTCGATGTCGGGTGGGGGAGGGGCGAACCCGTCATCTGCCCAAAAAAGGGAAGGGGAGGGGCGATCAGAACGGGGGGGGGGGGGGTTGGGGAATTCCCGGGGATCCCCCGGGGGGGGGTGGGGGGTGGGCGTGGCCTCACCGATGACGTCATCGTCGCCCTCCTCCTCGCAGATCACCATCCGCTCCTCGTCGCTCGTCGCTTCCTCGCTGGGGGCGCGGGGGGGGCGGGGGGCGCGGGGGGGGCGGGGCGGCCCCGCCCCCCGGCCCGGGGGGGGCGCGTAAGGGGGAACCCCCCCCGCCCCTCCCCCCCCGCCTTGGTAGCGCCGAAGGGTGGGGGAGCCGAGCAGAGCTGGGGGAGGGGAGAGGAAAAATGCTGGAAATTATCGGGGTGAGAGCCCCAAAATATCCCGAATACCGAAATTCCCGAAATTATCGGGGGAACCCCCGAAAAAACCCGAAAATTATCGGGGAGAGACCCCAAAATATCCCCGAAAATACCCGAAATTATCGGGGTGAAACCCCCTAAAATATCCCCAAAATTATCGGGAGAGAGCCAATACCGAAATCCGAATATCGGGTGAGACCCCAAAATATCCCCAAAATTATCGGGGAGAGCCCCAAAATATCCCCGAAAATACCCGAAATTATCGGGGAGAAACCCCCCAAAAAAACCCGAAAATTGTCGGCAGGACCCCGAAAAAAACCTGAAATTCCAAATTCGGAAGAGACCCCCAAAAATTCACGAAAATTATCGGGGAGAGACCCCAAAAAATTCACGAAAATTATCGGGAGAAAACCCAGAAAAACCCGAAATTACAGGGAGAACCCCAAAAAAACCTGAAAATTACAGAGGAACCCAAAAATTCCCAAATGTCGGGCAAGGACCCAAAAAAATTCACGAAAATTATCGGGGAGAGACCCCAAAATACCCGAATATCGGAGGAACCAAAATTCCCGAAAATTGTCAGCAGGACCCTGAAAAACTGAAATTCCAAAATACGGAAGAGCCAAAAATCACGAATATCGGGAGACCCCCAAAACCCGAAAATCAAAAATCCTCGTGCGGGACCCAAAAAAACCCAAATTATCAGGGAGAAGCCCCCCCAAAAAACCCGAAAATTCCCAAAAATCCTCAGGTCGGGACCCCCCAAAAATCCTCGTGCCGGGACCCCCGAAATCCCCCAACCCCCCCCCCCCCCCAAAAAATCCCCGTGCAGAGACCCCCCCCTCCCCCCACCCCTCCCCCACCGCCGCCCCTCCCCCACCTGGCTGAGCTCGTGCAGGGGGGGCCCGCGGGGTCGCCCCTCCCCCCACGCCGCTGTGGGAGAAGGCGCGGGGGCGGGGCGGGGGGGGCTGCGCCGCCCCTCCCCCCCCGGCACCCCCGGCACCCCCGGGACCCCCGGCTTGGGCTCGGGGGGGTCGGCGGCACCTGCGGGGGAGGGGCGGCGTCAGTGGGGGGAGGGGTCTGGGGGGGGGGTTGGGGTTTGGGGGGGGGTTGGGGGTTTTGGGGGAGGGGTCTGGGGGATTTGGGGAGGGGTCTGGGGGTTTGGGGAGGGGTCTGGGGGGCTTTGGGGAGGGGTCTGGGGGGATTTTGGGGAGGGGTCTGGGGCTTTGGGGGGTTTGGGGAGGGGTCTGGGTTGGGGCTTTGGGGAGGGGTCTGGGGGTTTGGGGGGATTTTAGGGAGGGGTCTGGGGGTTTCCAGGGGGGATTTTGGGGAAGAGGTCTGGGGGTGTTTGGGATTTTGGGGGAGGGGTCTGGGGGGATTTTGGGGAGGGGTCTGGGGGTTTTTGGGGAGGGGTTTGGGGGTTTTTTGAGGGGGGGCGTTTGGGGGTTTTTGGGGAGGGGTCTGGGGTTTTTGGGGAGGGGTCTGGGGGGTTTTTGGGAAGGGGTCTGGAGGTTTGGGGGGATTTTAGGGAGGGGTCTGGGGGTTTTCAGGGGGGATTTTGGGGAGGGGTCTGGGGGTTTTCAGGGGGTTTTTTGGGGAGGGGTCTGGGAGGATTTTGGGGAAGGGTCTAGGGGGATTTGGGGAGGGGTCTGGGGTTTTTTTGGGGAGGGGTCTGGGGTTTTTTTGGGGTAGGGGTCTGGGGGGTTTTGGGGGGTTTTTGGGGAGGGGTCTGGGGGGTTTGGGGAATTTTGGGGGAGGGGTCTGGGGGTGTTTGGGGGTGTTTGGGATTTTGGGGGAGGGGTCGGGGGGGTTTGGGGGGGTTGAGGGGGGGTCTGGGGGTTTTTGGGAATTTGGGGAGGGGTCTGGAGAGTTTTCAGGGGGATTTTGGGGAGGGGTCTGGGGGTTTTTTGAGGAGGGGCATTTGGGGTTTTTTGGGGAGGGGTCTGGGGGACTTTTGAGGGGGGTTTGGGGTTTTTGGGGGAGGGGTCTGGGGGGTTTTGGGGAGGGGTCTGGGGGGATTTGGGGAGGGGTTTGGGGGTCTGGGGGGTTTTAGGGAGGGGTCTGGGGGGTTTTGGGGGGTTTTTGGGGAGGGGTCTGGGGGTTTTGGGGAATTTGAGGAGGGGTCTGGGGGTTTTCAGGGGGGATTTTGGGGAGGGGTCTGGGGGGATTTTGGGGAGGGGTCTGGGGGGTTTGGGGAGGGGTTTGGGGGGTCTGAGGGGGTTTGGGGAGGGGTCTGGGGGTTTTGGGGATTTTGGGGAGGGGTCTGGGGGTTTTTTTGGGGGGGTTGGGGGGGGTCGGGGGGATTTTGGGGAGGGGTCTGGGGGGGGGTTTGGGGGGGTTTGGGGGGCTGGGGTTTTGGGGAGGGGTCTGGGGAGGTTTTTAGGGAGGGGTCTCAGGGGTTTGGGGTTTTTGGGGAGGGGTCTGGGGGGGATTTGGGGAGGGGTCTGGGGGTTTTCAGGGGGAATTTTGGGGAGGGGTCTGGGGGGTTTTGGGGGTTTTTTTGGGGGGGTTGGGGGAGGGCTCTGGGGGGGTTTTTTGGGATTTTTTTGGGGTGTTTTTTGGGGTATTTTTGGGATTTTTTTGGGGTGTTTTTTGGGGTATTTTTGGCAGTTTTTGGGGTGTTTTTTGGGGGGTTTTTTTGTCGTTTTGGGGTATTTTTGGGGTATTTTTGGCTGTTTTTGGGTGGTATTTGGGGGGTATTTTTTGGGTTGCTTTTGGGGTATTTTTTGGGGTTGTTTCTGGGGTTTTTTTGGGGTGTTTTAGGGTATTTTTCAGGGTATTTTTTGGGGTTGTTTTTGGGGTATTTTTTGGCAGTTTTTTTGTCAGTTTTTGGGTATTTTTTGGGGTATTTTTTGTCAGTTTTTAGGATATTTTTTGGGGTTATTTTTGTCAGGTTTTGGGATATTTTTTGGGGTATTTTTTGTCAGTTTTTCGGGTATTTCTGGGGGTATTTTTTGTCAGTTTTTGGGTCTTTTTTGTCAGTTTTTCCGTTATTTTTGGGGTATTTTTGACAGTTTTTTTGTCAGTTTTTGGGTTATTTTTGGGGTTATTTTTGTCAGTTTCTGGGCTATTTTTTGGGGTATTTTTCGGCAGTTTTTGGGGTATTTTTGGGGTATTTTTCGGCAGTTTCTGGGTTATTTTTGGGGTATTTTTCGGCACTTTTTAGGTTATTTTTTGGGTTATTTTTGGGGTATTTTTCGGCAGTTTTTTGGGGTATTTTTGACAGTTTTTTGTCAGTTTCTGGGTTATTTTTGGGGTATTTTTCGGCAGTTTTTGGGTTATTTTTGGGGTATTTTTTGTCAGTTTTTGGGTTATTTTTGGGGTATTTTTCGGCAGTTTCTGGGTTATTTTTGGGGTTATTTTTTGTCAGTTTCTGGGTTATTTTTTGGGGTATTTTTTGTCAGTTTCGGGTTATTTTTGGGTATTTTTCGGCAGTTTTTTGGGTTATTTTGGGGTATTTTTCGGCAGTTTCTGGGTTATTTTTGGGGTATTTTTCGGCAGTTTGTGGGTTATTTTTGGGGTATTTTTTGTCAGTTTTTGGGTTATTTTTGGGGTATTTTTCGGCAGTTTTTTTGAGATATTTTTTTTTCGCTGTTTTTTTTCGGGGGGGGGGTCTCCGGGGGTCTCCCCGCCCCTCCCGGGGGTCTCTCACCTGCCGGGCCCGCGGGGGGGGGGCCGCTCTCGGAGGCGCTGCGCTCTCGGGGTTCCTTGGGCGCCCTCCCCCCCGGCGCCCCCCGGGCCCCTCCCCCCCTCCGAGCTGGATTTTTTCCGGTCCTTGTTGCACCATTTCCAGTCCGGGTGCGCTTTGAAATGCGCCTCCTTCACCTGCCGAGGGGCGGGGCCGCCTCAGGACACGCCCCCCGCACGCACCTGGCGGGGGCCCCGAGTTGGCCGAAATTCCACCCATCCCAAAAAAACCCAAAAATTCCCACCCCCCCAAGGTGAGGATGTGGGGGAAGGTGCGGGGGAGAAAGGAGAAGGGGCCAAAATCCCACCAAAAATTCACCTGGGGAGCCCAAAAACTCACCTGGGGACCCCCAAAACCCCTTCAAACCCCTCAGAACTCACCTGGGACCCCAAAAACTCACCTGGGGCACCCAAAATCCCCGAAAAATTCACCTGGGGACCCCAAAACCCTTCAAACCCCCTCAGAACTCACCTGGGACCCCAAAAACTCACCTAGGACACCCAAAATCCCCAAAAATTCACCTGGGACCCCCAAAACCCACCTGTGATCCCTCAAACCCCCTCTAACCCCACCTGGGACCCCTCTAACCTCACCTGTGACCCCTCTAACTCACCTGTGACCCCCCAAACCCACCTGTGACCCCTCTAACCCACCTGGGACCCCTCTAACCCACCTGAGACCCCTGTGACCCCCCAAACCCCTCTAACCCCCCCTAGGACCCCCAAACCCCACCTGGGACCCCCCAAACCTCCTCTAACCTCACCTGTGACCCACCTGCGCTCACCTGTGACCCCACCTGCGCTCACTGGAAGGCCAGGTCGTGGTACTGCTGTTTCTCCCGGGGCCCCCAGCGCGTCCAGCGCTGCCCAGGGACCCCCAAACCCACCTGGGACCCCCAAACCCCACCTGGGACCCACTAAATCCCTCTAACCCACCTGGAACCCCTCCAAACCCCACCTGTGCTCACCTGGAAGGCCAGGTCGTGGTACTGCTGTTTTTCCCTGCACCCAGTGCATACCAGCGCTGCCCAGGGACCCCCAAACCCCCCTAACCCCACCTGTAACCCCTCTAACCCCTCCAAACCCCACCTGTGCTCACCTGTGACCCCACCTGTGCTCACCTGGAAGGCCAGGTCGTGGTACTGCTGTTTCTCCCGGGGCCCCAGCGCGTACCAGCGCTGCCCAGGGACCCCCAAACCCCACCTGGGACCCCCTGGGATCCCCCAAACCCCCTCTAACCTCACCTGTAACCCCTCTAACCTCACCTGTGACCCCACCTGCGCTCACCTGGAAGGCCAGGTCGTGGTACTGCTGTTTCTCCCGGGGCCCCAGCGCGTACCACCACTCGCCCAGGATCTTGCTGACCGTGCGGTTGTCCTGGTTCGGGTGCCGCTGGTGCACGAGCGCCCGGTGCCGCTTGCTGAAGATCATGAAGGCGTTCATGGGCCGGCGGATGTGCTCCTTGTCCCGCTGGAAGGGGCGGGGTTAGCGTTATGCTAATGAGGGGAGGGCTCAGGGAACACTCATGGGCCGGCGGATGTGCTCCTTGTCCCGCTGGAAGGGGCGGGGTTAGCGTATGCTAATGAGGGGAGGGCTCAGGGAACACTCATGGGCCGGCGGATGTGCTCCTTGTCCCGCTGGAAGGGGCGGGGTTAGCGTATGCTAATGAGGGGTGTGGTCAGGGAAACACCCATGGGCTGGGTGTCTCGCTGTGGGGGTGTGGTCAGGGTATGCTAATGAGGGGAGGGGTCAGGGAACACTCGTGGGATGGTGGGTGTGCTCCTGTCCCGCTGAAAGGGCGGGGTTAGGGTATGCTAATGAGGGGGGGGCTAGAGAACACACCCATGGGCTGGGTGTCCGCTGTGGGGGAGGAGTCAGGGTATGCTAATGAGGGGAGGGGTCAGGGAACACTCATGGGATGGTGGGTGTGCTCCTTGTCCCGCTGAAAGGGGCGGGGTTAGGGTATGCTAATGAGGGGAGGGGCTAGAGAACACACCCATGGGCTGGGTGTCCCGCTGTGGGGGTGTGGTCAGGGTATGCTAATGAGGGGAGGGGTCAGGGAACACTCGTGGGATGGTGGGTGTGCTCCTTGTCCCGCTGTGGGGGCGGAGTCATCATATGCTAATGAGGGGGGGTCAGGATATGCTAGTGAGAGGGTGGGGTTAATGTGTATGGTAATTAAGGGGTGTGGCGAGTGTGTATGCGAATGAGGGGGTGTGGCCAAGCAGACACACGGGGGGGGGGGCACTGAGGGCAATTCTGGGGCATTTGGGGGGATTTGTGAAGATTTTTGGGGGGATTCTGGGGGATTTTGGGGATTCTGGGTGATTTTGGGTGATTCTGGGGTGATTCTGTGTGTGATTTTGGGTGGTGATTTGGTGATTTTGGGGTGATTCTGTGTGATTTGGGTATTTGGTGATTTGTGTGATTTGGGTGGTGATTTTGGGGTGATTCTGTGTGATTTTGGGGATTGGGTGATTCTGTGTGATTTTGGGGTGATTCTGGGGATTTGGGTGATTTTGGGGTGATTCTGGGTGATTTTGGGTGATTCTGGGGATTTGTGATTGGTTCTGGGTGATTTTGGGGTGATTCTGGGTGATTTTGGGTGATTTTGGGGTGATTTGGGTGATTTTGGGTGATTCTGGGTGATTTTGGGTGATTTTGGGGTGATTCTTTTGGTGATTTTGGGGTGATTCTTGGTGATTTTGGGTGATTTGGGTGATTTTGGGGTGATTTGGGTGATTTTGGGTGATTTTGGGGTGATTTGGGGATTTGGGTGATTCTGGGTGTTTTGGGTTTTGGTGATTTGGGTGATTTGGGTGATTTTGTTGGGTGATTCTGGGTGATTTTGGGGTGATTCTGGGGATTTCTGGGTGATTTTGGGGTGATTCTGGTGATTTTGGGTGATTTTGGGTGATCTGTGATTTTGGGTGATTCTGGGTTGATTTTGGGGTGATTTTGTGTTCTGGTGATTTTGGGTGATTGGTGTGATTTGGGGTGATTCTGTGGTGATTTTGGGGATTTGGGTGATTGTGTGTGATTTTGGGGTATTTTGGGGTGATTCTGGGTGATTTTGGTGGTGATTTTGGGGTGATTTTGGGTGATTCTGGGTGATTTGGGTGATTCTGGGTGATTTTGGGTGATTGGTGTTGGTGTTGGTGATCTGGTGATTTTGGGTGATTTTGGGTGATTCTGGTGATTTTGGGTGATTCTGGGTGATTTTGGTGATTTTGGGTGATTCTGGTGTTTTGGGTGATTCTGGGTGATTTTGGTGATTTTGGGTGATTCTGGGTGATTTTGGGATTCGGGTGATTTTGGGTGATTTTGGGGTGATTCTGGTGATTCTGGGTGATTTTGGGATTCTGGGTGATTCTGGGGTGATTTGGGTGATTTTGGGGTATTTGGGGTGATTGTGTGTGATTTTGGGGTATTTTTGGGGTGATTTTGGGGTGGATTCTGGGGTGATTTGGGGCGTTGCAGGTGTCCCGGGGTGCCCTCACCCTTGCTGGGGCTGCGCCCCTCCTTGTCGCCCTCCTTGGGCAGCGCGCTCAGCGATTGCGTGCGGCGCTTGAGACAGGAACCTGCGACAGGGGAGAGACAGGTGAGACAGGTGAGGGCAGACCGCGACAGGGAGAGACAGTGTGAGACCAGGGGACGAGGGAACCTGCGACAGGGAGAGACAGGTGAGACAGGGAGGGACAGGAACCTGCGACAGGGGAGAGACAGGTGAGACACGGGAGGAGACAGGGACCTGCGACAGTGAGACAGGGGAGAGACAGGTGGACAGAACGCACAGGGAGAGACAGGGAGACGGCTGCGACAGGTGAGAGACAGGTGAGACAGGTGAGGACAGGAACCTGCGACAGGTGAGAGACAGGTGAGACAGGTGAGGACAGGACTGCGCAGGGGAGAAGGAGACAGGGACAGGAACTCGACGGGGAGACAGGGGAGACAGGAACCGACAGTAACAGGGGAGACAGGAGAGTGACAGGGAGAGACAGGAACCTGCGACAGGTGAGACAGGTGAGACGAGAGGGAGACAGGTGAGGACAGGAACCTGCGACAGGGAGGACAGGTGAGACGAGAGTGAGACAGGGAGACAGGGAGGACAGGAACGCGACAGGTGGAGGTGAGACACGGAACAGTGAGACAGGGGAGACAGGTGAACAGGACTGGACAGGGACACAGGTGAGACAGAACTGCGAAAGGCAGGTGAGACAGGAACCTGCGACAGGTGAGAGACAGGTGAGACAGGTGAGACAGGAACAGAGAAACCTGCGACAGGGGACACAGGTGAACAGGTGAGACAGGTGAGCAGGGACAGGTGAGGCAGACTCACAGGTGACACAGTGAGAGGAGAGACAGGAACCTGGGACAGGGGGAGGAAGGGAGTGACAGTGAGGACAGTAGGCAGCAGAGGACAGGAACCTGAGGGACACAGGGAGAGAGATGGGACAGGTGGGGCAGGTGAGGCACAGGAACACAGGGACAGGGTTGGGGTCCTGAGGTCCCAGGCTGGGATCCCAGGGTCACAGGGTGGGGGTCCCAGTGGGTCCCAGGTTGGGTTCCCAGGTGGGTTCCCCAGTTTGGGGGTCCCAGGGTCCCAGGTGGGTCCCAGGTGGGTTCCCAGTTTGGGGGTCCCAGGTCCCAGGTGGGTTCCCAGGTGGGTTCCCCAGTTTGGGGGTCCCAGGATCCCAGGTGGTTCCCAGGTGGGTTCCCCAGTTTGGGGGTCCCAGGTCCCAGGTGGGTTCCCAGGTGGGTTCCCCAGTTTGGGGGTCCCAGGGTCCCAGGTGGGTTCCCAGGTTTGGTGCCCAGTTTGGGGTCCCAGGTTGGGGTCCCAGTGTCCCAGGGTGGTGGTCCCAGGATACAGGTGGGGGTTCCCAGTTCGGGGGTCCCAGGTGGGTTCCCAGGTGGGTTCCCAGATTTTGGTGTGTGTGGCCAGGTGGGTCCCCCATTCGGGGGTCCCGGTAGGGTCCCAGTGGTAGGTTCCCAGGTTGGTGTCCCCCATTCCGGGGGGTCCCAGGTAGGTAGGTAGGGGGGTCCAGGTGGTGGTTCCCAGGTGGGTTCCCAGGTTGGTGTTCCCCCATTCCCGGGGTGGGTCCCCAGTTGTCCCAGGTAGGTTCCCAGGTATGGTCCCCCATTCGGGGTCCCCAGTGTGGGTTCCAGGTGGGTTCCCAGGTGGGTTCCCCCATCTCCGGGGGTCCCAGGTAGGGTTCCCGGAGGTAGGGTGGTGCCCAGGTAGGGTTCCCAGGGTGGGTTCCCAGGTTTGGTGTCCCAGGTGGGTGTCCCCCCCCTCCCCTCCCCCCCGCGCCCCTCCCCCACTCACGCGTCATCGTGGTCGCTCTCGGGCTCGCTGTCGGGCCGGGTGCCCCCCCCGGGGGGCGGCTCCTCCTCGGGGGGCGGGGCGGTGGCGGCGGGGGGCGGGGCCGGGGGGGCGGCGGGGGGGGGGCTGGGGGGGCGCGTGGCCCCCCCGCAGCGCCCGGGCTCCTGCCCCCCCGCCCCCCCCGGCTCGGGGGCCACGGCGGCCGATTCGGGGGCTCTGGAGGGGGAGGGGAGGGGTCAGTGGGTGCGGGGGGAGGGGGGGGGTCACCTCCTCCAGGTGAGGGGGGGGATGGGTGGGGGGTCTCACCTTTGCTGGGGGCGGCGGGCGGGTGGGACACGGGCTGCAGGCCGGGCGGGGGGTGCGGGGGGGCGTCGGGCTGGCTCGGGGCCAGGAAGGGAACCAGGGAATGCCAGGGGAACACGGGCACGGAGCGCGGCTCCACGTTGGTCCACACTGCGGGGACACTGGGGGACACACCTGAGCACGTGAGGTGAGGGGGGCGGGGACACGGCTACGGACACACCTGAGCGGGTGAGGGGGGCCGGGGACACGGGGGGGACACACCTGAGCGGGTGGGGGGGCGGGGACACAGCTACGGACACACCTGAGCGGGGGAGGAACACACCTGAGCAGGTGAGGGGACAGCTACAGACACACCTGAGTGGGGGGGACACACCTGAGCAGGTGAGGGGACAGCTACAGACACACCTGAGTGGGGGGGACACACCTGAGCAGGTGAGGGGGGATGGGGACACGGGGGGGACACACCTGAGGGGGGGGGGGGACACACCTGAGCGGGTGTGACAGGGTTGACACACCCACAGCCACACCTGAGCAGGTGAAGGGACACCTACGGACACACCTGAGCGGGTGAGGGGACACCTACAGACACACCTGAGTGGAGGGGACACCTATGGACACACCTGAGCGGGGGGGGGACAGCTACAGACACACCTGAGCAGGTGGGACAGGGTGTGACACACCCACAGCCACACCTGAGCAGGTGGGGAGACACCTACAGACACACCTGAGCTGGGGGGACACACCTGAGCAGGTGAGGGGACAGGGATACACACACCTGAGCAGGTGGGACACACCCACAGCCACACCTGAGCAGGTGAGGGGACAGGGGTACACACACCTGAGCAGGTGAGGGGACAGGGGTGCACACACCTGAGCAGGTGGGACACACCCACAGCCACACCTGAGCAGGTGAGGGGGGCAGGGACACGGCCGGGGATTCCCACGGGGTCACGTGACCCCTGGGGTGTCCCCCCCCACACACACACACCTGTGTCACACCTGAGCATCCCCCACCTCACCTGGGGAACACCCAGAGAGCTCAGAGACCCCAAATCACCTCAGGACACCCCAAAAATGAGCTCAGAGACCCAAAATCACCTCAAAAACACAAAATAACCTCAGAACACCCCAAAATCAGCTCAGGACACCCCAAAAATTCCCCTCAGAGACCCCAAATCCTCTCACAGAAACCAGGAATTCACACAGAGCCCCCAAACCCCCTCAGGAACCCCAACATTCCCAAAGAGGACCCCAAAATCCCCCCCAGAGACCCCAAAATCACCTCAGGGACCCCAAAAATCCCCCCCAGAGACCCCAAAATCACCTCAGAGACCCCAAAAATCCCCCCAGAGACCCCAAAATCACCTCAGGGGACCCCAAAATCCCCCCCAGAGACCCCAAAATCACCTCAGGGACCCCAAATTCACCTCAGGGACCCCAAAATCACCTCAGGGACCCCAAATTCACCTCAAAGACCCCAAAAATCCCCTCAAAGGCCCCAAAAATCCCCCTCAGAGACCCCAAAAATCCCCCCAGTGACCCCAAAAATCCCCTCAGGGACCCCAAAATCCCCTCAGGGACCCCAAATTCACCTCAGAGACCCCAAAAATCCCCTCAGGGACCCCAAAAATCCCCCAGAGACCCCAAAACCCCCCAGGACCCCAAAAATCCCCTCAGGGACCCCAAATTCACCTCAAAGACCCCAAAAATCCCCTCAAAGACCCCAAAAATCCCCCTCAGAGACCCCAAAATCACCCAGGACCCCAAATTCACCTCAAAGACCCCAAAAATCCCCTCAGGGACCCCAAAATCACCTCAGGACCCCAAATTCACCTCAAAGACCCCAAAAATCCCCTCAAAGGCCCCAAAAATCCCCCCAGAGACCCCAAAAATCCCCCAGTGACCCCAAAAATCCCTCAGGGACCCCAAATTCACCTCAGAGACCCCAAAAATCCCCTCAGGACCCCAAAAATCCCCTCAGAGACCCCAAAACCCCCCAGGGACCCCAAAAATCCCCTCAGGGACCCCAAATTCACCCCAGAGACCCCAAAATCTCCTCAGAGACCCCAAAATCCCCACGGAGACCCAAAATCCCCCTCAGGGACCCCAAATTCACCTCAAAGACCCCAAAATCCCCTCAAAGACCCCAAAAATCCCCCAGAGACCCCAAAAATCCCCTCAGGGACCCAAAATCCCCCTCAGGGACCCAAAAATCCCCCAGAGACCCCAAAAATCCCCCACAGGACCCCAAATTCACCTCAGAGACCCCAAAAATCCCCTCAGGGACCCCAAATTCACCTCAGAGACCCCAAATTCACCTCAGAGACCCCAAAAAATTCTCCACAAAATCCTCAGATCACCTCAGGACCCCCAAACTCCCTCAGGGACCCCAAATTCCCTCACGAACCCCAAAATCTCCACACAAAAAACCCAAAATCCCCTCAGAACCCCCAAATTCACCCCAGAGACCCCAAAATCTCCTCAGAGACCCCAAATTCCCTCACGAGACCCCAAAATCCCCCTCAGGGACCCCAAAAATCCCCTCAGGGACCCCAAATTCACCCCAGAGACCCCAAAATCTCCTCACGAACCCCAAAATCTCCTTACAAAATCACCTCGGAACCCCAAAAATCTCCACAAAGACCCCAAATCCCCCTCAGAGACCCCAAAAATCCCCTCAAGGACCCCAAATTCACCCCAGAGACCCCAAAAATCCCCCCAGAGACCCCAAATTCCCACACGAACCCCAAAATCTCCACACAAAATCCCCCAAATTTCCCCTCAAGAGACCCCAAATCTCTTCAGGGACCCCAAACCCCCTCACGTTCCCCAATTCCCTCACGGGGACCCCAAATCGCCTCAGAACCCCCAAAATCTCCACAAAGACCCCAAAATCTCCACACGAAATCCCCAAAATCTCCATAAAGACCCCAAAATCTCCATAAACACCCCAAACCCCCTCACGGAGACCCCCAAACCCCCTCACGAACCCCAAATCTCCACACAAAATCCCCAAAATCTCCTCAGAGACTCCAAACCCCTTCAAGACCCCAAAATCCCCTCACGGAGACCCCAAAATCTCCACACAAAAAACCCAAAATCGCCTCAGAACCCCCAAAATCTCCACAAAGACCCCAAAATCTCCACACAAATCCCCAAATCTCATAAGACCCCAAAGTCTCCACAAAGACCCCAAACCCCTCACGGAGACCCCCAAACCCCCTCACGTTCCCCAATTCCCCTCAGAGACCCCAAAATCCCCCACGTTCCCAAATCCCCTCACGATCCCCAATTCCCTCACGGGGACCCAAAATCTCCACACAAAATCCAAAATCTCCACAAAGACCCAAACCCCTTCACGGAGACCCCCAAACCCCCTCACGTTCTCCAATTCCCCTCAGAGACCCCAAAATCTCCTCACGGAGACCCCAAACCCCCTCACGGAGACCCCAAAATCTCCACACAAAAAACCCAAAATCGCCTCAGAACCCCCAAAATCTCCACAAACACCCCCAAAAATCTCCACAAACACCCCAAAATCCCCTCACGAAGACCCCAAAACCCCCTCACGGAGACCCCCCACTCCCCCTCAGGACGCCCCTCGCCCCCCTCCCCGCCATTCCCTCACCCCCCCCACCCCCCTTCCCCCACCCCCCCCCATCCCTAAACCCCCCCAAACCTCCCCCAAGCCCCCCGAAACCCCCCACACCCCCTCACTGACCGAACATGCCGAGGCCTCTGCGCGGGGCCGCGGCCGGGGCAGGGCGGCGGAGGAGGAGGACATGGCGGGGCGGGGGAGGGCGGATGATGATGGCGGGGCCCGGCAAAGGGGGCCGTGAAATATATATATATATTTTTTTTTTGTTTTTTTGTTTTGTAATAAGGAAGAGGATTTTTTTTTTTTTTTTTTTTTTTGCCTGGGGGTTGGGGGGTTTATTCCGCCCCCTCTTCTCTATCACGATATGAGGTTGGTGGGGGGGGTGTATCGGGGATAAAAGGGGGGGAGGGGTTGGAAGGGAGGGGGGGGAGGGTCCCGGCTCCAGGGGCCGCCGCCCGCGCCCGCCGCGCGCGCAGGGAGCGGGAGCGCGCGCGCGCAGCCACGCCCCACCCCGGCCACGCCCTCACGCCGTGGACACGCCCACACATCCCTTTTATAGCCTCCCCCCCCCCCCACCACCACCACCACCACCTCCGATTGGCCGGCGGAGGGGGGGGGGGGGGCGTGGGCGCTGATTGGCCGCGGCGCGCGGGTATGCAAATGAGGCGGCGAGGGGGGGAAATGGGGGGGGAGGGGGGGGAGCGCTCCCCCCCCCTTTGCTCCCCCTCTTTCCCCCCCCCTCCCCCTCCCCCTCCCCTCTTTTCTCTCTCTCCCCTCCCCCCGCCCCGGCAAAGCCCGCGCGCGTATGCAAATGAGCAGGGGGGCTTCCCCCGCCCCCGCCCCGCGCGCCCATTGGGCGCGGACGCGCGTATGCAAATGAGAAGGGAAAATGGGGGGGCCGCCCCCTCCTCCCCCGCCCCGGTTGCGCGCGCAGCGCCCCGGAGAGGCCACGCCCACGGCGAACGGGAAATGCCCCGCCCACTCCGGGCACGGCGAGGCCACGCCCACTGCAAGCGCGCGGAAGGGGGGAGGGCGTGACGTCAGCGCGAGGCGAAGGTGACGTCAGCGCGCGGCGGGAAAGGGGGCTCTGTCGCGCTGTGACGTCGCCGTGACGTCACCGCGGCGCGGCGATCGCGCGAGGGGGGCCTGGCAGACATATGACGTCATGGTGACTCACCACGACGCTTTAACACCGTCCCAGACACAGCTCTGACGTCACTGCGACGCCATCGCGAGCTCTAAATCCATCACGACGGCCCTGCCGCTGCTCTGACGTCACCGCGACGTCACCGTCAACACCAACCCGTCACGAACCCGCCCCGGCGCCGCTCTGACGTCACCGCGACGTCACCACAGCACAACCGCCTATCGCCACACCTCCGTCAACTCCGCCGTGACGTCACCGCGACACACCGACGTCGCCGTGACGTCACCCGCCCTACCCCCACCGGGACGGCCGCGCCCGTGACATCATCATCATCATCATCATCATCATCACCCCCTTCTCTGACGTCACCGCCACACTGCTCCGATTTCCCCGCGTTCCGGCCGTGACCCCCAAATCCCCCCAGACCCCCACCCCCCAAAAGCCCCCCGTACCTGTGCCGGGCCGGCCCATGACGATCTCCTTGCGCGGCGCGGGCGCGCTCCCGTAGTCCCCGGGCACGAGCAGCGGCAGCAGCGCGGCGGGCGAGGGGTGAAAGGCCACGGGGTGCAGGGGGGCCCCCCGAAAGCGGCGGCCGGGCCGTGAGGGTGGGATCCGCGCTCGGGGGGCGCGGGGGGCGCGGCGGGGCGGCCGGGCGGGGGTCGCAAGCGGCCGGCGTTGATGGGCACGGGGGCGGCCAGGGCGGTTTTTTGAGGAGGGGGCAAAGGGCGAGGGCGGGCGGGGGGCTCGGGCAGCGGCACCTCGGGGTTGCGCACGATCACCGGCGAACCCCGCGGCACCGGCGGCACCCGGCGAGCCCCGGGGCCGGGGTCTGCCGTCAACCCGGCGGGCGAGCGGGGGGCGAAAAGCGGGGAGAGGGCGCGGAACATCCCCCCCCCACCCCCACCCCCCGCCACAGCCCCCCCAGCCCCGCAGCCCCCCGCATCCTGCGGCTCGGCCAGAGCCGCCTCCGCTTTGCGCTTGCCGGGGCTCAGCGGCACCGAGAAGGTCAAACCGGGCTGGAACACGGGTGGGACCCCCGAGGGCGGCCGGGGTCTCGGTGGAGGAGGAGGAGGAGGAGGAGAGGGGGCGGCGGGCTGAGCCCCTCGCCCGGTCGGGGGGTCCCGGCGCTCAAGTGACGCCCCCGCGCTCTCGGCGAGGCGGTGACCGGGCTGAAATTGGCCGGGCGGAACCCGAAAAGCGGCGAGGGCGACGGGGACGGCGTGGGCGAGAAAGGCGACTGAGTGGAAGCGGGCGAGAAACTCGGCGTGCCCGAGCGGGAGCTGCCCAGCGACACGAGCATCACGGCGGCTTCGCACTCGTCGAACTCGAAACGCGACAGGTCCGGGTTGGGGGGCGGCGGGGGTGGAGGCGGGGGTCCCACCGAGTGCCGAGCTCGCCCGTCGCTCTCGCTCTCCCTCGACCCTTCATCGCCGGTACCCCCCAGCCCAGTCGAAATCAGCGCTGCCTCCGCGTTGCGAGGCTCCGGGCGGGGGTCCCGGGCGCCCCTCGGGGAGCCCCTCGAGCTCCTTGGTGCGCATGGAGAGGTGTCGGGAGCAGAAGCCGCGGCGCTGCGATTCCTTGGTGCAGCCGTCGCGGGAGCAGAGCCGCCGCCACTGCTTGCCGTTGAATTTCTTGCGGATTCCGTTCGGCGTGCACACCACGTCTCCCTTTTTGTACTTAGGTTGAGGGGTCCCCGAGTTTTGTCCGGAGGGTGTCGGGACCCCCGGGACCCCCGGGACCCCCGGGCGAGGTGGTGGCGGAGGTGGTGGCAGAGCTGGGATCGCGCTCAGCTTGGAGACCTCGGCGTCCTCCGGGTGTCGCGGCGCTGCTTCATCCTCATCCTCCTCGTGTTGGGGGGCGACCTGAGGGGCTTCTCCCCCTCCTCCTCCTCCTCCCGCAGCACCGTGCGGGCTCCACGGGGTCTCAACAAACGCAACCCCGAACGCGGCACCCACACCGGGGGCGCGGGGGGCGGCGGGGCGAAACGCACTCGGTACGAGGGGGGCTTGGCGCTCACCTCGACCACCGTGCCCGGCCGGTAAAGCGTCTCGGCGGGATCCAAGCGAGCGCAAACCGCCGTGCCCACCCCGAGAGCTCCAGCCGGTGGGGTGGCGTCCAGCACCACGGTCGGGGGGTCCGCCGAGAAGCCCCCCTCGAGGAAAGTGAGCCCTCGGTCGCCGTGGAATTGCACGCCCAGCTCGTGGCCGCGCCGCAGCTGCTTGACCACGGCCGGGCGGAAAACGCCGTCCCTGCGAGCCAGGACGCGCTGGCAGCGGAGCCGCGGAACGCCGCTTCTAAAGCGGGGGGTTCTCCGGGATGGGGGTCCCCGCTACGAGGGGAGGGGTCCCCCGAGGTGGGGAGCAGGGTGGGGGGTGGCGGAGGCAGAGGGAGCCCCCCGCTCTCGTCGGCGGAGTGCTCGCTGGCAGTGTCGGTGCTGGAGCAGCCGCTGCCGGGGTTGGGGTCTGCGGGGGTGTTGGGGTCGGTGTCGTTGTCGTCGTCGTTGTCGTTGGCCGGCGGGGGTTTCTTGCGGGGGGCTCGAGATTTGAAGGTGGTGGTCTTGCGGCTGGGTGGGGGGGTTCGTCGGGGGGGTGGGGGTGTTGGGGGGGTGGGGAAGGGGGGGGGGCGGCGGAGGGGGGGGAGCTCAGGGGGTCGTCCGGGGAAGGGGGGTCGGTGTTGTCGCGGGGTTTGGGGGGTTTGGGGCGGCCCGGGGGGGTTGGGGGTGGGGGTGCGGGGGGGGCCGAGGAGGGGAGGAGGAGGAGGAGGAGGAGGAGGAGAGGAGGAGGCGCCGGCCTTCCTCGCCGGCTTCATCGTCCTCCGGCCGGGCCGGCGCCGCGGGGTCCTGCGGGGACAGCGGGGCAGGGGTCAGCAGAGGAGACCCCTCCCCCCAAAACAGATCCCCATGGGGGGGGAAAAGGGGGAGATGGGACCCCCCCCCCCTGAAAAAACCCCGGGGGGGAGGGGCAGCCCCGAGACCCCCCCAAAGCGCAGCTCGGGAGGGGGAGGGGATGGGGTGTGTGGGGGGGGTGCAGTGCCCTCCAAGCGGGGCTCCCCTCCCCCAACAGGGGGGGGTCGCGGCTCCCCCCCCATCCCCCCCTTGTGACAGAGGGGTGTCCCGGCACAGCGTGGGGGAGGGGCAGCACCAACCCCTCCCCCCCACCCCACTCCAGCACCCCAAACTTTGACTGAGTGTGGGGGGGGGGGGGGAGACACCCCAAAGAAGGTGGGGGAGGGGCCACTTTCCGGGGGGGCTCCGCCCCCTCCCCGGGGGTGACACGTCACGGCGCCCCTCCCCCCCCGCGCCCCTCCCCCCTCGGGGCGCCCCACGGGGGTCCGTGCCCCCCCCCACACCCCTCCCCCACCCCCCCCCTCCCCCCGGTACCTGCGCCCCCCCCGCGGCCGCCGGGCCCCGCGGAGCCCCTTTTACTCCGGCCCGACAAAATGGTGAATGAACCGGGAGCAGCCGCGGCCTCGGCCAATCAGCGCCCACAACCGCCGGACTGACAACCCCACCGGCCAATCAGCGCCCAGCTTCTCCCGCCGGCGCCCCGCCCCCCCCAGGCGCTGACAGTGCCCAATGGCGACGCGCCGGAGGCGGGGCCAAGAGTACAGTAGCCAATGGGAAGCGCCGGGGGGCGTGGCCAGAGCAGCGTCCGGGCTTGTTTACTTTAGGGAGCGCGGGGGGGGAGGGGGCGTGGCCAGCGCGGGGCACGCTGGGATCGCTCCCCCCCCCCCGTCCCCAAGTTGCCCGCGGCCTACAACTCCCGGCGTGCCCCGCGGCGCGCGGAGCCCCACGGGAAACCGAGTCCGCCCGGACTCCAATTCCCGGCGTGCCCCGCGCTGCCCCACCCCCCCCCCCCCAACCCCCCCTCACGGCGGCAGGGAGGGGGGGGGGGAGGGGCGGCCTCACCCCGCCCCCCCCCCCAAAAAAAAATCCCGGCGGGTGGAAGAGAGGAGGGGGGGGTTGGGGGTGGGGCAGCGTGCGGGGGGAGGGGGGGGTTGTTTGCATGCGGTTTGCATCTCATTAGCATGTCATTAGCATATTGATGAGCTCACCCGGCGGCCGCTCCCGGCGCCTCCGGCCCCGTCCGGGCCCCTCGCGCTTCCCCTCAGCAACAGCGGAGCCGCCGCCGGCAGCGGCCAATCAGCGCCCGCGCCGGCCCGCAGGCCACGCCCACCCCGCCCCCCACGTGGGGCCGGCGGGGGCGTGGCCAGCGCCCGCCAATGGCGGCTCGGGGCGGCCGAGCGATGAGGTCACCGCGGCGCGCTCCCATTGGTCGGCGGCGCGGGCCAATCGGCGGGGCGGGGGGGGGGCGTGTGTGACACGCTGGAGCCGACGGGGCCACGCCCACTTTTGGGAGTGTTGCCACGCCCCCAGCGCGCTGACCACGCCCTTTAGCTGTTGGCTCCGCCCCTTCTCCCCGCGCCTGCGCGCTGCGGTTCTCCCGCCCACCTCACGTTTAGGCCCCGCCCCTTTTGACATCACGATGGGCGTGGCTTCCAAATCCCCGCCCCCGGCGCCGCTTCCCGCGCCGCTCATTAACCGCGGGGGGAAGCTGAATAATTAATGAGGCTATTTATAGCCGGGGGGGGGAGGGGCGCCGGCGCCAGCCGGGGGCGGAGAGAAAGAGGGGGGGGGAGGGGAGGGGCTGTGGGCGTGGCCTCGCGCGCGCTGCCGGCCACGTGCGGCCCCCACGTGCCCCCAGCCCCTCCCCTCCCCCCACGCCCACTTTCCCCTCGTCGCCCTCCCCCCAAACCTCCCCCCTCCCCCCGCACCGAGGGGTCTCCGCGGGGTGGGGGAGGGGCGCGGAGTGGGGGTGCTCAGGACCCTTCCCCCATCCCCCCCTCCCCCCCCCGCTGGCGGCGAGCGGCGCCTTTAAGACGCGGTGGGCGTGGTTTCGAGGCGGAGGGGCGTGACCTCGAGGCGGGGTGGGCGTGGCCTCGAGGCGGAGGGGCGTGGCCTGTCGCCATGGGGACGCGGCGCTGACGCGGGGCGGGGGCGGGGTTTGGGCGGGGGTGGGCGTGGCCGGGGGGGGGGGGGGGGGGGGCGGGGAGGGGGGTTGGGGGGGGGGGGGGCGCCGCGATCGCGACAGCGGCGGCGGAGGAGCCATGAAGACTCCGGCGGACGCAGGTGGGGACTGCGGGACCCCCCCCCCACCACCCCCCCAAAAAAAAATAAACCCCCCCCCAAACCCACGGGGTGGGGAGGGGTGGAGGGGAAACTTTTTTTTTTTTTGGGGGGGGGAGGGGAGGAACTTTGCCCCCCCCCCCTCCCCCCGCCTCCGAGCGGCGCCGCAAAACTTTCCCTCCCCCCTCCGCGCCCCTCCCCCCACGTGGGGCCCCACGCGCGTGACCCTCCCCTCCCCCCCCCCCCCCGGGATTTATATTTTTTTATTTGGGGGGGGGGAGGGGGGGTTTGGGGGGGGTCCGGCCGCCCCCTCCCCTCCCCTCCCCCCGCTTTCCCACGGGCCCCGCCGGAGTTTCGGGACCTGTTGCTTCCCCTCCCCCCCCTCTCCATCCGCGCGCGGGGGGGTGGGGGAGGGGCGCGACCCCCCCCCCCCCCATCCCCCCCCTTGCATTCCCACGCGGGGTGGGCACTGAGGGGGGGGTGAGGGGGGGGCTGCTCCCCTCCCCCACGCGTGGGGGGTGTGTGGGGGAGGGGCGCTGCCACGTTGTGTGTTTTGGAGGAGGAGGAGGAGGAGGAGGAGGGGGAGGGGGGGGGGTCGGGCCGGCCCCTCCCCCGCCGTGGGGGAGGGGCGGGCTTTGCCGGCGCTCCGGGGTTCGTTAGCGCGGGGGGGGGGCGTTAATTGGGGTCGCCTCATTAGGGTGGGGGTCCCCCCCCAACACCCCGGCCCCCCCTCCCCCCCCCTCCCCGGACCCGCCCGGGGCGGTTCGAGCGCGGCCCCTCCCCCCGCCCGCCGCGATGGCCACGCCCCCTCCTCGCCTTGGCCACGCCTTGGCCACGCCCCCCGCCCCCAAATAGAGGGGGGGGAGGGGTTTGGGGGGGAGGGGTCTCAAAGTTTGGGGAGGATCCCAAAAGTTGGAGCGACCCCGGCTCGGGGGTCCCGGGCCCAGTTTCGGGGTCCCAGTTTGGGGTCCCATTCCCAATTCAGGGTCCCGTCCCAGTTCGGGGGTCCGGCCCATTTGGGTCCGCCCAGTTGGTCCTTTGGGGTCCTCCCATTCAGGGTCCACCAGTTCGGGGTCCGGTCCAGTTTGGGGGTCCCGGCCCATTTTGGGGTCTCAGTCCCAGTTTGAGTTCCCAGTTTGGGTGACAGTTTTGGGGTCCCAGTTTTGGGGTCCCATTCCCAATTCAGGGTCCCAGTTCGGGGTCCCATTCCCAGTTTGAGTTCCCAGTTTTGGGGTCACATTCCCAGTTTTGGGTCCCATTCCCAGTTCAGGGTCCCAGTCCCAGTTTTGGGGTCCCAGTTACAGTTTGGGGGTCCCGGTCCCAGTTTGAGTTCCCAGTTTGGGGTCCCAGTCCCAGTTTTGGGGTCCCAGTTTGGGGTCCCATTCCCAATTCAGGGTCCCAGTTCGGGGTCCCATTCCCAGTTTGGGGTGTCCATTCATTCCCAGTTTGGGTGTGTCCATTCCCAGTTTTGGGGTCGGTCCCGTTGGTCTCCAGTTTGGGGTCCTTTCCCAGTTTTAGGGTCCATTCCCAGTTTTGGGGTCCCTATTCCCAGTTTTGGGGTCCCATTCCCAGTTTCGGGGTCCCATTCCCAGTTTTGGGGTCCCATTCCCAGTTTCGGGGTTCCATTCCCAGTTTTGGGGTCCCATTCCCAGTTTGGGGTCCCATTCCCAGTTTTGGGGTCCCATTCCCAGTTTGGGGTCCATTCCCAGTTTTAGGGTCCCATTCCCAGTTTGGGGTTCCCATTCCCAGTTTTGGGTCCCATTCCCAGTTTTGGGGGTCCCTGTCCCAGTTTTGGGGTCCTATTCCCAGTTTTAGGGTCCCATTCCCAGTTTGGGGTCCCTGTCCCAGTTTTGGGGTCCCATGTCCCAGTTTGGGGTCCCATTCCCAGTTTTAGGGTCCCATTCCCAGTTTTGGGGTCCCTGTCCCAGTTTTAGGGTCCCATTCCCAGTTTTGGGGTCCCATTCCCAGTTTAGGGTCCCATTCCCAGTTTCGGGGTCCCTCCCGGTCCCGGTTCAGGCCCCGCCCCCTCCGAACAGAGCCCCCATTGACGGCGATGACGTCACGGCCGAGAACAGACCCCCACTGTGTGCGGCCCCTCCCCCACCGCGCCCCTCCCCCACCGCGCCCCTCCCCCCGCGGCCGCCGCCAGCGCTGGGGGGGGGGGAGGGGGCGCCCCCAGACCCAAATTGGGGATCAGGGTGGGGGAGGGGGGGGGGGCGCCCCCAGACCCGGATTGGGGGTCGGGGTGGGGGAGGGGCGCCGATTTTGGGGGATTTTCGGGGTCTCCTTCAGGATCGGGATTTTCTGGGGTTCCAATTTTGGGGGGATTTTTTTGGGGGGATTTTTTAGGATGATTTTTTGGGGGGGATTTTTTTGCAGTGATTTTTTTTGGGGGTGATTTTTGGGGGTGATTTTTTTTTGAAATAATTTTTTGGGGTGATTTTTTTTGGGGTGATTTTTTTAGGATGATTTTTCTTGGGGTGATTTTTTTGGGGTTCCAATTTTGGGATGATTTTTTTGGGGTGATTTTTTGCAGTGATTTTTTTGGGGTGATTTTTTTGGGAATGATTTTTTTTAGGGTGATTTTTTTTTTTGGGGGGTGATTTTTAGGATTTTTTTTGGGGGGGTGAATTTTTTGGATAATTTTTTGGATGATTTTTTTGGGAGATTTTTTTGGGTGATTTTTTGGAATATTTTTTTTAGGGTGATTTTTTTGGTGTGAATTTTTTTTGGGTGACTTTTTGGGGGATTTTTTTAGGATGATTTTTTGGGGTCTCTTTCAGGCCTGGTTTTTTTTGGGTGCCGTTTTTGGGGTGATTTTTTTTAGGATGATTTTTTAGGGGGATTTTTTTGGGGTGATTTTTTGGGGATTTCGTTTTCTAGATGAATTTTTGATACCATTTTTTTATTATTATTTATTTATTTTTTTCTGGGTTGTTCCAGGGGTGCCCCTCCCCCCCGGGGGTGTTTTTTGGGGTGTTTTTTTTGGGGGGGGGCTCCTCCTCCCCCGGGATTATTTTTGGCATCCTCGGTTGCCAAGGCAACGGGACGGGGGCGGGGGGGGCTGAGCTCAGCCTGGGGTCCCCAAATTCGGGGAATTTTGGGGAATTTGGGGAATTTGGGGGATTTTTGGAGATTTTGGGGGGGCTGAACCCCCTGGGAGGGGCTGGCAGGATGGGGGAGGGGCTCAGGTGTTGGGACCCCTCCCCAAATTCAGGCCGACCCCTCCCCCCCCATCGTGTGCCCCAGGGTTTGGGGTCCCAGAGTGGGCAGTGATGACGTCACAGCGATGACATCATCACCATGATGATGTCATTTGCGTGATGTCACTGATGAGGTCATTGCTGTCACAGATTGTTGGGGGAGGGTCCCCGAGGGGCAGCGATGACGTCACAGCGCAGGGACATCGGTGATGTCACCCTGATGATGTCACAGTGATGATGTCATGCGGATGGGGTCATCTTGATGATGTCATCCTGATGATGTGATCGCTGCTGATGTCATCGATGTCCCCATCCTGAGTGGGCAGGGGAAGGGACAACGATGACGTCACAGTGATGATATCACAATTATGACATCAGAGTGATTATAGCACAATTATGACGTCACGGTGATGATGTCACAGCAGTGACATCACAGCAGTTCATGCACAGTTCACCCTCAGCGGGCACACACAGAGATGATATCACAGCGATGACGTCACAGATATGATGTCACAACGATGACATCATTCTCAGAGGTTTGCCTTCCCTGAGTGGGCACAGGGACGCTGTCACAACGATGACGTCACAGCGATGACGTCACATTGATGACGTCACTCTGATACTGTCACAGCGCTGATATCACTCTGATGATGTCACAGCACCACTGTCACTGTGCTGACGTCACCCAGTGACGTCACTGCCCTCCTCCCCCGAGTGAGCCCGGACAGTGACACCGCCCCCAGCTCTGACATCACTCCCAGTGACATCACCCCTGTGACATCACTACAAGTGACGTCAGACCTATGACATCACTCCCAGCGACATCACCCCTGTGACATCACTCACAGTGACATCACCCCTCTGACATAACCTGGTGACATCACACCTATGACAGAACACCTATGACATCACACAGGTGCTGTCACACCTCTGACATCACACCTCTGACATCACACCTTGACACCACACCTATTACGCCACTCCCATTGACATCGCCCCCAATGACATCACCCCTATGACATCACCCAGTGACACCACCCATATGACGTCACTCCCACGACGTCACTCCCAATGACATCACTCCCAATGACGTCAACCCATGACATCACTCCCAGTGACATCGCACCTATGGCATCACTACAAGTGACATCACACTATGACATCACACCTATGACATCACTCCCATTGACATTGCCTTCAATGACATCACTCCCTATGACATCACACCTATGACATCACTCCCAGTGACATCACCCCTCTGACGTCACGGTTCTGACGTCACTCTCTGACGTCCCGTCCGTGTCCCCCGCAGGGTTCGCGTTCCCCGAGTGGGCGTACAAGGCGGAGTCGAGCCCCGGCTCGCGGCAGATCCAGCTGTGGCACTTCATCCTGGAGCTGCTGCGGCAGGAGCAGTACCGCGAGGTCATCGCCTGGCAGGGCGACTACGGCGAGTTCGTCATCAAGGACCCCGACGAGGTGGCGCGGCTCTGGGGGTGCGCAAGTGCAAGCCCCACATGAACTACGACAAGCTCAGCAGGGCGCTCAGGTGAGGGGGATCGGGGGATCGGGGGATCGGGGATTGGGGGATCGGGGGAGCCCCACATGAACTACGACAAGCTCAGCAGGGCGCTCAGGTGAGGGGGATCGGGGGGATTGGGGGATCGGGGGGATTGGGGGGATTGAGGGAGCCCCACATGAACTACGACAAGCTCAGCAGGGCGCTCAGGTGAGGGGGATCGGGGGATTGGGGGATTGGGGGGATCGGGGAGCCCCACATGAACTACGACAAGCTCAGCAGGGCGCTCAGGTGAGGGATTGAGGGGACACCAGGTGGGGTTTTTGGGGTCCCCAGCTGTGTCCAGGTGTTCCCCAGGTGTGTCCATGGATACCCAGGTGTGTCCCTGGGGGGTCCCAGGTGTGTCCAGGTGTCCCCCCAGGTGTGTCCAGGCTCCCCCAGGTGTGTCCCTGGGGGGTCCCAGGTGCGTCCCTGGGGGTCCCAGGTACCCAGGCGCAGTGCCCAGGTGTATCCAGGCTCCCCCAGGTGTGCTCAGGGTTCCCCAGGTGTATCCAGGGGTATCCAGGTGTGTCCCTGGGGGGGTCCCAGGTGTGTTCATGGGTCCCAGGTGTGTCCAGGTGTTGCCCAGGTGTGTCCAGGCTCCCCCAGGTGTGTCCCTGGGGGGGTCCCAGGTGCATGGGCGCGGTGCCCAGGTGCGCCGGCCCCGCCCCACGCCCCTCCCCCCCGCAGGTATTACTACAACAAGCGCATCCTGCACAAGACCAAGGGCAAACGCTTCACCTACAAATTCAACTTCAACAAACTCGTGCTGGTCAACTACCCCTTCATCGACCTGGGCTGGCAGGTGAGCGGGCGGCTGGGGGCGCAGGTGAGCTGGGAGGGATGGGCGGGGCCCAGGTGTGCCCAGGTGGGTGGGCGGGGCCTGGTGTGCCCAGGTGTGGTGTGGGGGGCTGAAGTGCCAGTGTGGTGTGGGCGGATCAGGCCTTGCCCAGGTGAGCTCTAGCCATGGCCAGGTGTGCCCAGGTGTGGTGTGGGCGGGGCCTGGAAGTGCCCAGGTGTGGTGTGGGCGGGGTCAGACCGTGCCCAGCTGTGCCCAGGTGTGTGTGTGGGCGGGGCCTGGCCATGCACAGGTGAGCCCAGGTGTGCCCTGGCGGTGCCCAGGTGTGCCCAGGTATGGTGTGGGCGGGGTCAGGCTGTGCCCAGGTGTGCCCACGTGAGCTCTAGCCATGTCCAGGTGTGCCCAGGTGTGGTGTGGGCGGGGCTGGCCGTGCCCAGGTGTGCCCTGGCGGTGCCCAGGTGTGCCCAGGTGTGGTGTGGGCGGGGCCTGGCCGTGCCCAGGGTGCCCTGGCGGTGCCCAGGTGTGCCCAGGTATGGTGTGGGCGGGGTCAGGCCGTGCCCAGGTGTGCTCCCCCCCTCTAACCCCGCCCCTTTTCCCCTCCCCCACAGGACCCCCGCTGCCGCAGAGCGCCCCCCCCCTGCCCTCGGGGGGTCGCACTTCCGCTTCCCGCCCCTGCCCGGCCCCTCCCCCCACGCCGAGGGCCTCTCCCCGCCTCCCCCCACGCCCCTCCCCCTGCCCCACCCCCACCCGGACGACCTGCGCTCGCCGGGGGCGGGGGAGGGGCGGGGGGGGCGGACCCCCCCTGCTGGCCCCTCCCCCCTCGCCCTTCCCCGCCCCCCGCCGCCTGGGCTCGCTCAGCGACGGCTCCGAGGAGCCCGAGGAGCCGCCCCTCCCCCCCACCCCCCGCCCCTCCCCCCCGGCGGTGGGGGAGGGGCCGGGTTCCGCCCCTTGCCGCCCCTCCCCCCGCCCCGTTTGACCCCCGAGGGGCTTTTCCGCCTCTACCCCTCCCCCCGCGACCCCTCCCCGCTCAGCCCCTTCCTCCCCCCCTCCCCCCTGGTGGGGGCGGGGGGGGTGGGGTGGGGGTGGGGGAGGGGCGCTGCTGCCCCCTCCCCTTTCCCCCGCCCTGCCCCTCAGCCCGCCCCTCCCCCCGGTAGGGGGGGGGTTCGCCCCCTCCCCCACGCTGAGCCCGCTGTTCGGAGGGGGGGGGTCCGGGGGTGGGGTGGGGGTGGGGGAGGGGTGGGGGTGGGGGAGGGTCGCACTTCTCCTTCTCGGCCGAGGATCTGCAGCGCGCGCTGGCGGCGCAGGCGCGCAGCGTCCTCAGCTACCACCTGAGCCCGCGCGCCTTCCTGCCCTGCCCCCCGCCCGCCCTGCTGCTGCCCCGCCCCCACCCCCCCGCCGCCCCTCCCCCTCCCCCCCCGGCCCGCCCCTCCCCTCCTCCCCCGGCCCCGCCCCTTTCCCTTTCAAGCTGCAGCCCCCTCCCCCCGGGCGGCGCCAGCGGCAGAAGGGAGGGGGGGAGGGGCGGTGGGTGCTACGTCATCGTCGACGTCATCGTCGTCGTCGTCGACGTCATCGTCGTCGTCATCCTCGGGGGGTCCCGGCGAGCCCCCCCCCACATCAAGGTGGAGGCGGTGGGGAGGGGGAGGAGCTGGAGGTGGCGGAGCTGAGCGAGGAGGGGGAGGGGCACGAGGAGGAGGAGGAGGAGGAGGAGGAGGGGGAGGACGAGGTGTTCGCCCCTCCCCCACCCCCCACCCCTCCCCCCTCCTCCTCCTCCCCCCCCCGCGTGCCGCTCAAGCTGCGCTTCAAACGGCGCTGGCGGGAGGGGGGAGGGGCGGCCGGGGAGGGGGGGGGAGGAGGGGGAGGGGCCGGGGAGACCCCTCCCCCCTGACTGTGGGGGCGGGGGGAGGGGCGGGGGGGGGAGGGGCGCGGCGCGCCAGCGCGGAGCTGCACAGGGCGGCGGCGCAGCTCTCGCTCGAGTCCTGAATTGGGGCTGGGGGCGTCGGGGAGAGGGGAGGGGCGCCCCTCCCCCACTGCCTTAATGGGGGGGGAGGGGCCGGAGCTGCGCCCCCCCCTCCCCCTCCCCCGCTCTCCAGGTGAATTCCGGGGGGGGGGGGTCTCCCCTGGAATTTTGGGGGGGAGGGGTTCTGTGCAGGGAATGGCGGGGGGAGGGGCGGCGCTGGAAGCCCCTCCCCCCACTGATTTTAGGGCTGCCTTGGTTGGGGGGGGGAGGGGGAACAAATAAACGGGTGAGACCCCTCCCCCAAATGGGGGAGACCCCCAAACCTGGGGGAGGGGGGGAGGGGAGGGGGCAGACACCCCTCCCCCAATTCAGGGCGGGACCCCCCGCGGGTTTCCGGACCCCTCCCCCACACTAAACGGGTGCAACCCCTCCCCCCACCCCCAGATTGGTTTTTTTTTTTTTGAGGGGGGAGGGGGGGGGTCTCGACCCCTCCCCCCACCCCCGAAGCACAAATCCGGATTTTTTTTTTTTCATCCCTAAAAAAAATGCAAAGCGCGGGGGGGGAGGGGCCGCCGGCACAGCCCCTCCCCCACCCTCCCCTGGAAAAGGGGGGGGGGGGGGTCTCTCTCCCCTCCCCCATTTTTTGTTTTAATTTTGGGGGGGGGGTCTCCCCCGGGTTTTTTTTTTTGGGGGGGGGAGGGGTCTCCCCCCCCCGTGTACAAACGGCTTTATGTAACCAAAAATCGGGGTGGGCGAGGGGGGGGAGGGGCGCCCCCGACCCACCTTGGGGGGGGGGGAGGGCGGGTTGGGGGAGGGGCGGGGGAGGGGGGGTCTCCAAGTGCCTGCATTGTACTGTCCAGGGAGGGGGGGGGGGGGGGGAGGGGGCGGTCCCCGACTGACATTGTCACCCCTCCCCCCCCTCCGTGTCCCCCCCCCCTCCATGAGAGGGGGGGAGGGGTCGCTCAGGGCGCCCCCCCAACCCCCAACACTTTGTAAACCCCTCCCCCCCCCCCGCGGGAGGGGTGGGGGAGGGGCCAGAGCCCGGTTTGGGGGGTTCAGGGCGCGCGGCGGGGGGGGGGGAGGGGTGGGGTTGGGGAGGGTGGGGGAGGGGTCTCTCTGAAGCCTTATTGACACTTGTAAATAGCGGGGGGGGAGGGGCGGGGGGGGGCTGTTCCACTCTTAAGAATGTATAAAAGCCAATGACGTAACCAATAAAGAATTCACAGTTCCGCTGCTCCCGACGCCGCCGGGACCCCTCCCCAAAATAAAAACCTCGGGGGTCCCGCGGGCCTCGCTCCCCACCGACCCTCCCCCAAGTAAAACCCTGGGGGCTGCGGGCCCGGAGCCGCCTCCTCCTTCCCGGGGGGATCCCTGGGGGTTTCTGGGGGGTCCTGGGGGTCTGGGGCCCGGTTCCCGTTGTTTTTTAGGCCTCACTTCCGGTTTGCCGCCGCCGTTGCCTGGCAACGCGCGATCCCAGAATGCCCCGCGGCCGCCTCCGCGCCTCCGTTTCCCGGCGAGCCTCGCTCTCGGCAGCCAATCAGCGCCCGCCGGTTCCGCCCCCAGCCTCGCTTCCGGCCGCGCGTTGCTGAGCGACAGCCAATCAGCGGCCAGGGTTTGTTTGGTGGATTCTTTTTAATTCCGGGGTTTTCCCGTCATGCCCCGCGCGCGTGCCACTTCCGGCTCCCCCTCACGGGTGCGCCGTGAGACCCCCGCGCCCCCCCCGGTACCGGCTCCGCTCACAGATTACCGGCGGGGGGACCCTGAGCCATTTTGGGGGTCTCGGGCTTTGTGGGGGTCCCAGGGAGTCCGGGGTTGATTTTGGGGGGAAATCCCGCGCTGGCCAATCAGCGAGCGCGATGCTTGCCTCGGGGGCGTGGCTTTGCGCCAGGCCACGCCTTCCTGTCGGAAGTGCGCAGGCGCGGGGGCGGGGTGGGCGTGGCCAGCCCCATCTCACGTGTGCCTACACGCGGCCGCGCACGTGCGGCCGCACGCGGGGGCGTGGCTTGGGCGGGGGCAGGGTTAGGGGCGTGGTTTCTGTTCCAGGGGCGTGGCCTGGCTCTGCCGCCCTCTTCCCGCCCCTCGCGATTTCGGCCCCGCCCCCCGCGACAGCGGGAACGCCCCCGGGGGCTTCGGGACCCCCCAAACACCACCGAGACCCCCCCCAAAGACATCCGGGACTCCCCGGGACCCCCCAAAGACCCTCGGGACCCCCAGAGACCACGGGATCCCCCAAACACCACCGGGACCCCCCCAGAGACCCCTGGGACCCCCCGAGATCCCCCCGGGACCCCCAGCTAGCCCCCCATGAGCGGGACCCGCCCCCCCCAAATGGGCAGGGACCCCTCTGGGACCCCCCCAATTAACAGAGACCCCGCTAATTAACAGAGACCCCCCAATTAACACAGACCCCCCCCTAATTAACAGAGACCCGGCTAATTAACAGAGACCCCCCTAATTAACTGAGACCCCCCCTAATTAACACAGACCACCCTAATTAACAGAGACCCCCCCCCAATTAACAGAGACCCCCCAATTAACAGAGAACCCGCTAATTAACACAGACACCCCTAATTAACAGAGACCCCCAATCAACACAGACCCCCCTAATTAACAGAGACCCGCCTAATTAACAGAGACCCCCTAATTAACTGAGCCCACCCCCTAATTACACAGACCATCCTAATTAACAGAGACCCCCCCCCCCAATTAACAGAGACCCCCCCAAGTTGGACAGAGAACCCGCTAATTAACACAGAAACCCTAATTAACAGAGACCCCCCTAATTAACACAGACACCCCTAATTAACAGAGACCCCGCTAATTAACAGAGACCCCCTAATTAACACAGAGACCCCCAATTAACAAGACCCCCCTAATTAACAGAGACCCCGCTAATTAACCGGGTCCCGCCATTCCCGGCCGGGAGTGGGCGTGTCCTGTTTGGGGAGTGGGCGTGTCCTGGTTGGGGAGTGGCGTATCCTAGCAGAGAGTGGGCGTGCCTTTTCGCGCCGGCCCCGCCCACGCACGTGGGTCACGTGGGCGGGCGCGCGGCGGCCGCGTGTGGCGGGCGGGGGGCGGGGCCGCGCGGCGCGTGCGCGCTGCCATCGAAGGTGCCAGAAGGATCCGGGCGGCGGAGGCGGCGGAGCCGGTGAGGGCGGGAGGGGGTGGGGGGGGAGCCCGGGACCCCCGGGACCCCCGGCGGGGTCGGGACGGGCAGGGGGACCCCCGGGAGGGGCGAACTCTGAGGGGAAAGGCGCCGGCGGGGCGGACTTGGGAGGGGAAACTCCTCTGGGGGGATTTGTGAGGGGAAACCCTCCCTGACGGGGCTCTGGGGGGATTTGTGAGGGGAAAACCTCCTTGAGAGGGAGATCTGAGGGGATTTGGGGCAGTTCTGAGGGATCTGAGGGGGATCTGTGAAGGGAAAACCTCCTTGAGGGGATCTGTGAGGGGAAACCCTCCTTGAGAGGGGCTCTGGGGGATTTGTGAGGGGAAACCCTCCCTTGAGAGTGGGGCTCTGGGGATTGTGAGGGGAAAACCTCCCCTGAGGGGATTTGTGAGGGGAAACCCTCCTTGAGAGGGGCTCTGGGGGGATTTGTGAGGGGAAACCCTCCTTGAGAGGGGGCTCTGGGGGGATTTGGGGCAGTTCTGAGGGGCTCTGAGGGGATCTGTGAGGAGAAACCCTCCCTGAGGGGATCTGGGGGATTTGGGGCAATTCTGAGGGGATCTGGAGGGGAAACTCTCCTTGAGAGGGGCTTTGAGGCAGTTATGAGGGGATCTGAGGGGGTTTGTGAGGGGAAACTCTCCTTGAGAGCGGCTCTGGGGGGATTTTAGACAGCTCTGATGGGACTCTGAGGGGATCTGTGAGGGGAAACCCCTCCTTGAGAGGGGCTCTGAGGGGATTTCGGAAGGTTCCGAGGGGATTTGTGAGGAGAAATTCCCCCTGAGGGGACTTGGGGCAGTTCCGAGGGGATTTTAGGCAGTTCCGAGGGGATTTTAGGCAGTTCCGAGGGGATTCGGGGCAGTTCCGACGGGATCTCCGAGGGCAAACCCCTCCTTGAGAGGACTCTGAGCTGTTTTTGGGGCTCCCTTTTCCCCTTTACCCCGCTCAGGATTAGCGCCCGAGCCCCTCACCTCACCCAACCCCGATCAATTTTTTTCCTCTTTTCCGCTTTAATTCCCATGGCGGGAATGAAATCATTCCCACGGCGGAGACCCCGCTGCTCACAGCGCTCATCCCCGTCCCCGCAGGTGCCACCGCTGTCCCGGGGCTGTCCCGGGTTGTCCTCGTCACCGTCCCCGGTTATCCCAGGGCTGTTCACGGGCTGTCCACGCCTGTCCCGGGGTTGTCCCGGGTTATCCTCGCCTGTCCCGGGTTGTCCTCGCCTGTCCCGAGCTGTTTCCGCCTGTCCCGGGGTTGTCCCGGGTTATCCTCGCCTGTCCCGGGCTGTTCTCGCCTGTCCCGGGGTTGTCCCGGGCTGTCCACTCTCTGTCCCCTCGCTAACCCCCTCTATCCCCTCCCTGTCATCCCCTTTATCCCCCCTCTCCATCCCTTCTCTCTCCCTCTGCTCTCCCCCTGATTTCCCCCCCTCCATCCCCCTGCTCTCCCCCCTCTCTCCCCATCCATCTCCCCTCTCTGTCCTTCCTCTCCATCCCCTCTATCCCACTCTCTCCCCTCTCCATCTTCTCTATCCCCCCTCTCCATCCTCTCTATCCCACTCTCTCCCCTCTCCATCTCCCTCTCTCTCCCCCTGATTTCCCCCCCTCCATCCCCTGATCTCCCCCCTCTCTCCCCATCCATCTCCCCTCTCTGTCCTTCCTCTCCATCCCCTCTATCCCACTCTCTCCCCTCTCTCTCCCCCTGCTCTCCCCCCGATTTCCCCCCATCCATCCCCTGATCTCCCCCCTCTCTCTCCCCCCTCTCCATCCCCTCTCTCCCTCTCCTCTCTCCCCTCCCTCCTCTCACCGTGGAGTCCCTCCGCGCCCTCTCCCAGCTCCACTCCCCTCCCGGGCCGGGGGCTCCGACAGCGGCTCCCACCCGCTGCCGCCCCCCTCCCGCTCCGGCCCGCGCCCCTCTGCGCTGTCCTGCTGGCACGAAGAGGACGAGTGCCTGGATTACTACGGCATGCTGTCCCTGCACCGGCTCTTCGAGGTGCTGGCCGCTCAGCTCTCGGCCAGCGACGTGGCCGCGCTGTCGCTGCTGCTGGACGAGGCGCTGCCGGCGGCTCCGCACCCGCTGGACCCCGCGCTCTGGGCCGGGGACTCGGCGCTGGAGCGGCGCTGGGCGCGCGGGGCTGCGGCGCGGGCGGCGGCAGCGCCGAGGCCGCGGGACGCGCTGGAGCTGCTGCTGGAGCTGGAGCGGCGCGGGCTGTGCCACGAGGGCGACCTGGGCCACCTGCGGCGGCTGCTGCGCCTGGCGGCGCGGCACGACCTGCTGAGGTGCGTGACGCTCAAGAGGCCGCGGCCAGGTGAGTGGCATGGCTCGGTGTCACCTACCTGTGTTACCTGTGACACCTGTGTTACCTGTGTGAGCCCCCTGTGTCCCCCCTGTGTCTCCCTGAGCCCCCCCCCGTGTCACCCTGCATGACCTGCTGAGGTGCGTGACGCTCAAGAGGCCGCGGCCAGGTGAGTGATGGATTGTGTCACCTGTGTGTGCCCCCTGAGTCACCTGTGTTACCTGTGTGTTCCCTGTGTGCCCTGTGTGAGCCCCCCGTGTCACCTGTGTTACCTGTGTGTGCCCCCCGTGTCACCTGTGTTACCTGTGTGTACCCTGTGTGTGCCCCCCGTGTCACCTGTGTTACCTGTATGTGCCCTGTGTGCCCCCCGTGTCACCCTGCACGACCTGCTGAGGTGCGTGACGCTCAAGAGGCCGCGGCCAGGTGAGTGGCATGGCTCGGTGTCACCTACCTGTGTTACCTGTGACACCTGTGTTACCTGTCTGAGCCCCCTGTGTCCCCCCTGTGTCTCCCTGAGTCCCCCCCGTGTCACCCTGCATGACCTGCTGAGGTGCGTGACGCTCAAGAGGCCGCGGCCAGGTGAGTGATGGATTGTGTCACCTGTGTGTGCCCCCTGAGTCACCTGTGTGTGCCCCCCGTGTCACCTGTGTTACCTGTATGTGCCCTGTGTGTGCCCCCCGTGTCACCCCGCACGACCTGCTGAGGTGCGTGACGCTCAAGAGGCCGCGGCCAGGTGAGTGGGATGGATTGTGTCACCTGTGTGTGCCCCCGTGTCACCTGTGTCACCTGTGTGTACCCTGTGTGCCCTGTGTGTGCCCCCCGTGTCACCTGTGTTACCTGTGTGTTCCCTGTGTGCCCTGTGTGTGCCCCCCGTGTCACCTGTGTTACCTGATGTGCCCTGTGTGTCCCCCCGTGTCACCCTGCATGACCTGCTGAGGTGCGTGACGCTCAAGAGGCCGCGGCCAGGTGAGTGCATGGCTCGGTGTCACCTACCTGTGTTACCTGTGACACCTGTGTTACCTGTGTGAGCCCCCTGTGTCCCCCCCTGTGTCTCCCTGTGTGCCCCCGTGTCACCCCGCACGACCTGCTGAGGTGCGTGACGCTCAAGAGGCCGCGGCCAGGTGAGTGATGGATTGTGTCACCTGTGTGTGCCCCCTGAGTCACCTGTGTTACCTGTGTGTTCCCTGTGTGCCCTGTGTGAGCCCCCCGTGTCACCTGTGTTACCTGTGTGTGCCCCCCGTGTCACCTGTGTTACCTGTGTGTGCCCTGTGTGTGCCACCACCGTGTCACCTGTGTGCCCCTGTGTTACCTGTGTGTACCCTGTGTGCCCCTGTGTGTCCCCCCGTGTCACCCTGCATGACCTGCTGAGGTGTGTGACGCTCAAGAGGCCGCGGCCAGGTGAGTGGCATGGCTCGGTGTCACCTACCTGTGTTACCTGTGCACCTGTGTTACCTGTGTGAGCCCCCTGTGTCCCCCCCTGTGTCTCCCTGAGCCCCCCCCCGTGTCACCCCGCACGACCTGCTGAGGTGCGTGACGCTCAAGAGGCCGCGGCCAGGTGAGTGATGGATTGTGTCACCTGTGTGTGCCCCCTGAGTCACCTGTGTTACCTGTGTGTCCCTGTGTGCCCTGTGTGAGCCCCCCGTGTCACCTGTGTTACCTGGTGTTCCCTGTGTGCCCTGTGTGAGCCCCCCGTGTCACCTGTGTTACCTGTGTGTGCCCCCCGTGTCACCTGTGTTACCTGTGTGTGCCCCCCGTGTCACCTGTGTTACCTGTGTGTACCCTGTGTGTGCCCCCCGTGTCACCTGTGTTACCTGTGTGTACCCTGTGTGTGCCCCCCGTGTCACCTGTGTTACCTGTATGTGCCCTGTGTGTGCCCCCCGTGTCACCCGCACGACCTGCTGAGGTGCGTGACGCTCAAGAGGCCGCGGCCAGGTGAGTGGCATGGATTGTGTCACCTACCTGTTTACCTGTGTCACCTGTGCTGCCCTGTGTGTGCCCTGTGTCCCCCCTGAGTCACCTGTGTCTGCCCTGTGTGTGCCCCCTGTGTCCCCTGTGTCACCTGTGTGTGTCCCCTGTGTGTCACCTGTGTCCCCCTGTCTCACCTGTGTGTGCCCCTGTGTCACCTGTGTCCCCTATGTGCTCCCTGTGTCACCTGTGTGTGTCCCCTGTGTCACTCTCTGTCACCTGTGTGTGCCCTGTGTGTGTCCCCTGTGTCACCTGTCTGCCCTGGGTGTCACCTGGGTGTCACCTGTGTCCCCAGTATCTCCCTCTCTCCCCAGTGTCCCCTGAGCGCGTCCCCTGCGTCCCCCCCCCTGTGGGGGGCACCTGCCCGAGCCCCGCCCAGCCCCGCCCCCAGCACTGCCGGACAGGTGAGGGCACCTGGGGGGCACCTGGAGGAGGGGGGCACCTGGGGGCGCTGGGGACACCTGAGGGGCACCTGGGCACACCTGGGAGGGAGGGGAGCACCTGGGGGTGCACCGGGGGGGGGCACCTGGGGGGGATCTGGGCATACCTGGGCACACCTGGGGGCACCTGGGGGTGATGGGGGCACCTGGGGGCACCTGGGGGTCACTTGGGCACACCTGGGGGTCACCTGGGGTGATGGGGGCACCTGGGGGTCACCTGGGCACACCTGGAGGGCACCTGGGCACACCTGGACACACCTGGGGGCACCTGGAGACACCAGGGGGGCACCTGGGCACACCTGGAGGGCACCTGGGGGTCACCTGGGGGGTCACCTGGGCACACCTGGGGGTCCCCGGTGCTCACCGGGGTCCCCCCCCCCAGGCTCCAGCTCCAGGAGGCGGAAGCGCAGCACCCGGAATTCCCGGAATTCCCGAAGTTCCCGACGGACGCGGCGCCCCCTCCCCCACAGAGAGACCCCCCCGGACCCCCCCGAGCCCCCGGCCAAGGTCACCTGCGGTACGGACCGGGGGGGCCGGGGGACTGGGACAGACTGGGATAAACTGGGGGGGACTGGGATAAACTGGGATAAACTGGGACAGACTGGGACAAACTGGGATAAACTGGGGGGACTGGGACAGACTGGGGGACTGGGGGGACTGGGATAAACTGGGATAAACTGGGACAAACTGGGGGGACTGGGACAAACTGAGGACATCCCAATGACTTAACTGGAGACTTCCCAGTCTGGGACTGGGAGGGAACTGGGACAGACTGGGAGGGACTGGGAATGTGAGGAACCAGGGTGGGATTTCTGGGGAACTGGGGCTGTCCCAGTATGGATACTGGGAGCACTGGGCTGTCCCAGTATGGATACTGGGAGCACTGGGAGCACTGGGTCTGTCCCAGTATGGATACTGGGAGCACTGGGGCTGTCCCAGTATGGATACTGGGAGCACTGGGGTTGTCCCAGTATGGATACTGGGAACACTGGGAGCACTGGGGCTGTCCCAGTATGGATACTGGGGAACTGGGGCTGTCCCAGTATGGATACTGGGAGCACTGGGAGCACTGGGCTGTCCCAGTATGGATACTGGGGGAACTGGGGCTGTCCCAGTATGGATACTGGGAGCACTGGGGGCACTGGGGCTGTCCCAGTATGGATACTGGGGAACTGGGGCTGTCCCAGTATGGATACTGGAGCACTGGGGCTGTCCCAGTATGGATACTGGGAGCACTGGAACACTGGGCTGTCCCAGTATGGATACTGGGAGCACTGGGAACACTGGGGCTGTCCCAGTATGGATACTGGGAGCACTGGGAACACTGGGGCTGTCCCAGTATGGATACTGGGAGCACTGGGGCTGTCCCAGTATGGATACTGGGAGCACTGGGGCTGTCCCAGTATGGATACTGGGAACACTGGGAGCACTGGACCAGGGACACGTAAACAGGAACTGGGAGCACTGGGACGCTCAGTGGGAACTGGGAGAACTGGGAGAACTGGAAGCGCTGGGTCTGCAGAGGAAATTGTGGAGCTGTGAGGGCTCTGAGTCACTGGGAACACTGGAACACTGGGAATACTGGGAGCAGTGAATGTGAGGAACCGGCGGAGGTTCCTGGGGGAACTGGGGCTGTCCCAGTATGGATACTGGGAACACTGGGAGCACTGGGAACACTGGGAACACTGGGAACATTGGGAATATTGGGAACACTGGGAGTACTGGAACACTGGGAGCACTGGGAATGCTGGGAATGCTGGGAACGGTGAATATGAGGAACCAGGATGAGGTTCCTGGGAGCACTGGGTCTGTCCCAGTATGGATACTGGGAGCACTGGGAGCACTGGGGCTGTCCCAGTATGGATACTGGGAGCACTGGGGCTGTCCCAGTATGGATATTGGGAGCACTGGGGCTGTCCCAGTATGGATACTGGGAGCACTGGGGCTGTCCCAGTATGGATACTGGGAGCACTGGGAGCACTGGGGCTGTCCCAGTATGGATACTGGGAGCACTGGGGCTGTCCCAGTATGGATACTGGGAGCACTGGGGCTGTCCCAGTATGGATACTGGGAACATTGGGAGCACTGGGGCTGTCCCAGTATGGATACTGGGAGCACTGGGGCTGTCCCAGTATGGATACTGGGAGCACTGGGGCTGTCCCAGTATGGATACTGGGAGCACTGGGGCTGTCCCAGTATGGATACTGGGAGCACTGGGGCTGTCCCAGTATGGATACTGGGAGCACTGGGCTGTCCCAGTATGGATACTGGGAGCACTGGGAGCACTGGGGCTGTCCCAGTATGGATACTGGGGGAACTGGGGCTGTCCCAGTATGGATACTGGGAACACTGGGAGCACTGGGAGCACTGGGGCTGTCCCAGTATGGATACTGGGAGCACTGGGGCTGTCCCGGTATGGATACTGGGAGCACTGGGAGCACTGGGAGCACTGGGCTGTCCCAGTATGGATACTGGGAGCACTGGGGCTGTCCCAGTATGGATACTGGGAACACTGGGAGCACTGGGGCTGTCCCAGTATGGATACTGGGAGCACTGGGGCTGTCCCAGTATGGATACTGGAGCACTGGGAGCACTGGGGCTGTCCCAGTATGGATACTGGGAGCACTGGGAGCACTGGGGCTGTCCCAGTATGGATACTGGGAGCACTGGGGCTGTCCCAGTATGGATACTGGGAGCACTGGGGCTGTCCCGGTATGGATACTGGGAGCACTGGGAACACTGGGGCTGTCCCAGTATGGATACTGGGAGCACTGGGCTGTCCCAGTATGGATACTGGGAGCACTGGAACACTGGGGCTGTCCCAGTATGGATACTGGGAGCACAGGGAGCCCTCTGTACTGGTCCTTACTGGTCCATACTGGTCCTTACTGGTCCATACTGGTCCTTACTGGTCTATACTGGTCCTTACTGGTCCATACTGGTCCTTACTGGTCTATACTGGTCCTTACTGGTCCATACTGGTCCTTACTGGTCCATACTGGTCCTTACTGGTCCATACTGGTCCTTACTGGTCCTTACTGGTCTGTACTGGTCCGTACTGGTGTGTGCTCATCCTCACTGCGTTATACTGGGATATACTGGGTTATACCGGGCTATAGTGATCTATACTGTTCCATACTGGTTCTAACTGGTCTGTACTGGTTCCATACTGGTTCTAACTGGTCTGTACTGGTTCCATACTGGTTCTAACTGGTCTGTACTGGTTCCATACTGGTTCTAACTGGTCTGTACTGGTTCTGTACTGGTTCTAACTGGTCTGTACTGGTTCTGTACTGGTTCTAACTGCTCTGTACTGGTTCTAACTGGTCTGTACTGGTTCTAACTGCTCTGTACTGGTTCTAACTGGTCTGTACTGGTTCTAACTGTTCTGTACTGGTTCTAACTGGTCTCTACTGGTTCTAACTGCTCTGTACTGGTTCTAACTGGTCTCTACTGGTTTCTAGACATCCGCCTGCGTGTCCGAGCCGAGTACTGCGAGCACGAGCGCAGTGTTACTGGGCTATACTGGGCTATACTGGGCTATACTGGGCTATAGTGTTCTGTACTGGTTCCGTACTGGTTCTAACTGGTCTGTACTGGTTCTAACTGCTCTGTACTGGTTCTAACTGCTCTGTACTGGTTCTAACTGGTTCTAACTGCTCTGTACTGGTTCTAACTGGTCTGTACTGGTTCTAACTGCTCTGTACTGGTTCTAACTGGTCTCTACTGGTTTCTAGACATCCACCTGCGTGTCCGAGCCGAGTACTGCGAGCACGAGCGCAGTGTTACTGGGCTATACTGGGCTATACTGGGCTATAGTGTTCCATACGGGTTCTGTCCTGGTTCTAACTGCTCTGTACTGGTTCTAACTGGTCTCTACTGGTTTCTAGATATCAGACTCCGTGTGCGAGCCGAGTACTGCGAGCACGAGCGCAGTGTTACTGGCTATACTGGCTATACTGGGCTATACTGGGCTATACTGGGCTATAGTGTTTGTACTGGTTCCGTACTGGTTCTAACTGCTCTGTACTGGTTCTAACTGGTCTCTACTGGTTCTAACTGGTTCTAACTGCTCTGTACTGGTTCTAACTGGTCTCTACTGGTTTCTAGACATCCGCCTGCGTGTGCGAGCCGAGTACTGCGAGCACGAGCGCAGTGTTACTGGGCTATACTGGGCTATACTGGGCTATACTGGGCTATAGTGTTCTGTACTGGTTCCGTACTGGTTCTAACTGGTCTGTACTGGTTCTAACTGCTCTGTACTGGTTCTAACTGGTCTCTACTGGTTCTAACTGCTCTGTACTGGTTCTAACTGGTCTCTACTGGTTTCTAGACATCCGCCTGCGTGTCCGAGCCGAGTACTGCGAGCACGAGCGCGCGCTGCGCCGCGGCGTCGCCTCCAGCCGCCCGCGGGGCCCCGGCCGCGCTCTCGACGTCTTCGGCCAGGCCAGCGGCGTGCTGAAGGCGCGCGACCTGGGCTCCATCCTCTGCGACATCAAATTCTCCGAGCTCTCCTACCTGGAGGCGTTCTGGGGCGATTACCTGAGCGGGCGCTGCTCGAGGCGCTCAAGGGGTCTTCCTGACCGAGGGGCTGCGGCGCGCCGTGGGCCGCGAGGACGTGCGGCTGCTGGTCAGCGTGGACCAGGACGACTACGAGGAGGGCAGGAGGAGGCTGCTGGCGGCTCAGGAGGGGTGGGAGGGGGGTAGAGGGTGAGGAGGGGTCTGGGGAGGGGGTTTGGGGGGGTGGTGGGGAGGGGTTGTAGGGGGGAAGAAAGTTGGGGGGAGGAAAAGAGAAAAAGGGGAGGTGTGGGAGTGTGGGGGTTCTGAAAAAAGGTGGGGTTGAGGGGAATGGGGGTTTTGGAATGGAGGGGGAGACTCCTGGGAAAATGGGGGTCGTGGAAAATGGGGGTTCTGAAAAGGAGGGGGTTCCCAAAGAATGGGGGTCGTGGAAAAGTGGGGTTCTGAAAAAAATGGGGGTCATGGAAAGTGGGGGTTCTGAAAAAATGGGTTAATGGGAATGGGGGTTCCTGGAAAATGGGGGTTCTGAAAAGGAGGGGTTCCCAAAGAATGGGGGTCGTGGAAAAGGGGGGGTTCTGAAAAAAAATGGGGTTAATGGAAAGTGGGGGTTCTGAAAAAAATGGGGGTTTTGAAACAGAGGGAGAGACTCCTGGAGAAATGGGGATCCTGGAAAGTGGGGGTTCCTTAAAAAATGGGGTTAATGGGAATGGGGGTTCCTGGAAAATGGGGGGTTTGAAATGGAGGGGGAGACTCCTGGAAAAATGGGGTTCCCCAAAAAATGGGGTTCATGGAAAATGGGGTTGATGGGAATGGGGGTTCCCCAAAAAAATGGGGATCCTGGAAAATGGGGGTTCTGAAATGGAGGGGGAGACTCCTGGAAAAATGGGATCATGGAAAGTGGGGGTTCCTCAAAAAATGGGGGTCATGGAAAGTGGGGGTTCCCAAAAAAAGGGGGAGACTTCCCAAGAAAAAGGGGGATCCCTAAAGGAAAGGGTTCCTGAAAAGAGACATTCCCAAAAAATGGGGATTCTCAAAAATAGGGGGAGACTCCCCCCCAAAAAAAAAATAAAAGGGGCTCTTGAAAGGTCCCTAAAAAATGGGGTCCCCCCCCCAAAAAAAAAGGGTTCTCAAAAAGAGGGGAGACCCCCAGAAAAGGAGGGGAGGGGTCTTTGGGAACAGGGGGGGAAATCCCCCCAAAAACGGGAAAAGGGGGAAACCCCCCCCCCCAAAAAAAAAGACAGGAACCCCAAAATTGGGGAGGGGCCCCCCCAAATTCTGCCCCTCCCCCCCCCGTGGGGGGGGTCTCAGTTTCTCAGGGCAGCCCCTCCCCCCATTTCTGCAGGTGACCCCTCCCCCCAGGGGCGGGGCTGTAAATATGTAAATGAGCTGATAAACCGAGGGGGGGCGGGGCTGCTCTCGTGTGTAGTGACGTCACTAGATGTAACAATGACGTCACGCTGTGGGCGGGGTCGCACCCTGAAAGTGCCTAAATGGGGTGGGCGGGGTTAAATATGTAAATTATGTCGGAGTGGGCGTGGTTTGTAAATAGGGGGCGTGGTCTGCGCTGGAAACTCCGCGGGTTTTTTTTTTTTTTTTTTGGAAGCGCCGTCGAATTAAAAAAAAAAAAAAAAAAAAAAATGTTTGGAAAAAAGGAAAAGAAAAAAAAAGAGTCGGGAGTTTTTATTTTGGGAGAAAATCCGGAGGATTTTGGGAAAAAAAAAAAATTAAAAAGATTTTTATTGTGGGGGGGGAAGGGTGGAATTTGAAAGGGATGAAATGGGAATGAAAGGGTTAAAGTGAATTAAATCGGGGGGAATAAAAGGGGATTGGGGGAAAAAGGGTCGGGAGGAGAGGGATGGAAATCCATGGGATAAAGGGAAAATCCATAGGGGAAAAGGGGAAAATCCATAGGGGAATGAAAATCCATAGGGAAAAGGGGAAAATCCATAGGGGGAATGAAAATCCATAGGATAAACGGGAAAATCCACAAGGGAAATGAGAAAAATCCATAGGGGGAATGAAAAAATCCATAGGAGAAAAAGTGAAAAATCCATAGGGGAAATCAAAATCCATAGGGAAATGAAAATCCATAGGATAAAAGGGGAAAATCCATAGGATAAGAAGGAAAATCCATAGGGGAAAAGGGGAAAATCCATAGGGGGAATGAAATTTCATAGGGAAATCAAAATCCATAGGGGAAATGAAAAAATCCATAGGGGAAATGAAAATCCATAGGATAAAGGGGAAAATCCATAGGGGAAATGAAAATCCATAGGGTGAAAAAATCCGTAGGGAAAATGTAAAAATCCATAGGATGAAAGGGAAAATCCATAGGATAAGAGGGAAAATCCATAGGGGGGGATGAGAAAATCCATAGGGAAATGAAAGAATCCATAGGGGAAATGAAAAAATTCATAGGGAAAATGAGAAAAATCCATAGGAGAAATCAAAATCCATAGGATAAAAGGGAAAATCCATAAGGGAAATGAAAAAAATCCATAGGATAAAAGTGAAAAATCCATGGGGGAAATAAGAATCCATAGGGGAAATGAGAATCCATAGAGGAAACGAGAAAATCCATAGGATAAAAGGGAAAATCCATAGGGGAAATGGAAAAATCCACAGGAGAAATTAAAAAATCTATAGGGGAAAAGTGAAAATCTGTAAGAGAAATGAAAATCCATAGGGAAATGAGAAAATCCATAGGGGAAAAAGTGAAAAATCCATAGGGAAATCAAAATCCATAGGATAAAAGGGAAAATCCATAGGGGAAATGAGAAAATCCATAGGGGAAATGAGAAAATCTGTAAGAGAAATGAGAATCCATAGGGGAAACGCACAGGGGAAAGGAAAATTCCACAGGGTGAGTGAAAATCCATAGGGGAAGGAAAATCCTTCGGGTACCCGTGAAAAAATCCATAGGATAAATGAAAATCCATAGGGGAAATCCCCGGCTGAGTGAAAAATCAATGGAGCAAATTAAAAAACCCTGCGGGATAAACGGAAATCCATAGGGAAAGAGTGAAAAATCCATAGGATAAATGAAAATCCATAGGGAAAAGAGTGAAAAATCCATAGGATAAATGAAAATCCATAGGGGAAAGAGTGAAAAATCCATGGGATAAATGAAAATCCATCGGGGAAAGAGTGAAAAATCCATGGGATAAATGAAAATCCATCAGGGAAATGGAAAATCCCGAGGGTGGGAGTGGAAAATCCATAGGGGGAAAAATGAAAATCGATTGGAGAAATTAAAAAATCCATAGGGGAATTAAAAAATCCATAGGGGAAATTAAAAAATCCATAGGGGGAATTAAAAAATCCATAGGGGAAATTAAAAAAATCCATAGGGGGGATTAAAAAATCCATAGAGGGAATTAAAAAATCTATAAGGGGAATTAAAAAATCCATAGGGGAAATTAAAAAATCCATAGGGGAAATTAAAAAATCCATGGGGGAATTAAAAAATCCATGGGGAAATTAAAAAATCCATAGGGGAAATTAAAAAATCCATAGGGGGAATTAAAAGCCACAGGGGAAAAGTGAGAATCCAAAAGAGAAAATTCAGGGATTTATAGGAGATTTATAGGGAATCTATAGGGGATTTATAGGGGATTGATTGGGGATTTATAGGGATTGATTTGGGATCTATAGGGGATCAATGGGGGATCAATGAGGGAATCAATGGGGGATCCATAGGGATTTATAGGGGATTTATAGGGGATTGATTGGGGATCAATGAGGGATCTATAGGGGGTTTATAGGGGATCGATTGGGAATCTATAGGGGATTTATGGGGGATCAATCAGGGGAATCTTTGGGGCAGCAATGGCGGCCATAGGGGATCAATCGGGAATCTATAGGGGATCTATAGGCGATCGATTGGGGATCAATAGGGGATCGAGAGGGGATCGATTTGGGGTCCATAGGGGATTCAAAGGGGATCAATAGGGGATCAATGGGGATCGATTGGGAACATCCAGAGGGGATTGATGGGGGATCAATAGGGGATTTATAGGGGATCAATAGGGGATCAATGGGGATCGATTGGGAACATCCAGAGGGGATTGATGGGGGATCAATAGGGGATTTATAAGGGATCAATAGGGGATCAATGGGGATCGATTGGGAACATCCAGAGGGGATCGATGGGGATCAATAGGGGATCTATAGGGGATCAATAGGGGATCAATGGGGATCGATTGGGAACATCCAGAGGGGATCGATGGGGGATCAATAGGGGATTTATAGGGGATTAATAGGGGATCAATAGGGGATCGATTGGGAACATCCAGAGGGGATCGATGGGGGATCAATAGGGGATTTATAGGGATTAATAGGGGATCAATAGGGGATCGATTGGGAACATCCAGAGGGGATCGATGGGGGATCAATAGGGGATCTATAGGGGATCAATGGGGATCGATTGGGATCGATTGGGAACATCCAGAGGGGATCGATGGGGGATCAATAGGGGATCTATAGGGGATCAATAGGGGATCAATGGGGATCGATTGGGAGCATCCATAGGGGATCAATTTGGGCTCTCTAGGGGATCAATAGGGGATCAATAGGGGATCAATAGGGGGCCCCTCGGGCCCCTCCCCCACTCCCTCCCCCCCTCTGCAGCCCCTCCCCCCTCCCCCCTCCCCCTCCCCCAATTTGGGATTCTCTTTAATTTTGGGGGGAAAATCCCCCCCAAACCCGGGGGGGTGGGGGAGGGGCGGCAGCAGCCGCAGGTGGCCCCTCCCCCTCCCCCACCCCCTCCCCCTCCCCCACCCCCGCCCCTCCCCCCCCCAGCCGCTCCCGCCCCTCCCCCTCCCCTCGCGCATCCCCGTTCCCATGGCAACGCCCGGCCAAAGGTGGGGGGGGGAGGGGCGGGGGGCACAAACCCCTCCCCCACCCCTCCCCCACACCCTCCCCCACCCCCCTCCCCTCCCCCCCCGCTCTATTTATTTATTTATTTATTTTATTATTATTATTATTTTGATTTTTAATTTATTTATTCTCCCCCCCCCCTTTTTAATATTTTTTATCTCCCCCCCCCCCCTCCCCCCACCCCCCGGTATCGATCCCTCCCCTCCCCCCACCCCCCACCCCCCCCCTCCCCCTCCTCCTCCCCCCTCCCCCCCCCCCCCCCTCGCATGGAGGAGTCTCCGCGCGCCGCCGATGGAGGCGGAGGTGGGTGAAGCTGCGCGTCCCCTCCCCCCTCCCCCCCTCCCCCACCCCCCCCGTCCCCTCCCCCTCCCCCCCCCTCCCCTCCCCTCCCCCCCCCTTCCCCCATTCCCCGAAAAAAAAAAAAAAAAAAAAAAAAAAAAAAAAAAAAAAAAAAAAAAATTTCCGCCAGCCGCTTTGCAACTTTGCATAAATTTGCATATTGATTGGCGCGGGGGGCGGGGCCAGCGCCCAACCCCCCCCCCACACACACACACCACCCGCCCTTCCATCCGCCCCTCCCCCACCTTCCCCCCCCACGCCCCCAGCTTTGTTCCGAGCCCCCCAAAATCCTCCCCCCCCTCCCCCCCCCCGGGAATCCGAGCCTTGGGTGGGGGGGGGAGGGGGAGGGGGCGACCCCGAGGTGGGGGGGAGGGGGGGAGGGGGCGCCCCCAATTCCCCCCCACCCCTCCCCCCCCCCCCCCCCCGCGTTCTTTGTGCGCGCGGAAAAAAAAAAAAAACGGCGGCGAAATTTGGGGGGGGGGGTGGGGAGGGGGAGAGGGGTGGGGGAGGGGCGCGGTCGCAATTTGGGGGGGGGGGGGGTCCCTGGATTTTTATTTTTTTTTTTAGGGGGGGTGGCTGCGATTTTTTTTTATTTATTTTATTTTTTTTTTAGGGGGGGGGTCGCGAGGATTTTTTTTTTGTTTTTAATTTTTTTTTTTTTTTTTTAATTTTTTTTATTATCGGGGGTCGCGACAGCGGCGGGAATTGGGGGGGGGGCGGGGTTTTTATTTATTTTATTTTTTTTGTGTTTTTTATTTCGGGGAGGGGGCGATTCCCCCTTTTTTATTTTAATTTTTTAATTTTTTTGGGGGGGTCTTTACCCGATTTTGGGGGGATTTTCCCCAATTTGGGGGTCGCGGGATTTGGGTGAATTCCGGGCGATTTTTTGGGGGGGAACGATTTCATTATTTTATTTTAATTTTTTTTTTTTAGGGGGGGGGGGAGGAGGGGGGGTCGCCTCCTTTTTTGAGGCAAAATTTGGGAATTTCGGGAAAAAAAAAAAAAAAAAAAAAATATCCCCCCCTCCCCCTCCCCCTCCCCCCCCCCCCCCCAAAATCCGGCGTCGCTTTTTTTGGGGTGAAACCCCCGAAATTCGGGGCTCTCCCCTCCCCCCACGGGATTCCCGGGGGTCGCGCGGGGTCGGAGGGGGAGGGGAGGGGAGGAAGGGGGGGGAGGGGATCGATTTTTTTGGGGGATTCTCATCGATTTCCGGAGGGGGGGGGGGGGGGGAGGGAGGGGCGATCCTCATCGATTTTTTTGGGGGGATTTTCATCGATTTTCGGGGTTTCCCGCGCGGCTCCATCGATCCCGGCGCTGGCGCGGGGTGGGGGGAGGGGCTGGGGAGACCCCCAGGGACCCCCCGAGAGCTTTCGGACCCCCCCCAGGTCCCCAAAACCCCCAAATCCCCCCAAAAAAAACCCTCGGGGATTGCCCTGACCCCCCCCAAATCCCAAAATCCCTCCCAGACCCCCCCAAATCCCCCCCGGAAATCCCCCAGACCCCCCAAAATCATCCCCAGCCCCCCCCCCACAGCCCCCAAATCCTCCCCAGACCCCCCAAAACCCCCAGACCCCCCTGGAACCCCCAAATCCCCCCTGGAACCCCCAAATCCCCCCTGGAACCCCCAAATCCCCCCCCAGACCCCCCCCAAAATCCCCCAACCCCCCCCCAGATCCCCCCAAATTCCCAAATCTCCCCCAAATCCCCCCCAGATCCCCCCCAAAAATCCCCCAGACCCCCCAAATCCCCCCAGAGCCTCCTCAGACCCCCCCAAAACCCCCCAAATTTCCAGAATCCCCCCCAAAATCCCCCCCAGACCCCCCCAAAATCTCAAATCCCCCCCCCAAATTCCCAAAATCCCCCCCCAAATCCCCTCCCCCCCTCCCCCCCCCGCCCGTGGGGTTTCCCCGGGTCCCCCGCCCCTCCCCCCCCCCGCTAATTGCCGCCGCCCCTCCCCCACCCCCGGCGCGGATCGATCGCGATCGATCGGGGACTCCCCGGCCATCGATCCGCGCGGGGGGGGGCGGGGAGAGCGGCCCGCACCCCCGGGAGACCCCCAGGGACCCCCAGGGACCCCCCAAAACCCCCAGGACCCCCTCCGGGAGACCCCAACTCCCCCAGGAGCCCCCGGGACCCCCCAAATCTGCCCCAAAAAATCCTCAGGGACCCCCGGGACCCCCCAAATCCTTCCAGGACCCCCAGGACCCCCCCAGGACCCCCGAGACCCCCCAAGGACTCCCCGGGACCCCCCAAACCTGCCCCAAATCCCCCCGGGACCCCCGAGACCCCCGGGACCCCCCAAATTCCTCCAGGACCCCCCAGAACCCCCCAAACCCTTCCAGGACCCCCCGGGACCCCCAAGGACACCCCGGGACCCCCCCAGGATCCCCCAAATTCCTTCAGGACCCCCAGGACCCCCCAAACACCCCCGAGACCCCCGGGACCCCCAAGGACCCCCCCTGGGAGACCCCAAAGCCCCCAGGAGCCCCCAGACCCTTCCAGGACCCCCCCCAAGACCCCCGGGACCCCCCCAGGATCCCCCAAATTCCTCCAGGACCCCCCAGGACCCCCCAAACACCCCCGAGACCCCCCCAGGGAACCCCCGAGACCCCCAGGACCCCCAAGGACCCCCAAACCCTTCCAGGAGCCCCCCCAAGACCCCCGGGACCCCCCAAATCTGCCCCAAATCCCCCGGGACCCCCGAGACCCCCGGGACACCCCCCAAATTCCTTCCAGGACCCCCCAGAACCCCCCAAGCACCCCCGGGACCCCTAAGGACCCCCAGGACCCCCCCCAAATTCCTTCCAGGACCCCCCCCAACACCCCTGAGACCCCAGGACACCCCCAGGACCCCCCCGGGACCCCCCAGGACCCCCCCAAATTCCTTCCAGGACCCCCCCAAATCCTTCCAGGACCCCCAAGACCCCGGACCCCCCAAATCCCCCCCAAATCCCCCCTCCCCCCCAGCCCCTCCCCCCCCTTCCCTTCTTTGGGGTCTCAGGGGGTGGGGGAGGGGCTGAGCCCCCCCCTGACCCCCCTGACCCCCGCCCCCCCCCCCCGCAGGTCCCGGGGTGGCCCCGAGGGAGCGACCGAGAGGTGGGGGAGGGGCGGGGGGAGGGGCGGGGGGAGGGGCGGGGGGAGGGGCGGGGGGGATTTGGGGGGAAAATCGGGGGGAAATTGGGGGGGGGGATTTGGGGTCGGAATTTGGGGGGAAATTTGGGGAATTCGGGACTGGAATTGGCGGGAAATTTGGGGGGAAATTTTGGGAATCTTGGGGAAATTTGGGATCGGAATTTGTGGGGAAAATCGGGGGAATTTGGGGGGGAATTTTGGGAAAATCGGGGCTGGAATTGGAGGAAATTTGGGGGAAAATTGGGGGAAAATCGGGGCTGGGATTGGCGGGAATTCGGGGCTGGAATTTTGGTGAAAAATCGGGGGAAAATTTGGGGGAATTTGGGGGGAAATTGGGAGAAATTTGGGGTCGTAATTTTGGGGAAATTTTGGGGGAAAATGGGGTCTGGGATTGGAGGAAATTTGGGGGAAAATTGGGGAAAATCGGGGGATTCGGGGTCGGAATTTGGGGAATTTGGGGTCGGAATTTGGGGGGAAATCGGGACTGGAATTGGGGGAAATTTGGGGGGGAAATCGTGGGGATTTTGGGGGGGAATTCGCGGCTGGAATTTTGGCAAAAAACCGGGGAAATTTGGGGGAAAATTGTGGGAATTTGGGGTCGGAGTTTGGGGGAAATTTGGGGGAATTTGGGGTCGGAATTTGGGGGAAAATCGGGTCTGGAAATGGAGGAAATTTGGGGGAAATTTTGGGAAAATATGGTCTGGAATGGGGGGAAATTTGGGAGAATTTGGGGTCGGAATTTGGGGGAAAATCGGGGGAATTTGGGGGGAAATTTGGGGGAAATCGGGTCTGGAAATGGAGGAAATTTGGGGCTGGAATTTGGGGAAATTTGGGGAATTCGGGGCTGGAATTTTGGCAAAATATCGGGGAAATTTGGGGGAAAATTGGGGGAATTTGGGGTCAGAAATTGGAGGAAAATTTTGGGGAATTTGGGGGAAAATTGAGGGGAATTCGGGGCTGGAATTGGGAGAATTTCGGGGTTTTTGGGGCTGAATTTTGGGTTTTTTGGGGTCAATTTCGGGTGAAATTTTTGGGGTTTTTTGGGCGAATTTCGGGTGGATTTTTTTCGCGAATTTCGGGGTTTTTTGGGGTGATTTTCGGGGTTTTTTGGGGTGATTTTCGGGGTATTTTTGGGGTGATTTTCGGGTATTTTTGGGGTGAATTTCGGGTGTTTTTTGGCAGAATTTCGGGGTATTTTTGGGGTCAATTTAAGGCGAATTTCGGGTATTTTTGGGGTCAATTCCAGGTATTTTTTGGGGTGATTTTCAGGTGGGAAATATTAGGGGAGAAAAGGGGAAAAAAATTGAGGGGATTCATGGGGGAAAAAAAGAGAAAAAATGGGAAAAAAAAGAAAAAATAAATGGGGAAAATTAATGCGGGAAAAGGGAAAAAAAAGGAAAAAATCAAAAGGAATAAAAAGGAATAAAAAGGGGGGGAAGGGGAAATAAAAAGAAAAAATGGGGGGAAATTAATGGAAAGGAAAAAAGGGGGAAATAGGGGGAAAATAAAGGGGGGAAAAAAAGGAAAAAAGGGGGAAAAAAAAGGGAAAAATGAGAAGAAAAAGAGAAGAAAAAAATTTCCCATTTTCCCCAATTTTTCCCATTTTTTTCCTCCCCAATTTTCCCCCATTTTTCCCCATTTTTTCCTCCAATTTTTTCCCCAATTTTTCCCCATTTTTCCTCAATTTTTTCCCATTTTTTACCCCATTTTTTCCCCATTTTTCCCCCAATTTTTCCCATTTTTTCCTTCAATTTTTCCCATTTTTTCCCATTTTTCCCCATTTTTTCCCCGCGCCCCTCCCCCCCCGATCGATCCCGTGGGAAAATCCGTCCCGAGGGGGGAGGGGCGGGGGGGGAGGGCGGGGTCACGCCGGGGTCACCCCAAATTTTTGGGATTTTTTGGGAGTTTTTAGGCAGATTTTGGGGTGGGTTTGTTGGATTTTGGTTTTTTTTTTGGGGTGCTCAAAAAATTAAAAAAATTAATTTTTATTTTGGGCTTTTTAATTTTTTTATTTATGATTTCCTTATTATCATTTATGTACAAATAGAATTTTTACCAGGCGATATTAAATTTTTATTTTTTAAAAATTTTAATATTTTAATTTACCGTCATTTATTATTTATAAACTTTTTTTATGCTTAAATTAATTATTTTAACTCCTTATTATTTTTATATAGAGATATTATTTTTTAAAATTATTTTTATTTTTTATTTATCATTATATATATATAAATTTGTTTTCCGATTTATAAAACTTTTATTTATTAAATTTTTTCCGATTTATTAACTCTTTTTCTGATTTAATAAATTTTTTTCTGATTTATTAAATTTTTTTCTGATTAAAATTTTTATTTACTAATTTTTTTTCTGATTTATTAAATTTTTTTCTGATTAAAATTTTTATTTATTAAATTTTTTTCTGATTTATTAATTTTTTTCTCTAATTCATCATTTATTATTCTTGAATTTTTTTTTTTTTGTTTCATTTTCTTTTTTATTCTTATTTACCGAGATGATTTTTGGGGAGAATATTTTGATTTTTGGGATGTCCTGGGGTGATTTTTGGGGCGATTTTTGGGGTTTTTGGGGCGATTTTCGTCGGGTTTTTTTCGGGTTTTTTCGGTTTTTTCGGTTTTTTTTTTCGGGTTTTTTTGGGGCGATTTTGGGATTTTTGGGGCCCCATGTGACCGCGGCTCCCACGCCCCGCGGGTTCCGTCAGCGCCGCCGCTTCCTGCGGAGCTTCCTGGAGGCGCCGGGCCGGCCCCGAACCCCGAAATCCCCCCTAAAACCCCCCTAAAAAAACCCCCCTAAAACCCCCCTAAAATCCCCCTAAAATCCCCCTAAATCCCCCCTAAAACCCCCCTAAAACCCCCCTAAAATCCCCCTAAAATCCCCCTAAAATCCCCCTAAATCCCCCCTAAATCCCCCTAAAATCCTCCCAAAACCCCCTAAACCTCCTCCCTAAATCCCCCTAAAATCCTCCCAAAATTCCCCTAAACCCCCCAAATCCCCCAAAAAAATCCCCCCAATCCCCTAAAATCCCCCCAAATCCCCCAAAATCCAAATCCCCCCAAATCCTCCGAATCCCCCCTTAACAATCCCCCCTAAATCCCAAATCCCCCCTAAAATTCCCGAAATCCTCCCCAAAATCCCCCCAAATCCCCCTTAAATCCCCCTAAATCCCCCCTAAAATTCCCCATAATTCCCCCAAAATCCCCAAATCCCTCCGAAAATCCCCAAAATCCCCTAAATCCTCCAAAATCCCCCAAATTTCCCCCTAATTCCCAATAACCCCCCAAAATCCCAACAATCCCCCTAAAATCCCCCCAAAATCCCCAATCCCCCAAAAATCCCCAAATCCCCTCCCTAAAATCCCCCTAAAATCTCCCCCCTCAAAATCCCAAATCCTCCCAATTTAATCCCCCTAAAATTCCCCTAAATCCCCCCTAAAATCCCCCAAAATCCTCTCCCAAAATTCCCCAAATCCCCAAATTCCCCAAATCCCCCCAAATCCAAAATCCCAATTTTCCCCCAAAATCAAAATCCCCCCCCAAATTCCCCAAAAATCTCCCCAAAATTTTCCCCCAAATTCCCCCAAATTTCCCCCAAAATTCCCCAAAATTTTCCCCCAAAATTTCCCCCAAATTTCCCCATTTCCCCAAATTTTCCCAAATTTCCCACAAAATTTCCCCAAATTTTCCACCCAAATTTCAAAATTTGCCCCAATTCCCCCGGCCCCACCATGGTGACCCCACAGGTAGAGCGAAATTTGGAAAATTTGGGGAAATTTGGGGAATTTGGGGAATTTTGGGTGAATCAGTGAATTTTTGGTGAATTTGGGTGAATTCGGGTGAATTTTGGTGAATTTTAGTGAATTCGGGTGAATTTGTAATTTTGGGGTAATTTTTGTAATTTTGTGAATTTGGTGAATTTGAGTGAATTTGATGAATTTTTGAGTGAATTTTGGGAGATTTTGTAATTTGGTGAATTTTTGGTGAATTTTCTGTAATTTGAGTGAATTTTTTGGTGAATTTTGTGTTAATTTTGGGTGAATTTTGGGGAATTTTCTGTTAATTTTTTGGTGAATTTCGGGTGAATTTTGAGTGAATTTTTGAGTGAATTTTGAATGAATTTTGGGGTAAATTCGGGTGAATTTTGGGGTGAATTTGGGGTGAATTTTCTGTTAATTTTTTGGTGACTTTCGGTGATTCGGTGAATTGTTTCGGTGTGCAATTTTGTGTTAATTTTGTGCTAATTTGTGCTAATTTTGCATTAATTTCGGGGCTCTCGGGTTCCTCCCGATTTTGGGGCCTTTTCCGCCAATTTCTCATTTCCGGCCGATTTTTTATTTAATTTTTTTTTAATTTTTTTTTTTAAAAAAAACCCAAAAATCGGCGAAAGGAGAAGCGAAAGTGGGGGAGGGGCGGGGTCCATCCCCTCCCCCCCTCCCCCCCTCCCCCCCCCGGGGGTGACTCAGCCTCATGCAAATGAGGGGGGGGGGAGGGAGGGGGCGACACCCCCCGGGCCGCCCCTCCCCCACCGGCGCCCGGAGCCGCTCGGAGCCCCCGGACCCCAAAAACCCCGAAATTCCCCCCAAAAAATCCCCAAAAAAATCCCAAAAAACTCCCAGGAAGGGGTTAAACCCCTCCCCCCACCCGAGGTACCGGGGAAATTCGGGAATTTTGGGAATTCGGGGGATTTTGGGGGAGATTTTTGGGGGGTTTGGGGGGAAATTTGGGATTTTGGGGGGAGATTTGGGGGAAAATCGGGAATTTGGGGAGAGATTTTGGGGGAAATTTTGGAAATTTGGGGGAAATTTTGGAAATTTGGAGGAAATTTGGGAAATTTGGGGAAATTTGGGGGGAAAATCGGGAATTTGGGGGGAGATTTTTGAAATTTGGGGGGAGATTTGGGGGAAATTTGGGGGGAAATCGGGAATTTGGGGGGAGATTTTGGGGGGAAATTTTAGAAATTTGGAGGAAATTTGGGAAATTCGGGGTTTTGGGGGGGAGATTTTTTAAATTTGGGGGATTTGGGGAGAAATTTGGGATTTTGGGGGGAAATTTGGAGGGAAATTTTGGAAATTTGGAGGAAATTTGGGAAAATTGGGGGAAATTTGGGATTTTGGGGGTGGGATTTTTGATATTTGGGGGATCTTGGGGGATCCGTGCGAATTTTGGGGCGATTTTTTGAGGGGAAATTCGGGGGGATTTGGGTTTTTCTGCGGGCGGATCGGTGATTTTGGGTGATTTTCGGTGATTTTTGGGTCATTTTTGGGTCATTTTTGGGTCATTTTCGGTGATTTTTGGGTCATTTTTGGGTCATTTTCGGTGATTTTCGGGTGATTTTGGGCCACCCGGAGTGAATTTTGGGGTGACCCGGGGAGGTTTTGGGGCGATTGGCAGCGATTGGGATTTTTTTGGGGGGGAATTTTGGGGAAATTTGGGGTCATTTTGGGGCTGCAGTGATTTTTGAGCGATTTTTGATGCGATTTTTGGGGTGGTTTGGGTGATTTTGGGGTGGTTTTCTGTGATTTTGGGGCTATTTTTGGGGTGGTTTGGGTGATTTTGGTGATTTTGGGGTGATTTTGGGGTATTTTTGGGGTGGGTTTGGGCGATTTTGGATGATTTTAAGGTAATTTTGGGTGATTTTTGGGGGGATTTTGGGTGATTTGGGGATGGTTTGGGTGGTTTTAGTGTAGTTTTTTATGATTTTGGGGTGATTTTGGGGTGATTTTTGGTGATTTTGGGTGATTTCGAGGTGGTTTTGGGTGATTTTTGGGGTGATTTTGGGTGATTTCGGGGTCTTTCCCTCTTTCCCCCCAGAGCTGAGGATGTCCAAACCCCTGGAGCTGGAGAAGGAGCAGCCGGGGGAGCGCCTGGGTAGGGAAAATTTGGGATAATTTGGGACAATTTTGGGACATTTTGGGGACACTGGGGGGGTCCCAGGACTCCCCTGAGTGTCCCCTCCCCCCCAGGCACAGAAACCAATGGACCCGACACGAACCAGGTGAGAGTTGGGATTTTTGGGGATTTTTGGGGTTTTTTGGGGTTTTTTTGGGTTTTTTTGGGGGTCCTGGGGTTGGACCCTCCCCCCCAATCGGTTCCTCCCCTCCCCCCCCCTTGGGCCCCGCCCCCCCCCTGCCCCGGCGCCAAGGTAAGAGAGAGACCCCCCAAATCCAGCCCAAAATACACCCCAAAATACACCCAAAATATCCTCAAAATATCCTCAAAATATCCCCAAAATCCACCCAAAATATCCCCAAAATCCACCCAATATATCCCAAAATATCCCAAAAATATTCCCAAAATATCCCCAAAATCCACCCAAAATCCCCAAAATCCACCCAAAATATCCTCAAAATATCCTCAAAATCCACCCAAAATTCACCCAAAATATCCCAAAATCCACCCAAATCCACCCCAATATACCCCAAAATATCCCTAAAATCCACCCCAATATATCCCAAAATATCCTCAAAATCCACCCCAAAATATCCTCAAAATATCCCAAAATCCACCCAAAATCCACCCCAAATATCCCCAGAATATCCTCAAAATATCCTCAAAATCCACCCCAAATCCACCCCAAAATCCCCCAAAATTCACCCCAAATCCTCCCAAAATCCACCCCAAAATATCCACAAATTCCACCCCAAAATCTTCCCAAAATATCCCCAAATCCACCCCAAAATATCCTCAAAATATCCCCATAATCCACCCCAAAATCCACCCCAAAATACCCCAAAATCCCCCAAAATATCCTCACAATATCCCAAAATCCACCCCAAAATCCTCCCAAAATATCCACCAAAATCCACCCAAAATTCCCAAAATACCCAAAATCCACCCCAAAATCCACCCCAAAATCCACCCCAAAATCCCCAAAATATCCCCAAATTCCCCAAAATATCCTCAAAATCCACCCCAAAAATCCCCAAAATATCCCCCAAAATATCCCAAAAATCCAATCCACCCCAAAAATCCCCAAAAATATCCCCAAAATCCACCCCAAAATATCCTCCAAAATCTCCCCAAAATACCACCCAAAATCCACCCAAAATCCACCCCAAAATCCCCAAAAATATCCCAAAAATATCCCAAAATATCCCAAAAATCCACCCCAAAAATCCCAAATCCCAAAATATCCAAAAAATATCCCAAAAATATCCCAAAAATACCCCAAAATACCCCAAAAATATCCCAAAATATCCCAAAAATATCCCACAAAATACCCCAAAATATCCCAAAATATCCCAAAATATCCCAAAAATATCCCCAAAAATATCCCAAAAATATCCCAAAAATACCCCAAAAATACCCCAAAATATCCCAAAAATATCCCAAAAATATCCCAAAAATACCCCAAAAATATCCCAAAAATATCCCAAAAATATCCCAAAAATACCCCAAAAATATCCCAAAAATATCCCAAAAATATCCCAAAAATACCCCAAAAATATCCACCAAAAATATCCCAAAAAATCCAAAAATACCCAAAAATACCCAAATACCAAAAATATCCCAAAAAATCTCCCAAAAATACTCCCAAAAATCCCCAAAAATATCCCAAAAATCCCAAAATCCCCATCCCCAAAAATACCCTATCCAAAAATCCCAAATTCCCAAAAATATCCCAAAAATACCCAAAAATATCCCCAAAAATACCCAAAAATCCCAAAAATACCCCAAAAAAATACCCCAAAATATCCCAATTCCCCAAATACCCAAAATATCCCCAAAAATTCCCAAAATTCCCAAATTCCCTCCCCAAATCTCCCCAAAATCTCCCCAAATCCCCATCCCCTCCCTCCCCTCCCCCATCCCCCCGTTCGGTGCCCGGGTGGGGAGGGCGGGTGGGAGGGAATCGGCGGGGGCGCGGCGCATGCAGAAATGGGGGGGGGGTCCCAACCGATTCCCATCCCCCAAATAAATCCCCCAAAATCCCCAATTCCCGAAAATTCCCGATTATTCCGATTCCCCAAATTCCCGATTTCCCCAAATTCCCCCAATTTTCCCCAATTCCCCATATTTCCATTCCCCATATTTCCCCAAATTTCCCATTTTTCCCATTTTCCCAATTTCCCCAATTTTCCTAAATTTCCCCAATTCCCCTATTTTCCCCTAATTCCATTTTCCCCCATTTTCCCATTTCCCGATTTTTCCCGATTTCCCCCAATTCATTTCCCCCCATTTCACCCCCTATTTTCCTCACATTTTCCCCCCATTTTTCCCTTTCCATTTTCCCCCATTTTCCCCCATATTTTTTCCCCCATATTTTCTATCCCCATTTTTCCCTATTTTTCCCTATTTTTTCCCCATATTTTTCCTTATATTTTCCCCATTTTTCCCCTATTTTCCCCTATATTTTCCCCATTTTCCCCCCGATTTTTCCCCATTTTCCCCCGATTTTTCCCATTTCCCCCTATTTTCCCATTTTCCCCCCATTTTTCCCCATTTTCCCCCCATTTTCCCCCATATTTTCCCCATTTTTTCCATATTTTCCCATTTTTCCCATATTTTTCCCATATTTTCCATTTTCCCCCATATTTTTCCTTATATTTTCCCCCATTTTTCCCCATTTTTCCCTATATTTTCCCCTATATTTTCCCCATTTTCCCCATATTTTCCCCATATTTCCCCCATATTTTCCCATATTTTCCCATTTTCCCCCATTTTTCCTTATATTTTCCCCATTTTTCCCATTTTCCCCCTATATTTTCCCCCCATTTCCCCCCATATTTTCCCCATATTTTTCCCCGTATTTTCCCCATATTTTCCCCCATTTTCCCCCATATTTTTCCCATTTTTTCCCATTTTTTTCCCGATTTTCCCCCGCAGGTGACGGGCCCGGAGCCGCCCCCTCCCCAGCCCGCGCCCCCTCCCCAGGCGCAGCTGCTGCTCGCGGGGTCGCAGCTGGCGGGGGTGAGTGCAGGGGGGGGGGGGCGGCATGTCGCGACATGTCGGCACTGGTGGGGGGGCGGGGCTTCTCCGCTGCGGGGGGCGGGGCTTGGAGCTGGACCCCACCTGCTGCCCCTCCCCCCGTGACCCCGAGTGACCCCAATGACCCCCCAAATTTCCCAATTTTTCCTCAAATTGACCCCAAACTGTCCCTGTCCCTTCTCTCTGCCGCTGTCGCCGCCTCTATCGCGAATATCGCCGCTGTCGCCGCCGCTGTCGCCGCCTCTATCGTCTCTATCGCGACTGCCGCCGCCGCTGTCGCCTCTGGCGCCTGTATCGCCGCCTCTATCACCTGTATCGCTGCCTCCATCGTCTCTATCGCCGCCCCTATCGCGACTATCGCCGCCGCTGTCGCCTGTATCGCCTCTGTCGCCGCCCGTATCGCCGGCTCTATCATCTCTATCGGCCCTATCGCCGCCCCTATCGCGACTATCGCCAGCTGGCCGCGCTGCTCCCGGCGCCGCAGCAGCTGCTGGCCCAGGCTCAGCTCCTGGCGGCCGCGGCCGCGCAGCTCCCGCAGGGCCCCCCCGCGCCCCCCGCCGGCCCCCCCGCGCCCCCCGGGACCCCCGGGACCCCCGCGGGGACCCCCGGGACCCCCGCGCCCCCCGGGACCCCCGCGGGGACCCCCGGGACCCCCCCGGCGCCGCCCCCGCTGCCGCTGCCCGGGCCCATCCAGCTCTCGGCGCAGGTGAGGGCGGGCGGGGGGCGCGGGGCGGCGGGCGGGGGGCGACCCCCAAGAGCGGACCCGAAATGGCCACAAATCACCCCAAAAATTGGACCCGAATCGGTCCAAAATCACCCCAAAAATTGGACCCGGATCGGTCAAAAATCACCCCAAAAATCGGACCCGAATGGCCAAAAATCACCCCAAAATCGGCCCCAAAATCACCCCAAATCGGCCCAAAAATCAGCCCAAAATCACCCTGAAAACCGGACCCGAAATGGCCACAAATCACCCCAAAAATTGGACCCGAAATGGCCAAAAATCACCCCAAAATCGGCCCCAAAATCACCCCAAATCGGCCCAAAAATCAGCCCAAAATCACCCTGAAAACCGGACCCGAATCGGTCAAAAATCACCCCAAAAACCGGTCCCGGATCCCCCCAAAAATCACCCCAAAATCAGCCCAAAAATCACCGCAAATCGGCCCCAAATCACCCCAAAAATCGGACCCGAAATGGCCAAAAATTGCCCCAAAATCAGCCCGAAAACCGGACCCGAATCGGTCAAAAATCACCCCAAAAATCAGCTCGAAATCACCCCAAAAATCGGCCCAAAAACCGGACCCGAAATGGCCAAAAATCGCCCCAAAATCAGCCCGAAAACCGCACCCGGATCGGTCAAAAATCACCCCAAAAATCGGACCCGAAATGGCCACAAATCAGCCCGAAAATCGGCCCGAAATTACCCCAAAAATCACTACAAAATCAGCCCCAAATCACCCCAAAATCACCCCAAAAATCACCCCGGAATCGGCCCCAAATCCGCCCCAAATCACCCCAAAAAGCAGCCGGGTTCACCCCAAAAATCACCCCAAAAATCAGCCCCAAATCACCCCAAAATCACCCCAAAAATCACCCCAAAAATCGGCCCCAAATCGGCCCCAAATCACCCCAAAAAGTCGCCCCGAAATCCGCCGGGTTCGCCCCAAAATCGCCCGGATTCTCCCCAAAAATCCCCCCCAAAATCCCCCCAGAAATCCCCCGAAATCCCCCCCGAAATCCCCCCAGAAATCCCCACCAGAAATCCCCCGAAATCCCCCCAGAAATCCCCCCCGAAATCCCCCGCGCTCTCTCCGGGGGTCCCGGAGCTGACGCCCCCTCCCCCTGTCCCTCTGTCCCTGATGTCCGTCTGTCCGTGTGTCCCTCTGTCCTGTCTGTCCCTCTGTCCTTGTGTCCATCCCGTGTCCCTGTCCATCTGTCCATCCCTCTGTCCCTGTGTCCATCCCCGCGTCCCTCTGTCCATCCCGTGTCCCCTGTCCCTCCCTCTGTCCGTGTGTCCATCCCCTGTCTGTCCCTCTGTCCCTCTGTCCATCCCGTGTCCCTCTGTCCCTCTGTCCCCTCTGTCCGTCTGTCCCTCCTCTGTCCTGTGTCCATCCCGTGTCCCGTCTGTCCATCCCGTGTCCCTCTGTCCCTGTGTCCATCCCGTGTCCCTCTGTCCTGTGTCCATCCCGGTCCTGTGTCCATCCCGTGTCCCTGTGTCCCTCTGTCCGTGTCCCTCTGTCCCTCTGTCCATCCCCGTGTCGTCTGTCCATCCCGTGCCCTCTGTCCTCTGTCCATCCCTGTCCCTCTGTCCTGTGTCCATCCCGTGCCTCTGTCCCTCTGTCCGTGTCCCTCTGTCCCTCTGTCCTCTGTCCATCCCGTGTCCCTCTGTCCCTCTGTCCGTGTCCCTCTGTCCTCTGTCCCTCTGTCCATCCCGTGTCCCTCTGTCCATCCCGTGTCCCCCTGTCCCCTGTCCTGTGTCCCTCTGTCCTGTGTCCCTCTGTCCCTGTGTCCCCCGTGTCCTGTGTCCCCCTGTCCCTCTGTCCTCTGTCCCGTGTCCCTCCCAGGACATCCAGCAGCTGCTGCAGCTCCAGTCCCTGGTGCTCGTGCCGGCCCCCCCCTGCAGCCCCTCCCCAATTCCTGCTGCCCGGCCAGCAGCCGCAGACAGGTGGGGGAGGGGCGGGGGGAGGGGGGGGGGGGAGGGGGGGGTTGGGGGGGGTCCTGGGGAGGGGTCCTGGGGGGGATCGGGGGGGGGGTTGGGGAATTTGGGGAGGGTCCTGGGGGGGTATTTGGGGAGGGGCTTTGGGGGGGGACGGGGGGGATCTGGGGGGTCCTGGGGGAAGGTTGGGAGGGTCCTGGGGGGATTGGGGAGTTGGGGGGGGGGGTCCTAGGGGGGGAATTGGGGGATGGGTGGGGGAAATTTGGGGAGGGGTCCTGGGAGGGGGATGGGGGGTCCTGGGGAAGGTTCGGGGGTGGATGGGATTTGGGGAGGGGTCCTGGGGGGATTTGGGGAGGGTCCTGAGGGGGGATTGGGGGTCCGGGAGGTTCGGTGGGGGAGGGTCCTGGGGGAAGGGTCCTGGGGGAAATTTGGGGAGGGGTCCTGGGAGCGGGATTGGGTCCGCTGGGGTGGGGTGGTTGGGGGTCCCAGAGGGGCTTCCGGGGTCCGAGGGGTCCGGTTGGTCCTTTGGGGCCGAGGTCCCCCAGGGCGTCCCCTGTGGGGTTTCGGACCCCCCTGACCCCCCCCCCCGTGCCCCTCCACCCCCCAGGGCTGCTCCCCCCCCCAATCTCTTTCAGCTACCTCAGCACACCGGGGGGCTCGCCCAACCCCCCCCGCGGGGGCTGCACGCCCAGGTAAGGGGGAGGGGACCCCCAAAAAAAAAAAAAACCCCAAAAAAATACCCCCCCCCCAAAAAAAAAAAAAAAACCCAAAAAAAATCAAAACACCTGAAAAAAACCCAAAAAAAACCCCAAAAACCCAGCCCCCCCCGAAAAAAACCCGAACCCCAAAAAATAACCCCAAAAAAACCAAATCCCCCCAAAAAAAACAAAACCCCCCCAAAAAAACCCGAAAAAAAACACCAAAAAAACCCACCCCCCCAAAAAAAAACCCTAACAGACCCAAAAAAAACCCCAAAAAACCCCAAATCCCCCCAAAAAACCCCCAAAACCCCAAAAAAACCCCGAACCCCCCCAAAAAAACCCAACGCCCCCCCTAAAAAACCCCAAATCCCCCCCAAAAAAAACCAAAAAACCCCAAAAAGAACCGACCCCCCCCCAAAAAAACCCCACCTCCCCTAAAAAAAACCCAAAAACACCCGAAATCCCCCCAAAAAAACCCCAACCCACGAAACCCCCCCAAAAAAATTCCAAAAAAATCCCCCAAAAATCCCAAAAACCCCGAAAAAAAAAACCCAAAAACACCCGAAAAAAAAGAAAAACAAAAAACCCCCCCAAAACCCCCGAAAAAAAACCTCAAATCCCCCCAAAAACCCCGAAAAAAAACCCCAAAAAATCCCAAAAACGCCCGAAAAAAACCCAAAAAAATCCCAAAAAACACCCGAAAAAAACCCCAAAAAATCCCAAAAAACAAACAAAAAAACCCCAAAAAACACCCGAACCCCCCCCCCCAAAAAAAAACGAATCCCCCCCAAAATTTAGGGGTTTTTTAGCGTTTTTTGGGGATTTTTTTAGGGTTTTTTAGGGGGTTTTATTGGATTTTTTAAGGTTTTTTTGGGGGTTTTTTTAGGTTTTTTCGGGTATTTTTTAGGGGGTTTTATTGGATTTTTTAAAGTTTTTTTGGGGGTTTTTTTTACGTTTTTTTAAATTTTTTAATTGGATTTTTAAAGATTTTCTGGATGGAATTTTTTTTTAGTTTTTTATGGGGTTTTTATTGGATTTTTTAAAGTATTTTTTGGTTTTTTTTACGTTTTTTAAAATTTTTTAATTTAATTTTTTAAGATTCCTAGGTGGAATTTTCTTTTTTTTTTTTTTTTATATTTTTTAATTGGATTTTTTTAAGATTTCTAGGTGGAATTTTCTTAGGTTTTTTTAAAAATTTTTAATTGGATTTTTTTAAGATTTCTAGGTGGAATTTTCTTATTTTTTTTACTTTTTAATTGGATTTTTTAAGATTTTCTAGGTGAGATTTTCTTAGGTTTTTTTAGTTTTTAATTAGATTTTTTTTAAGATTTCTGGGTGGAATTTTCTTACTTTTATTTAATTTTTTAATTGGATTTTTTAAGATTTTCTGGGTGGGAATTTTCTTCGGTTTTTTTCAAATTTTTAATCGGATTTTTTAATATTCCTAGTCAGAATTTTCTTATTTTTTTAACTTTTTAATCGGATTTTTTAATATTTCTAGGCGGAATTTTTTTATATTTTTTCACTTTTTAATTGGATTTTTTTTAAGATTTCTGGTGGGAATTTTTTTAGGTTTTTTATGGGGTTTTTTATTGGATTTTATTTAAGTTTGTTTTTTGGTTTTTTTTTACTTTTTAAAAATTTTTTAATTGGATTTTTTTAAGATTTCTAGGTGGAATTTTCTTAGGTTTTTTTAAAAATTTTTAATTGGATTTTTTTAAGATTTCTAGGTGGAATTTCTTATTTTTTTTAGTTTTTAATTGGATTTTTTTAAGATTTCTAGGTGGGAATTTCTTATTTTTTTTCAGTTTTTAATTGGATTTTTTTAGATTTCTAGGTGGAATTTTCTTAGGTTTTTTTAAAAAATTTTATTGGATTTTTTTAAGATTTCTAGGTGGAATTTTTCTTAGGTTTTTTTAAAAAATTTTAATTGGATTTTTTTAAGATTTCTAGGTGGGAATTTTCTTATTTTTTTTACTTTTAATTGGATTTTTTAAAATTTTTAGGTGAGATTTTCTTAGTTTTTTTTTTAGTTTTTAATTGGATTTTTTTAAGATTTCTACGTGGAATTTTTTTTAGTTTTTTTTTAATTTTTATTGGATTTTTTTAAGATTTCTAGGTGGAAATTTTTTTAGTTTTTTTTTTTAATTTTTTAATTGGATTTTTTAATTTCCTAGGCGGAATTTTCCTATTTTTTTTCACTTTTTAATCGGATTTTTTAATATTCCTGAGTCAGAATTTTATTTTTTTCACTTTTTAATCAGATTTTTTAATATTTCTAGTCGGAATTCTCTTATTTATTTACTTTTTAATCGGATTTTTTAAGATTCCTAGGCGGGAATTTTTATTTTTTTCACTTTTTAATCGGATTTTTCTACGATTTCTACGCATGATTTTTTTTTTTTTTTTTTTTTTCCCCGAATGTTTTCTATATTTTTTTAATTTCTTTCCCCTCTCCCGCAGCCCCCCGCCCGGCCGGGGGTCCCGAGGTTCCCCCCAAAGGGCCCGAGGCGCCCCCGGAGGAGCCGAGCGACCTCGAGGAGCTCGAGCAGTTCGCACGCACCTTCAAGCAGAGGAGGATCAAGCTCGGCTTCACCCAGGTGAGAAATTCCACGGGGAATTTTTTAAAATTTTTATTTCGATTTTTTTAGGATTTTTTTCGGGATTTTTTGGGGATTTTTTGGGATTTATTTTGATTTTTTTTTTAATTTTTTGGGGATTTTTTGCGATTTTTTGGGGATTTTTTGGGGATTTTTTTTGTGATTTATTTTGATTTTTTTTTAATTTTTTTTGGATTTTTTGCGATTTTTTGGGGATTTTTGGGGATTTTTTGGGATTTTTGGGGATTTTTTGGGGATTTTTTTGGGATTTTTTGGGGATTTTTTTGGGATTTATTTTGATTTTTTTTTTAATTTTTTTGGGATTTTTTGCGATTTTTTGGGGATTTTTTGGGGATTTTTGTGGATTTTTGGATTTTTTTGGGATTTTTTTGGATTTTTTTAGGGAAATTTTGGATTTTTTGGGATTATTTTGGGATTTTTTGGGGTTTTTTGGGATTTTTTGGGATTTTTTGGGGATTTTTAGAAATTTTTATTTCTATTTTTAGGATTTTTGGGGATTTTTTGGGGATTTTTTTTATTTTTTGGGGATTTTTTTAGGGAATTTTGGGGATTTTTTGGGGTTTTTTGGGGATTTTTTGGGGATTTTTTGGGGATTTTTTTTGGATTTTTTTGGATTTTTTGGGGTTTTTTGGGGTTTTTTGGGGATTTTTTGGGATTTTTTGTGATTTATTTTGATTTTTTGGGGATTTTTTAGGGATTTATTTTGATTATTTTTAATTTTATGGGGATTTTTTGCGATTTTTTGGGATTTTTTTAGGGAATTTTTGGGATTTTTTTCGGATTTTTTTTTTATTTTCTGGGATTTTTTTGGGGATTTTTTAAAATTTTTTTTCGATTTTTTTAGGATTTTTTTCGGGATTTTTTGGGGTTTTTTGGGGGTTTTTTTGGGATTTTTTTGGGAATTTTTTGGGGATTTTTAGAAATTTTTATTTCTATTTTTTAGGATGTTTTGGGGATTTTTTGAGGATTTTTTGGGGATTTTTTGGATTTTTTTCGGATTTTTTGGGGGTTTTTCTTTGATTATTTTGATTTTTTGGGGATTTTTTAAGGATTTTTTGGGATTTTTTTGGGATTTTTTGGGGTTTTTGGGATTTTTTGGGATTTTTTGGGGGATTTTTTAGGGAAATTTTGGGATTTTTTTAGGATTTTTTTTTCGGGATTTTTGGGGTTTTTTGGGGGTTTTTTGGGATTTTTTGGGGATTTTTTTGGGGATTTTTTAGGATTTTTTTCGGATTTTTGGGGGTTTTTCTTTGATTTATTTTGATTCTTGGGGGATTTTTTAGGGATTTTTTTTGGGGATTTTTTTGTGATTTATTTGATTTTTGGGGATTTTTTAGGTGATTTTATTTTGGGATTTTTTGGGGATTTTTGGGTTTTTTGGGATTTTATTTTGGGATTTTTTGGGATTTTTTAGGGAAATTTTGGGATTTTTTGGGATTTTTTTTTGGGGGTTTTTTTGGGTTTTGGGGATTTTTTGGGGGATTTTTGAATTTTTTGGATTTTTGGGATTTTTGGGATTTTTTTCGGGATTTTTTTTTATTTTTTGGGGATTTTTTAGGGATTTTTGGGATTTTTTGGGGATTTTTTTGGGATTTTTTGGGGATTTTTTTTTTTTGATTTTTGGATTTTTGGGGTTTTTTGGGTTTTTTGGGGATTTTTTGGGGATTTTTTGGGATTTTTATTTTTCTATTTTTTTGGATTTTTTGGGGATTTTTTTGGGATTATTTTGATTTTTTGGGATTTTTTTTGGGATTTTTGGGATTTTTGGGGGATTTTTTGGGAGTTTTTGGATTTTTTGGGGATTTTTTGGATTTTTTGGATTTTTTGATTTTTTTTATTTTTTGGGATTTTTTGCGAATTTTTTGGGTGATTTATTTTTTAGGATTTTTGGGACTTTTTCGATTTTTTGGGATTTTTTAGGGATTTTTTTGGGATTTTTCAGAATTTTTTTTATTTTCTGGGATTTTTTGGGGATTTTTTTGGGTTTTTGGGGGGATTTTTGGGGGGTTTTTTGGGGATTTTTTGGGGTTTTTTTGGGATTTTTTTGGGATTTTTTGTGGATTTTTTGTGGATTTTTTTGTGATTTATTTTGATTTTTTTTTATTTTTTGGGGGATTTTTTTGCGATTTTTTTTGGGATTTTTTTAGGGAATTTTTGGGATTTTTTTCGGATTTTTTTTTTTATTTTCTGGGATTTTTGGGGGTTTTTTTGGGGGTTTTGGGGATTTTTTTGGGATTTTTTTTTTGTGATTTATTTTGATTTTTTTGGGGATTTTTTAGGGATTTTTTTAGGGATTTTTTGGGGATTTTTTTAGGGAATTTTTGGGATTTTTTGGGGATTTTTTTCGTGTTTTTTGGAGGAATTTTTTGGGGATTTTGGGGGAATTTTTGGGGATTTTATTCAGATTTTTTTTGGGATTTTTTTGGAATTTTTTTTTTTGGATTTTTATTTCTATTTTTTAGGATTTTTTGGGGGATTTATTTTGATTTTTAAGGGTTTTTTTGGGATTTTTTTTCGGATTTTTTTCAGATTTTTGGGGGTTTTTTGGGGGGGATTTTTTGGGATTTTATTGGGAATTTTTCTGGTTTTTTTTTATTTTTTAAGGATTTTTTGGGTTTCCTTTGGGATTTTGGGGCGGGGTTTTTTGTGACAGCCGTTATTTTTTCCGGGGGTGTTTCTGGGGGTCCCCCCGACCCCCCCTGAGCCCGGTGGGTTTTTTGGGGGGCCCCCAGGGGGACGTGGGGCCCGGCCATGGGGGGCTCTACGGGAACGACTTCAGCCAGCGACGATCTCGCGCTTCGAGGGGCTCAAACCCCGCTTCAAAAACATGTGCAAGTGAAACCGCTGCTGGAGAGGCTGGGACGCAGGTGGGGCCCCTAGATCCCATAATCCCCTATAGATCCCAAAATACCCAAGATCCCCCATGATCCCATAATCCCCCTAGAGATCCCAAATCCATAGAGATCCCACAGATCCCCCGTGCAGCTGAAACCGTGCTGGGGACCCGCGAGACGCATGGGGCCTAAATCCCCTGATCCCTTTTAATATGAGACCCATAACCCATAGAGATCCCAAAGATCCCACAGACCCCCCCGTGCGAGCTGAAACCGCTGCTGGGGACCTGGTGAGGGACGCGGGGGACCCTAGATCCCCTAATCCCTATAATCCATGAGATCCTATGATCCCTAAATCCCCTAGATCCCCCCTTTGGGCGAAACCGCGCTGGGGACCTGCTGAGGGGCCAGGGGGGACCATAGATCCCTAGATCCCCCATAGTCCATGGAGATCCCATAGATCCCCAAAAGACCCATAGAGATCCCACAGATCCCCCCCGTGCGAGCTGAAACCGGCTGGAGACCTGGGTGAGGGATGCAGGTGGGACCCATAGATCCAAGATCCCCTATGGATCCCAAAAATCCCCAAGACCCCATGGGTCCATGGAGATCCCCCAGATCCCTATAGATCCTTAGATCCCCCTTTGATCCCCTATGGGTCCCCATAATTGATAGGGGATAATCTTGGGATCTGTGGGGTCTGTGGGTCTATGGGTCAGATCTATGGGGTCTTGGGGTCGGATCAGGGATCGGATTATGGGATCAGATCTTGGGATTTGGACGATCTGTGGGATCATGGGCTCCATGGGATCTATGGGGTCAGATCTATGGGATCTGTGGGGTCGTGGGGTGGATCTTTGGGGTCTATGGGCTCCATGGGGTTGTGGGTCTATGGGATCAGATCTATGGGATCCATGGGATCGTGGGTCTTGGGATCAGATCTATGGGGGTCCATGGATCTGTGGGGTCTATGGGATCAGATCTATGGGTCCAGGGATCTGTGGGATCTTTGGGATCTCCGGGGTTGGATCTGTGGGATCTATGGGATCGGTTATGGGCCCCCATGGGATCAGATCTATGGGGTCAGACCTATGGGATCGGTGGGATCGTGGGATCGGTGGGTCGGGGGGATCTGTGGGATCTGGGGTTGGGTCTGTGGGACTGTGGGATCGGAACTATGGGCTCTTGGGGTCTATGGGGTCGATCTTGGGATCTCCGGGGTCCCTGGGGTCCATAGGGGGGTGCCCCTTTCCCCCCCCCCCAAGACGATGTCTGGGGTCCGTGGGTCTGTGGGGGAAGGGGTCAATCTATTGGGTCTGTGGGGGGGAAACCCCCCCCCCCAAAAACAACCCTTGGGGGGGCCAATCAAATACCAAGGGGCCCCCAAAAAGGGGAATTTATGGGGGAAAATCCCAAAATCCAACCTTTTACCAAAAATTTTTGGGGGGGATCGGGGGGGGATAATCCCCCCAGGGGTCCCCATCCCATAAAACCCCCCTTTCCCCCCCCCCCCCTTTTTCCCCCCATTCCCCCCCCTTTTTCCCCCCAAAAAACCAAAATTTCCCCTTTCCCTAAAAATTTTTAAAAACAAAATTCCCCCAAAAAAATTTATAAAATATCCCAAAAATTTTCCCCAAAAACCCCAAAAACCCCGAAACCCCAAAAAAATTAAAAAAATTTCCCCCTTCCCCAAAAATTTCCGGGCTAAAGGGGCTTTTCCATTTATCTTTTAAAAAAATTATCCCCCCAAAAAACCCCCAAAAAACCCATTCCCAAAAAACTTTTTTCCCAAATTTCCCCAAAAATTTTCCCTAAAGGGGGGTTCCTAAAAAAAAACTTTCCCCAAAAAAAATCTCCCCCCCAAAAAACCCATTGGAAACCCCTTTTTTTAATAATTTCCCCTTTAAAATTTCCCCCAAAAACAATGTCTTATATAAAAATTATTCCAAAAAAAAAATAAAACCCAAAAAACCCGGGAAAGGCCCCCAAAAAACCCCAAAAAAAACCCTAATCCAAATATCCCCCCCTTCCCCCAAAACCCCTTTCCGGGGGTAAAAATAAAAAAACCCAAAAAAATTCCCCAAAAAATTCTTATCCCCCATAGAAACCCCAAAAAACCCCATTGGAAACGCCCAAAATCACCCAAAATCACCAAAATACCCAAATTCCCCCAGAATATCCCAAAATACCCAAATACCACCCAAATATCCTAAAATATCCTAAAGTGATCTAAATATTCCCCATATCCCAAAATCCCATATCCCCCATATTCCCCCATTAATTCCCATTATTAATTCCTTATCCCCTTAATCCCATTTTTCCCCATTATTCCCCTTATCCCCATTATTTTCCCATTATTATATTATTCCCCATTATCCATATTTTCCCCAACCAACCGAAAATTATTCCCCCATTATCCCCATTATTTTCCCATTATTTCCCCATTATTCACCCAATTATTTCCCCCATATCCCCTAAATTTCCCCAAACCCCCATATTATTCCTCATTAATTTCCCCATTAATTTCCCTAATATCCCCCATTATTCCCCAATTATTTCCCCCTTATCCCATTAATCCCCATTATTCCCCATTATTTCCCATTATTCCCCATATTATTCCCATTATTCCCCATTCTTTTTCCCCCCTAAATCCCCATTATTTCCCCCATTATTCCCATTATTCCCCCATTATTCCCAAATTTTTCCCATTTTTTTTCCCAGAACCAGAAGCCCAAATCCCATTATTCCCCATTATCCCATTATTTTTCCCCCCTTAATTTCCCCATTATTTCCCCTTATTATTCCCCCATTATTCCCATTTTTTTCCCCCCATTATCCCCATTTTTCCCCATTATTCCCATATTTTCCCATTATTTCCCCATTATTCCCCATATTTTCCCCATTATCCCCATTTTTCCCCCATTATTCCATTATTTCCCCCATTTTCCCCCTATTTCCCCCATTATTTCCCCCTTCTTTTTCCCCAAATATCCCATTATTATTATTCCCATTATTTCCCCATTACTTCCCCCATTATTCCCATATTTTTCCCCTTATTTCCCATATCCGCCCATTCCTTTTTCCCCATTATTCCCATTATTTTTTCCCCATTATTCCCCCATTATCCCCATTATTTTTCCCCATTATTTCCCCCTTTTTTCCCCCATTATCCCATTCTTTTCCCCATTATTCCCATTATTTTTCCCCATTATCTTTCCCCATTTTATTTCCCCATTTTTTTCCCCATTTTTCCCCATTCTTTCCCCCATTATTCCCATTATTATTTCCCCCTTATTCCCCTTATTCCCCATATCCCCATTATTTTTCCCCCCATTATTTTTCCCCCATTATCCCCATTATTCCCACTCTTTTCCCTTATTTCCCCATTATTCCCATTCTTTTTTCCCATAACGCCCAAATCCCATTATTCCCCCATTATCCCATTATTTTTTTCCCATTATTTTCCCCCATTTTTATTTCCCCCCTTATCCCATTCTTTCCCCCATTATTCCCATTATTTTTCCCCGTTATTTCCCCATTATTCCATTATTTCCCCCATTATCCCATTATTTCCCCCATTTTTCCCATATTATTCCCCATTATCCCCCATTATTCCCCCATTCTTCCCCATTATTCCCCCATTATTCCCATTCTTTTTCCCCCAAACCCCATTATTTTCCCCATTCTTTTTCCCATTATCCCCATTATTTCCCCCATTCTTTTCCCCATTATTCCCCCATTATTCCCATTCTTTTTCCCCCAAACCCCATTATTTTCCCCATTCTTTTTCCCCCAAACCCCATTATTTTCCCCATTCTTTTCCCCATTATCCCCATTATTTCCCCCATTCTTTTCCCCATTATTCCCCCATTATTCCCATTCTTTTTCCCCAAACCCCATTATTTTCCCATTCTTTTTCCCCAAACCCATTATTTTCCCCATTCTTTTCCCCAAATCCCCATTATTTTCCCCATTCTTTTTTCCCCATTATCCCCCATATTTCCCCCATTCTTTCCCCATTTATTCCCCCATTATTCCCATTCTTTTTCCCAGAACCAAACCAAATCCCATTATTCCCCCATTATTCCCATTATTTTTCCGTTATTCCCCATTATTTCCCATTATTTATTCCCACCCCATTTCCCATTATTTTTCCCCCATTATTCCCATTATTTTCCCGTTTTTCCCCATTATTTCCCCATTATTTCCCCTTTTTCCCCATTATTTCCCCATTTTTTCCCCATTTTTTTCCCCATTATCCCCATTATTTCCCCATTCTTTTCCCCATTATTCCCCCATTATTCCCATTCTTTTTCCCCCAAACCCCATTATTTTCCCCATTCTTTTTCCCCATTATCCCCATTATTTCCCCCATTCTTTTCCCCATTATTCCCATTATTCCCATTCTTTTTTCCCAGAACCAGAAGCCCACATCCGAGGAGATCCTGGGCATCGCGGAGCGGCTGCACATGGAGAAGGAGGTGATCCGCGTGTGGTTCTGCAACCGGCGCCAGAAGGAGAAGCGCATCAACCCCGCCCCCGCCCTGAACCCCCCAAATCCGGCCCCGAACCCCCCGAACCTGACCCCAAATCCCACCCTGACCCTGACCCCCAATCCCACCCTGACCTTGACCCCGACCTTGACCCCCAATCCCACCCGGAGCGCCCCGAGCGGCCCCGGAGCGGCCGGAAAGGGCCCGGCCTGCGGCGCACACGGGGTGCGTGACGGGGGGGCTTTGGGGGGATTTGGGGGGGCTTTGGGGGGGCTTTGGGGGGTTTGGGGGGGTTTGGGGGGATTGGGGGGGATTTGGGGGTTTGGGGGGTTTGGGGGGTTTGGGCGGTTTGGGGGTTTTTATGGGGTTTGGGGGTTTTTATGGGGTTTGGGGGGTTTGGGGGGTTTGGGGGATTTGGGGTTTTGGGGGGTTTTGGGGGGGTTTATGGGTTTTGGGGGTTTTGGGGGATTTGGGGTTTTTATGGGGTTTGGGGGGTTTGGGGGGGGTTTGGGGGGTTTTGGGGGTTTGGGGGGTTTTTTGGGGGTTTTGGGGTTGTTTATGGGGTTTGGGGGTTTATGGTTTTGGGGTTTGGGGTTTTGGGGTTTAGGGGTTTGGGGGTTTGGGGGTTTGGGGGGTTTGGGGGTTTGGGGTTTTGGGGGGTTTGGGGGATTTGGGGTTTGGGGGTTTGGGGGTTTTGGGGTTTTGGGGGTTTTGGGGTTTTGGGGGTTTGGGGTTTTGGGGGGTTTTATGGGGGTTTATGGGGTTTTGGGGGTTTATGGGTTTTGGGGTTTTTGGGGGTTTGGGGTTTTTGGGGTTGGTTTTTAGGGGGTATTTGGGGGTTTATGGGGTTTTGGGGTTTATGGGTTTTTGGGGGTTTTTGGGGTTTTTGGGGTTTGGGGGTTTATGGGGTTTGGGGTTTATGGGGTTTTGGGGTTTTGGGGTTTTTATGGGGTTTTGGGGTTTTGGGGGTTTTTTGGGGTTTTATGGGGTTTTGGGGGTTTTTTGGGGTTTTGGGGTTTTTGGGGTTTTTTGGGTTTTGGGGTTTTGGGGTTTTGGGTTTTATGGGGTTATTGGGGTTTTGGGGTTTTGGGTTTTTGGGGGGTTTTATGGGTTTTGGGGTTTTGGGGTTTTGGGGTTTTTGGGGTATTGGGTTTTGGGGTTTATGGGTTTTGGGGTGGTTATGGGGTTTTTGGGTGGTTTTTGGGGATTTTTTTTATGTTTTTTTGGGGGGGTTATTGGGAATTTTATGGCGGGTTGGATTTGTTTTTCCCTGGATTTTAATGTTTTGTTCAAATGGGCTTTGGGGGCGGGGTCGCCGTTTTTGGGGACCCCCCCCCCCCCAAAAAAAAAAATCCCCGCGTGTCCCCCCAGGTGACCCCGCCCGGCCCCGCCCTCGGCAGCCTCGGCACCACAGGTGAGTCCGGGACCCCCAAAACCCCAAAAAACAAAAAAATCCCCAAAAAACCCAAAAAATCCCAAAAATCCCTCAAAAAATCCAAAAAATCCCAAAAAATCCCCAAAAAACCCCAAAAAATCCCCAAAAAAATCCCAAAAAATCCAAAACCCCCAAAAAATTCCCCCCCAAAAAAACCCCAAAATCCCCCCAAACTCCCCCCGAAAACAGCGGGGGAATTTCGGGGTTTTGGGGAATTTTCGGGGTTTTTTGGGGGAATTTTCGGGGTTTTTTTTGGGAATTTTCGGGGATTTTTTTGGGGAATTTTCGGGGGATTTTTTGGGGGATTTTCGGGGATTTTTTGGGGAATTTTCGGGGATTTTTTTGGGGAATTTTCGGGGATTTTTTAGGGAATTTTCGGGGAATTTTTTGGGAATTTTTAGGGATTTTTTTAGGGAATTTTCGGAGTTTTTTTGGGGAATTTTCGGGGATTTTTTAGGGAATTTTCTGGGGTTTTTGGGGGGGATTTTCGGGGTTTTTTAGGGAATTTTCGGGGTTTTTTTTGGGAATTTTCGGGGTTTTTTTTGGGAATTGCAGCGATCTCAAGGGGGTTCGGGGAGTTTTGAGGGAATTTTGGGGAATTTTAATGGGATTTTGGGGTAACATTAAGGGGATTTTGGGAGTTTTAAGGGGTTTTCGGGGATTTTAAGGGAAATTTCGGGAATTTTAAAGGGATTTCGGTAATTTTAACGGATTTTCGGAAATTTTAATGGAATTTCGGGTATTTTAATAGAATTTCGGGAGTTTTAATGGGATTTTCGGGATTTTTATGGGAATTTTCGGGAATTTTAATGGAATTTTAAGGGAATTTTCGGGGATTTTAACGGATTTTCGGGTTTTTTAAGGGAATTTTCGGGAATTTTAATGGAATTTCGGGAATTTTAAGGGAATTATCGGGAATTTTCGGGGATTTCTCTCCCCCCTGACCTGTGTCCCCTCCCCCCCAGTGACGTCACTGACCTCGGCCGCCCCCGGCCCCTCCCCCCGCCGCCCCCCCCCGGCGCCGCGCCCCCTCCCCCTCGGCCTCGGCTCCGGGTGAGTGCGGGGGTGGGGGAGGGGCGGGGTGGGGGAGGGGCGGCGCTGACCCCGCCCCCGCCCCTCCCCCCGCCCCTGACCCCGCCCCCCCCGTGTCGTTGCAGGGGGGCGGTGCTGGGGGGGCTCCTGGGCCCCGCCCCGCTGGCCACGATCCAAGGTGAGGGGGAGGGGAACGGCGGGGGGGAGGGGACAGGTGAGAGTGAGAGAGACAGGTGAGAGAGACAGGTGAGAGAGACAGGTGAGAGAGACAGGTGAGAGAGACAGGTGAGAGAGACAGGTGAGAGAGAGACAGGTGAGAGTGATGACAGGTGAGAGAGACAGGTGAGAGGACAGGTGAGAGAGACAGGTGAGAGTGATGACAGGTGAGAGAGACAGGTGAGAGAGACAGGTGAGAGTGATTGACAGGTGAGAGAGAGACAGGTGAGAGAGACAGGTGAGAGAGACAGGTGAGAGACAGGTGAGGAGTGAGATTGACAGGTGAGAGACAGGTGAGAGAGAGACAGGTGAGAGAGACAGGTGAGAGACAGGTGAGAAGAGAGAGACAGGTGAGAGAGACAGGGAGAGACAGGTGAGAGAGACAGGTGGGGAGACAGGTGAGGAGAGACAGGTGAGGAGACAGGTGAGAGTGATTGACAGGTGAGAGAGACAGGTGAGAGAGGGAGAGACAGGTGAGAGACAGGTGAGAGAGTGACAGGTGAGAGAGAGACAGGTGAGAGAGACAGGTGAGAGAGAAGGTGAGAGAGACAGGTGAGAGACAGGTGAGAGACAGGTGAGAGTGATTGACAGGTGAGAGAGACAGGTGAGAGATGACAGGTGAGAGAGACAGGTGAGAGAGGAGAGACAGGTGGAGAGGTGATGACAGGTGAGAGAGACAGGTGAGAGTGATTGACAGGTGTGAGTGACAGGTGAGAGTGAGAGAGACAGGTGAGAGAGACAGGTGAGAGGATGACAGGTGAGAGAGAGACAGGTGGAGAGAGAGACAGGTGAGAGTGAGAGACAGGTGAGAGTGACAGGTGAGAGTGACAGGTGAGAGTGATTGACAGGTGAGAGAGACAGGTGAGAGAGGACAGGTGAAGAGAGAGACAGGTGAGAGACAGGTGAGAGTGATGACAGGTGAGAGAGACAGGTGAGAGAGACAGGTGAGAGAGACAGGTGAGAGAGGGACAGGTGAGAGGACAGGTGAGAGGAGACAGGTGAGAGAAGAGACAGGTGAGAGACAGGTGAGAGAGATGACAGGTGAAGTGATGACAGGTGAGAGGAGACAGGTGAGAGAGACAGGTGAGAGAGACAGGTGGAGAGACAGGTGAGAGAGACAGGTGAGAGACAGGTGAGAGGAGACAGGTGAGAGAGACAGGTGAGAGAGACAGGTGAGAGAGACAGGGGTGAGAGAGACAGGTGAGAGGAGACAGGTGAGAGAGACAGGTGAGAGAGACAGGTGAGAGACAGGTGAGAGAGACAGGTGAGAGAGACAGGTGAGAGAGACAGGTGAGAGAGGAGACAGGTGAGAGTGAGACAGGTGGAGAGACAGGTGAGAGACAGGTGAGAGAGAACAGGTGAAGAGGGAGACAGGTGAGAGAGACAGGTGAGAGTGAGAAGGAGGACAGGTGAGAGTGATGAGACAGGTGAGAGAGACAGGTGAGAGAGACAGGTGAGAGAGGACAGGTGAGAGAGAGAGACAGGTGAGAGTGAGAGACAGGTGAGAGACAGGAGAGACAGGTGAGAGAGACAGGTGAGAGAGACAGGTGAGAGAGTGAAGAGACAGGTGAGAGAGACAGGTGAGAGTGAGTGACAGGTGAGAGAGACAGGTGAGAGATGACAGTGAGAGGACAGGTGAGAGAGACAGGTGAGAGAGAGACAGGTGAGAGTGAGTGACAGGTGAGAGTGAGACAGGTGAGAGTGACAGGTGAGAGTGACAGGTGAGAGTGACAGGTGAGAGAGACAGGTGAGAGAGAGACAGGTGAGAGTGAGTGACAGGTGAGAGATTGACAGGTGAGAGTGAGGTGAGAGTGATTGACAGGTGAGAGGAGACAGGTGAGAGTGATGACAGGTGTGAGTGATTGACAGGTGAGAGAGTGAAGGAGAGACAGGTGAGAGTGATTGACAGGTGTGATTGACAGGTGAGAGTGATTGACAGGTGAGAGAGGTGAGAGTGAAGGTGATTGACAGGTGAGAGTGATTGACAGGTGTGATTGACAGCTGTGATTGACAGGTGCGGGGTCCCCATTCCGGGGGTCCCCGGGGAATTCGCGGTTCTGAGCGAATTTGGGGAGGGGTCCCGGGGGGTCGGGGTCCCGGGGGGTTCGGGGTCCGGGGGAGTGTCGGGGGTCTCTATGAATTTTGGGGAGGGGTCTCTCCGGTCCCGGGGGTCTCTATGATTTTGGGGAGGGCTCCGGGTTCGGGGGTCTCTGTTAATTTGGGGAGGGGTCTCTCCGGTCCCGGGGGTCTCTATGATTTTGGGGAGGGTCTCTCGGTCCAGGGGGTCCCTGTTAATTTGGGGAGGGGTCTCTCGGTGCCGGGGGTCCCCCTGACGCCCCCTCCCCTCTCTCCGCAGCCCTGGCCGGCCCCGGGACCCCCCGGCCCCGCCCGGGAATTGAGGCGGGGGCGGCGCCGCTGCTGCTGGGGGGAGGGGGCGGCGCGGGGGGGGGAGGGGCGACCCCGCCCTCTTCCCGCTGCTGGGGGGGCCCCCCCCGGCCCCTCCCCCTCCCCTCCCCTCCCCCTCCCCCCCCTCCTCCCCCTCCTGCTCCTCCTGCAGCGACAGCGACGCCCCCTCCCCTCCCCCCCCCGCGCCGCCCCTCCCCCCGCACTGCGGGGGGGCGGGGACTGAGGGGGTGGGGGAGGGGAGAAGGGTGGGGGAGGGGTCTCGCCCCTCCCCCCCCCACCACCCCCCCCCAGCACGAGCTACAGACCAAAAACCCCTCCCCCAACCCTTTAATTTAATTTAATTTAATTAATTTAATGAACGATGCTCTGAGAGGGGCGGGGGGGAGGGGCGGACGCAGACCCCTCCCCCCACCCCGACCCCTCCCCCAGCACTGTGTGGGGGGGAGGAGAAAAAAAAAAACCCAAAAAAAAACCCCAAAAAGGGCGAATTTTGCCCCATTTTGAGGTGGGGGGAGGGGAGGGGGGTCCTGACCCCCCCACCCCCCCAAAAAAAAAAAAAAAAAAAAAAAAAGGAGGGGGGGGGGAGGGGCAGCGCCCCTCCCCCACCCCCCCCCCAGCTCAGCCCAAAGTTCGCAACCGTCTGACCTCGCGCGGGGGGGGGAGGGGAGGGGGAAATTTGGGGCAAATTCGGGCGATTTTGGGGTCCCCGCCCCGCCCCCACCCCGTATTTATTGACCCCCACCCTGGGGAGGGGGGGGGAAAAAATGGGGGAAAAAAAATGGGAAATTTGAGGAGAAAAAAAGGGAAAATTTTGAGGAGGGGAAAAAAAAAAAATCGTGGAAAAACAGGGAAAAAAAATCGATGGGAAAAAATGGAATTCGAGGAGAAAGTTCGGGATGGATGAGGAAGGAAAATTCGGAGGAGAAGATGGATGGGGAAAGAGGAATTCGAGGGAAAAGAGGAAAAAATGGATGGAAAGAGAGAAAATCGGGAAAAAAATGGATAGAAAAAGCGAAAATTGGGAAAAAATGGATGGAAAAAGAGAAATTTGGGAAAAAATGGATGGAAAAAGAGAAAATCGGGAAAAAAAATGGATGGAAAAAGAGAAAATCGGGAAAAAATGGATGGAAAAAGAGAAAATCGGGAAAAAAAATGGATGGAAAAAGAGAAAATCGGGAAAAAATGGATGGAAAAAGAGAAAATCGGGGAAAAAATGGATGGAAAAAGAGAAATTTGGGAAAAAAATGGATGGAAAAAGAGAAGAAATGGAAGAGGGGAAAGCGATGGAGAAAATGGAATTAGAAAAAAACGGGAATGGGAAGGAAAAGAAGGAAAAAACCAAAGAGAAAGCGGGAAAAGCAAAAGTGGAGAAGGAAAAAAAAAAAGGAGGAAAGGAGGAAAAAACGCGGAAAAAACGAGGGGAAAAAAAAGGAAAAATGAAAAAAATGAGAGAAAAAAAAAAGAAGAAAAATCAGGGATGGAAGAGAAGAAAAAAAACTTGGAAAAGTTGGGAAAAAATCGGGAAAAAAAAAAGAAAAAATTGAGGAAAAAAATGGGGAAATGACGAAAAAGGCGGAAACGGCCCCAAAACCGCCGCGGCCCCTCCCCCGCAGTGCCTGACCCCTCCCCCAGCCAGAAATACCTCACGGGACCCCTCCCCAAAAATCGCTTTATTTGGGTCAAAAATCCCCCCAAAATCGCTGGTTTTGGGTTAAAAGATCCCCATCCAAAAAATCGCGTGGTTATCCTCAAACGCTTTTTTGGTTAAAAAATCCCCCAAAAATCGCTGGTTTGGTTAAAAATCCCCAAAATCGCTTTTTTGGGTTAAAAATCTCAAAAAATCGCTTTTTTTGGGTTAAAATCCCTCCAAAAATCGCTTTTTTGGGTTAAAATCCAAAAATCCTTTTTGTGAATCCCCAAAAATCGCTTTTGGTAAAATCCCAAATGCTTTTTTTGGGTTTAAAAATCCAAAAAAAATCGCGGATTTTGGGGGAAAAATGCAAAAAAACAAAAAAAAAAAGGGAAAAAAACTCAAATTCACGGAGGGAAAATGAGGAGAAAAAAGGAAAAATTGGGTTTTTTGGGGGATTTTTTAAATTTTTTTTTAATGGAAAAAAAAAGCGTCGCTGCTGCTGCAAAAGGAGGAGAAAATGGGAAAAAAAAATGGGGGAAAATCCCGAATTTCCAGGGGTTGAGACCCCGCTGGGCGACGCTGGAGACCAAAGGAAAAAATAATTAAAAAAAGGGAAAAAAAGCGCGACCAAAAATGGGGAAAAAGAGAAAAAAAAGCGGAAAAAAAGAGAAAAAAAGAAAAAAAAAAAATTAAAAAAAAAAGGTGAAAAATGAAAAAAAAAAAAAAAAAGGAGGAAAAAGAAAAAAAAAAATATTTAAAAAGCCAAAAATTGTTGGGAAGAGGTGAAATAAAGGCAAGAGTGGAGAAGGACTGAAAAACGAGGGGAAAAAAAGGAATTTGGAGAAAAAATTCACCGGAAGGAAAGTGGAGAAAAAACGGGAGCGGCAAAAAAAAAATGGAGAAAAACGGACAAAAAAAATAAAAAAAGGACCAAAAATGGAAAAAAAAATAAAAGGAATACCAAAAAAAAAAAGGCCGAAAAAGGACAAAAAAAAAAAGCGGCCGAAAATGCCAAAAAACTGACAAAAAAAAAAGCCAAAAAAAGGCAAAAAAAAAAGCCAAAAAAAGGCAAAAAAAAAAGCCAAAAAAAGGCAAAAAAAAAGCCAAAAAAAGGCAAAAAAAAAGCCAAAAAAAGGCAAAAAAAAAGCCAAAAAAAGCCAAAAAAAGCCAAAAAAAGGAAGGAAGGGAAGCGAGCAGAGCAGGCGAACCTCAGCCGAGCCCCCCCGGGAGAAACCCCCCCAAAAAGCGGCGAATTTGAGCCGGAATTTGGGGAGGGGGCGCCCCCCCCGCCCCCCTGCCCGCCCCTCCCCACCCCCGCAGCGCGAATGAAGCCAAAGGGGCCGGGGGGGGGAGGGGCGGCCCCGGATTTACCTCAGAACTGAAACCAAAAATGATGGGGGGAGGGGCGGGGGCAGGGGGGCCACCGTCACGGTGGTCGCGGTGGTCGCGGTGGTGTTCAGGGTTAGGGTTGGTCGTGGTGGCCACGGTCAGGGTCGTGGTGGCCACGGTGGTCACGGTCACGGTCATGGTGGCCTTGGTGGCCACGGTCATGGTCGTGGTGGCCATGGTCATGGTCGTGGTGGCCATGGTGGTCTTCATGGTTAGGGTTGGCCACTGTGGCCATGATCATGGTGGTCATGGTCGTGGTGGCCTTGGTGGCCACGGTCATGGTGGCCACGGTGGTCTTCCTGGTTAGGGTTGGCCATGGTCACCATGGCCATGGTCGTGGTGGCCATGGCCATGATCATGGTGGTCATGGTGGCCATGGTCATGGTCATGGTCACGGTGGTCATGGTGGCCATCGTTAGTGTTGGCCACGGTCATGTGGTGGCCAAAGGTGGTCTTCCATGGTTAGGGTCGGCCATGGTGTCAGGTCATGGCCGTGTGGCCATGGTCATGGTCATGGTGGTCTTGGTTGGTCATCAGTAGGGTGCCATGGTCATGGTGGTCATGGCCATGTGTCAGGTGGCCATGGTGGCCATGGTCATGGTCATGGTGGTCATGGTGGCCATCTGTTAGTGTTGGCCATGGTCATTGTGGTCATGGATGGTCATGGTCATGGTCCATGGCATGGTGGCATGGTGGTCATTAATTTGGGTTGGCCATGGTCATTGTGGTCATGGTGGCCTTGGTGGCCATAGCCATGGTCATGGTGGCCTTGGTGGCCATGGTCATGGTCATGGTGGTCTTGGTGGCCATGGCCATGGTCATGGGGTCTTGGTGGCCATGGTCAATGGTCATGGTCTGGTGGTCTTGGTGGTCATCATTAGGGTTGGGCCATGGTCATGGTGGTCATGGTGGCCTGGTCATGGTGGCCACGTGGTCTTCATGGTTGGGTTGGCCATGGTGGCCACAGTGGTGGTATGGTTTGGCCAGGTCATGGTCGGTCTAGTGGCCTTGGTGGCCATGTGCCATGGTGGTCATCAGTAGGGTTGGCCATGGTCATGGTGGCCATGGTGGCCATGGTCATGGTCATGGTGGTCATCATGGTCACGGTGGCCACGGTGGCCATGGTGGCCATTGTTAGGCTTGACCATGGTGGCTTTCGTGGCCTCGGTGGCCACAGTCATGGCCACGGTGGCCATCGAGAGGGTTGGCCCTGGTGGCCACCGTGGCCACCGTCATGGCGGCGCGGTGGCCACACCCACAGCCCCGGTGACCCCAATGACGTCACAACCTCGGGGGTGCCCCCCCACCCCACGACGTCACCGCCACGCCCAATGACGTCACCTCGCCCCTCACCCCGGGGGGGGGTGGGCGTGTCCCCCCCTCCCCCCCCCAATCCTGCAGCCAAAGAGGGCCTGGGGGGGGCGGGGCCTCCCTGGCCCCGCCCCCCGGCCCCCCCCGGACACAAATACCTCAGAGACAACCAAAGACCCCCCCGGGCCGGGGGGGCTGCTGGGGGGGTCCCCACCCCCCCTCCCCCCGTTCTGGGGGCGCCCCCCACCCCCGGGGTGCCCCTCCCCCACTCCCCTTCTGTCCCCTCCCCCACAATTTTGGGGGGTGCTCAAAAAAAAAAAGGGGGGGGGAGGGGTCGCTGTTTGAAGCCCTCCCCCTCATTGGGGTCTCCAATTTTTTTGGGGGGGGTCCCCCCCTATTTGGAGCTCCCCTCCCCCCACCCATTTTTGGGGTTTTTTTCCCCGTTTTTTGGGGGGGGTTGGGTGGGGGAGGGGTCGCTGGAATCCTCTCCCCTCCCCCCCCTTTTTTTTTTTTTTTTTTTCCCCCTCCCCCCGGTTTTTCCCCCGGGGGCGGCGAGAAGCCAAAGACGTCCCCTCCCCCCCCCCCGCCGCCCCCACCCCCGTTTTGTACCGGAACCGACCCCAAATCGGTTCAGAAAACACAAAAAAACCAAAAAAAAACCCAAAAAACAAAAAAAAAAAAACCTAAAAAAGACCAAAAAAAAGAACGAAATGAAAATAAACAGACCAAAAATAAAAAAAATAAAAAAAAATAAATAAACCCAGAACCTCAAAACCGTCCCCAAAAAAAACGTGGGGAGGGGAAAATAAGAAATAAAAAATAAAAATGATAAAAAAAAAAAAAAAAATAAAAAAAAAATAAAAAAAAAAGAAAGAAACAAACAACAAAAACAAAGCCAAAAATAAAAAATAAAACCAAAGGGAAAAAATAAAAATTAAAAAAAAAAAGCAAAAAACCAAAAAAGTGGAAAAGGGCAAAAAAAAAACCAAAAAAAAGATTAAAAAAAAAAAATAAAATAAAAACCCACCAAAAAAAAAAAGGGAATTTCTCTTCGAGCCCCACCCATCGCTGTGACCACGCCCCCTTTTCCTTAAACGGGCATTCGTGGCCACGCCCCTTTGACCTTAAACCCTCATGTCCACGCCCCTTTCCTTAGCCACGCCCTCCCTTTTAACCCCGCCCCTTCCTTGTAGCCCCGCCTCTTCCCCTTTAACACGGCCCTCTCCCCTTAGCCCCGCCCCTTCCCTTTAGCCCCACCCCTTCCCTTTTAGCCCCGCCCCCTCCTTAGTCCTCGTGGGGTTTCGATTTTCGGGCGTTTTCGTTCCGGATTTTTTTCTCCTTTTTTTTTTAAATTTTGTTTTTACTTTTCGGTCTTGGGGTGTTTTTGGTTTTGTTTTGTTTTTTTTTTTTCTCTTTCGCCGTTTTTGGTTTTTTTTTCCGCGAGCGTCGGACGCGGGAACAATAAAAAAAAAAAAAAAAAAAAAAAAAATGTCTGTACAGAACCCCCCCGTCCTGCGGCTCAATGGGACCGTCCGGGCACCCCCGCAGCGCCTTTGGTACGGCCCGGACCCCCCAAATCCCCTTTGGGGTGCTCCAACCCCCCCAAACCCCTCCTGGTACATTCCTGACCCCCCCAAACCCCTCCTGGTATATTCCAGACCCCCCCAAAATCCCCTTTGGGATGCTCCAACCCCCCCCAAGAGTCTTCTTGGTCCATTCCTGACCCCCCCAACCCCTCCTGGTATATTCCAGACCCCCCCCAAATCCCCCAGATCCCTCTTGGTCCATTCCAGACCCCCCAAATCCCCTTTGGGATGCTCCAACACCCCCCCCCCAAGAGCCCTCTTGGTCCATTCCCCCCCCCCCGAAATCTCCTCCTCGCATTGGTCCCGCCCATTCCCCCCCTTTCCCGAGTCTCCTTTGGTACAATCCGTTCCCCCCCCCATCCAAGGCCCCTTTCTGGTACGATCCACCCCCCCATTAAAGCCATTGGTGCGTTCCAAACCACCCCGATTCCCCCCAAATCCCGCTGTTCCCCCCCCGGGACCCCTCAGTTTGGTACAATCCCCCTCCCCCTCTCCAGCCCCGCCCCCCAAGGTCACATTTCCCCCCCAAACTCCCCCTTTTGGTACATTCCCCCCCCCCCCCCTTCAGCGCCGCGTTGGTTCCTCCCGCTCCCAACATGGCGGAACGGCCCCGCCTCCCTGACGTCACCGCGGAGGCGGGGGAGCGGCGCGCTGATTGGTCCGCCGGGTGCCCGGCCGGCCAATGAGAGCGCGTCTTGTTGGGGGGTGGCGGCGGAGGGGGCGGGGCCTGGCGAGCGGGAGCGCCGGAGAGGCCGAGGTGAGGGGGGGGAGGGGCCGTGGGATTTGGGGGGATTTGGGGGAATTTGCTGGGATTTGGGGGGGCCCGGGGCTGTTTGAGGGGTCCGGGGGGGGTTCGGGCCGCTCTGAGGGAGTTTTGGGGATCCTGAGGGGATTTGGGGGATCCTGAGAAGATTTGGGGGTTCCTGAGGGCATCTGAGGGTTCCTGAGGGGATTTGGGGGATTCTGAAGGGATCTGAGGGATCCTGAGGGGATTTTGGGGGATCCTGAGGGGATCTGGGGGTTCCTGAGGGATTTGGGGGATCCTGAGGGGATTTGAGGGATCCTGAGGGGATTTTGGGGATCGTGGGGGGCTTTTGGGGATCCTGAGGGGATCTGAGGGATCCTGAGGGGATTTTGAGGATCCTGAGGGGATTTGGGGGATCCTGAGGGGATTTTGGGGGATCCTGAGGGGATCTGAGGGATCCTGAGGGGATTTTGGGGGATCCTGAGGGGATCTGGGGGTTCCTGAGGGGATTTGGGGGATCCTGAGGGAATTTTGAGGATCCTGAGGGGATCTGAGGGCTCCTGAGGGGATTTTGAGGATCCTGAGGGGATTTGGGGGATCCTGAGGGGATTTTGGGGGTTCCTGAGGGGATCTGAGGGATCCTGAGGGGATTTGGGGGATCCTGAGGGAGTTTTGGGAACCCCCGTTTTCCCCCATGTCCCCCCTTTTCTCCCCCCTCTCTAAACCCCAATTTCCCCATTCCCTTCATTTCTAACCCCAAATTTCCCCCCATTTCTAACCCCATTTTCCCCTCCAATTTCCCCCATTTCTAACCCCATTTCCCCCCAAATTCTAACCCCATTTCCCCCCCCAAATTCTAACCCAAATTTCCCCCCAAATTCCCCCCAAATTCCCCCCCCATTCCCCCCCATATCCAACCCCAAATTCCCCCCATTCCTCACCCCATTTCCCCCCCCGTTTTCCCTCCCCACCCAGATGTCGGCCCCGGAGGAGACCCTGCTGCTCCTGGAGCACCGCTACGTCTGCTCCGAGTGCTCCCACCTGTCCCCCTCTCTGGAGGAGGCTCTGCTGCACCACCAGGCTCACCTGCAGCCCCCGCCGGCCCCGCCCCCGGCCCAGGTGAGCCCCCCGGCCGCTCACCTGGAGCTGCTGGGCGTGCCCGAGCCTCCCAGCCAGTTCCAGTGCCTGGAGTGCGGCGCTCTGCTGCTGACGCCGGGCCAGCTGCTCGAGCACCAGGAGCTGCACCTGAAGCTGCTGGGGGCTCCGGCCGAGCCCCCCAAAGCCGCCCCCAGCCCCATCCACTTCGAGTGCCCCGAGTGCCGCGCGCTCTTCCAGAGCCAGGAGCTGTGGCTGGCGCACCGCCACGCCCACCGCCACGCCCCGGCCACGCCCCAGGGCCACGCCCGCGTCCACCTGGAGCACTCGTACCGCAAGAGCGACGGCGGCGACGGCGGCGGCGGCGACGGCGGCGGCGACGACGGCGCGGGGCTGCAGCTGCTGCTCTACGAGTGCGGCGAGTGCCTGCAGCTCTTCCAGAGCCCCAAGGACTTCCTGGAGCACCAGGTGACTCACCTGGCGCCCGCCGCGCCCTCCCCGGCGCCTCCCGCGGCGCCTCCCGCGCCGCCGCCGGAGCCGCGCTGCCCTCAGTGCCGCGAGCTGCTGCCGTCGGCGCGGCTGCTGCGCGCCCACCTGCGCGGCCACGCCCTGGGCCGCTTCTGCTGCCCGCTGTGCCCGCGGGTGCTGCCCGACCCGGCCGAGCTGCGGCGGCACCGCGCCGGCCACGCCCGCGAGGCGCTGCACCTGTGCCTGGAGTGCGGCGCGGCGCTGGACACCGAGGCGGCGCTGCTGGCTCACCGGCGCGCCCACGGCGCCGAGCCGCTGCACCGCTGCGCCTGCGGCAAAGCCTTCGCCAGCATGACCAAGTTCCTGTACCACCGCCGCGCCCCACGCCGCGCCCGGCGCCGCGCCGCCGGCCCCGGAACCGAGCCCGGAGCCGGAACCGTGTCCCGAGCGAGCCCCCGAGTGCGCCGCCTGCTCCAAGTCGTTCCCCAGCGCGGCCGCCCTGGCTCGCCACCAACGCTTCGTGCACCGCCTGGAGCGCCGTCACCGCTGCGGCGCCTGCGGCAAGATGTTCAAGAAGTCGTCGCACCTGCGCAACCACGCCCGCACGCACACGGGCGAGCGCCCCTTCGGCTGCCGCCACTGCGGCCGCGGCTTCAACTCGCAGGCCAACCTGCTGAGGCACCAGCTGACGCACACGGGCGAGCGTCCCCACGAGTGCCCCGAGTGCCACAAGCGCTTCGCCCAGAGCTCCACGCTGCGCCAGCACCTGCAGGTTCACCTGCGGCGTTTCCCGCACCGCTGCGCCGAGTGCGGGCTGCGCTTCCACCGGCCGCACCGGCTGCTGCTGCACCGCGCCCATCACACGGGCGAGTATCCCTACAAGTGCCCGCAGTGCGGGCGCAGCTTCCTGCTGCGGCGCCTGCTGGACGTGCACGCGCTGGCGCACGCCGGGCGGCAGCCGCGCCGCTGCCAGGGCTGCGGGGCGGCCTTCGCCGGCGAGGCGGCCTTGGGCGAGCATCGCTGCGCCGGCGCCGGCTGGCGCTTCGAGTGCGCCGTGTGCGGCAGGAAGGCGAGCACGGCGCAGAGGTTGAGGGCGCACGAGAGGTCGCACGGGTGGCGCGGGGACGGGCAGGAGGAGGCGGCGGCGCAGGCGGCGGCGCAGGCGGGCAGGAGGAGCGCGGGCGCAGGGAAGAAGCTCGAGTGCGGCGAGTGCAAGAAGATGTTCAGCACGGAGACGTCGCTGCAGGTGGGGGGGAGGGGGGGAGAGGAAAGGGCAGAGGGGTTTGGGGGGGGTTGTGGTTTTTTTTATTTTTTTGGGGGTTTTTGGGGTTTTATGTGGTTTTTATGTGTATTTTTTGGGTTTTTTATGCGTTTTTATATGTATTTTTATGGATTTTTTTTGGTTTTTATGGTTTTTTTAATGTATTTTTATGGGGTTTTTATGCGTTTTTATGTGTTTTTTATATGTATTTTTATGGTTTTTTTTGGGTTTTTTATGCGTTTTTTATATGTATTTTTATGGATTTTTTTGGGGTTTTTTATGCTTTTTATTTTTTATGTTTTTTATGGTTTTTTGGTATTTTATGCGTTTTTTATGTATTTTTGTGGCTTTTATCGTTTTTTATAGTTGTATTTTTATGGTGTTTTTATACGTTTTTTATGGTTTTTTGGTTTTTTATGCGTTTTTTATATTGAATTTTTTTGGGTTTTTTATGCGTTTTTATATGTATTTTTATGGTTTTTTATGGGTTTTTATATGTATTTTATGGTTTTTTATGCGTTTTTTATATGTATTTTTATGGTTTTTTTGGGTTTTTATGCGTTTATTTTTATATGTATTTTTATGGTTTTTTTTGGGTTTTTTTATGCTTTTTTATATGTTTTTTATGGGTTTTTTATGTTTTTTTATATGTATTTTTATGGGTTTTTTATGGTTTTTTATTATGTTTTTTATGCGTTTTTTTATGGTTTTTTTATATGTATTTTTATGGTTTTTTTGGGTTTTTATGCGTTTTTTATATGTATTTTTATGGTTTTTTGGTTTTTATGCGTTTTTTATATGTATTTTTTGGGTTTTTTATGCGTTTTTTATATGTATTTTTATGGTTTTTATGGGGTTTTTTATGCGTTTTTTATATGTATTTTTATGGGTTTTTTTATGCGTTTTTTATATGTATTTTTATGGGGTTTTTTTGCGTTTTTTATATGGTTTTTATGTATTTTTATGGGTTTTTATGTTTTTATATGTATTTTTTGGGGTTTTTTATGCGTTTTTATATGTATTTTTATGGGGTTTTTTGGTTTTTTATGCGTTTTTTATATGTATTTTTTATGTTTTTTTTTGGTTTTTTAATCCATTTTTTATATGTATTTTAATGGGTTTTTTTGGTTTTTTTATGCGTTTTTTATATGTATTTTCATGGGGTTTTTTGTGCGTTTTTTATATGTATTTTTATGGGTTTTTTTTTGTTTTTTATGCGGTTTTTTATATGTATTTTTATGGTTTTTTGGGTTTTTTATGCGTTTTTTATATGTATTTTTTATGGTTTTTATACGTATTTTATGTGTGCTTTATGTCCTTTTTATATCTATTTTTCTTGTATTTTTGTATGTTTTATATAGATTTTATATGTATTTTTATACATGTATTTATACATTTTTATATTTTAAATTAATTATATATATTTTTTAATATTTTATAAATTTTATATATATTTTTATATATTTAATATTTTATAAATTTTATATATTTATATATTTTTATATTTTATATATTTTATATTTATATATTTATATATTTTTAATATTTTATAAATTATATATTTATTATTTTAATATTTTATAAATTTTATATATATTTATATATTTTTTAATATTTTTATATATTTCTATATATGTATCTATATATTTTATATCTATTTTATATCTATATCTATTTTATATATATTTTATATATATTATGTTTTTATATATATTTTATATATATAAAATATATATTTTATGTTTTTATAAATTTTACATATTTTTCTATATACTTTATATTTATTTTTTATATTTATATTATATTTTTCATATATTTTATATATAATTTTATATATTTTAATATATTTTCTATATATTTTTATATATATTAAATATATATAATATATTATATATAATATATATAATATATATTATATATTAATATATATATTATATATTATATATTATATATTATATATTATATATATTGTATATTTTTATATATATATATTTTATACATTTTTACCTCCTTTTATATACACATTTTCCACTAATTTTACAAATACTCTATATTTATTTTATAGAAAAAAATAGCAATGATACCACCAACAATATTTCCACCTTTTTTCCATTTTATCCCCATTTTTTATCACTTGCTCCAGGTTCACCCACACCCTGCTCTGAGTGCCCAAGCCCTTCCAGCAATGACACAATTAACAATATTTATACTTTTTTTTCATTTTATTTCCATTTTTTTTCAGATTCACCATCTCATCCACACCAGCAACATCCCAACCCCTGCCCTGACTGCACCAAGGTTTTCCAGCAATGCCACAATTAATGATATTTATAAAATATCCCCATTTTTCTGCTCTCCCCAAGGCTGTTCAGCAATGATACAATCAATGATATTTCTGATATTTTTGGGGTTTTTTCCCCTCTTTCCAGGTTCACCGTCACATCCACACAGGTGAATGCCCCGACCCCTGTCCCAACAGTGGCAAGAGCTTCCAGAAATGTCACAATTAACAATATTTATGATATTTTTGGGGTTTTTTATCCCCTCTCTCCAGGTTCACCCTGCCCCGACTGCACCAAGGCCGTTCATCAATGACACAATTAACAATATTTATGATATTTTTGGGGTTTTATCCCTTGCTCCAGGTTCACCATCACATCCACACCGGTGAGCGCCCCGACTGCACCGAGCCCTTCCAGAAATGTCACAATCAATGATATTTATGATATTTTTGGTTTTTTTCCCTCTTTCCAGGTTCACCATCACATCCACACCGGCGAGCGCCCGACTGCACCAAGCCCTTCCAGAAATGTCACAATAACATATTTATGATATTTTTGTGTTTTTTTCCCTCTTTCCAAGTTCACAGCCGCATCCACACCGGCGAGCGCCCCAACTGCACCAAGCCTTTCCGCCAGTGACACCAGCAATCATATTTATATTTTTTTGGGGTTTTTTTCCCCTCTTTCCAGGTTCACCGCCACATCCACACGGGCGAACACCCCGACTGCACCAAGGCTGTTCAGCAATGACACCAACACTCATATTTCTGATATTTTAGGTGGTTTTTTCTGCTCTTTCCAGGTTCACCACCGCATCCACACGGGCGAGTGCCCAGACTGCACCAAGCCCTTCCACCAGTGACACCAACAATCACATTTATGATATTTTAGGTGGTTTTTTCCTCTCTCCAGGTTCACCGCGCATCCACACGGGCGAGCACCCCGACTGCACCAAGGCTGTTCAGCAATGACACCAACACTCATATTTATATTTTTTTTGGGTTTTTCTCTGCTCTCCCAGGTTCACCGCCGCATCCACACGGGCGAGCACCCCGACTGCACCAAGGCTGTTCACCAATGACACAATCATGGTTTATATATTTTTTTGGGGTTTTTTTTCTGCTCTTTCCAGGTTCACCGCCGCATCCACACGGGCGAGCACCCCGACTGCACCAAGGCTGTTCACCAATGACACAATCAATGGTTTATATATTTTTTTGGGGTTTTTTTCCCCTCTTTCCAGGTTCACCGCCGCATCCACACGGGCGAGGCCCTACCCGTGCCGGACTGCACCAAGCCTTTCGCAGTGACACCAACACTCATATTTATATTTTTTTTGGGTTTTTCTCTGCTCTCCCAGGTTCACCGCCGCATCCACACGGGCGAGCGCCCCTACCCGTGCCCGGACTGCGGCAAGGCTTTCCGCCAGTCCACGCACCTCAAGGACCACCGGCGGCTGCACACGGGCGAGCGCCCCTTCCGCTGCCCCGACTGCGGCAAGAGCTTCGCCATCGCCGTGCGCCTGGCCGAGCACCGGCGCATCCACACGGGCGAGCGGCCCTACGGCTGCCAGCACTGCGGCAAGGCTTACCGCTCCTTCTCCAACCTCTGGAAGCACCGCAAGAGCCACCAGGCACAGCCCGGGGCGCCCGGGGCAGCGCAGAGTGCTGCGGGAGGGCTGGGCGCTGAAAGGGGCGGGCAGGGGGGAGGCGCCCGGGGACAGGCTGATGGTGGTGGGGCTGGGGGCTTCAGGGAGTGGGGAGAGTGTGGAGACCCCTGGGGGGGTGATGGAGTGGGGCTGGGGGCTTCAGGGAGGGGGAGCGTGGAGACCCTGGGAGTGGGGCTGGGGGCTTCAGGGAGTGGGGAGAGTGTGGAGACCCCTGGGGGGGTGATGGGAGTGGGGCTGGGGGCTTCAGGGAGTGGGGAGAGTGTGGAGAACCCTGGGGGGTGATGGGAGTGGGGCTGGGGGCTTCAGGAGTGGGGAGAGCGTGGAGAACCCTGGGGGGGTGATGGGAGTGGGGCTGGGGGCTTCAGGGAGTGGGGAGAGTGTGGAGAACCCTGGGGGGGTGATGGGAGTGGGGCTGGGGGCTTCAGGGAGTGGGGAGAGTGTGGAGAACCCTGGGGGGGTGATGGGAGTGGGGTTGGGGGCTTCAGGGAGTGGGGAGAGCGTGGAGAACCCTGGGGGGGTGATGGGAGTGGGGCTGGGGGCTTCAGGGAGTGGGGAGAGTGTGGAGAACCCTGGGGGGGTGATGGGAGTGGGGCTGGGGGCTTCAGGGAGTGGGGAGAGTGTGGAGAACCCTGGGGGGTGATGGGAGTGGGTTGGGGCTTCAGGAGTAGGGAGAGTGTGGAGACCCTGGAGTGGGGCTGGGGGCTGCAGTGCAGGAGAGGTCACAGAGACACCTGGGAAGGGGTGGGAGTGGGGTTGGGGGCTTCACTGCAGGGAGAGGTCGCAGGACCCCTGGGGGGTGATGGGAGTGGGGTTGGGGGCTTCAGTCCAGGGGGAGAGTGTGGAGACCCCTGGGGGGGTGATGGTGGTGGGGTTGGGGGCTTCAGTCCAGGGGAGAGTGTGGGGAGAGTGTGGAGACCCCGGGAGAGTGATGGAGTGGGGCTGGGGGCTTCAGGAGTGGGGAGAGTGTGGAGACCCTGAGAGGGTGATGGGAGTGGGGTTGGGGGCTTCAGGAGTAGGGAGAGTGTGGGACCTGGGAGTGGGGCTGGGGGCTTCAGTGCAGGGAGAGGTCGCAGAGACCCTGGGGGGGTGATGGGAGTGGGGCTGGGGGCTTCAGGGAGTGGGGAGAGTGTGGGGAGATTGTGGAGACCCCCGGGAGAGTGATGGGAGTGGGCTGGGGGCTTCAGTTCAAGGAGAGGTCGCAGAGACCCCTGGGGGGGTGATGGTGGTGGGGTTGGGGGCTTCAGTGCAGGGAGAGGTTGCAGAGACACCTGGGAGGGGGTGGGAGTGGGGCTGGGGGCTTCAGTGAGTGGGGAGAGTGTGGAGACCCCTGGGGGGTGATGGTGGTGGGGTTGGGGCTTCAGTTCAAGGAGAGGTCGCAGAGACCCCCGGAGGGGTGATGGGAGTGGGGCTGGGGGCTTCAGTGCAAGGAGAGGTCACAGAGACCCCCGGAGGGGTGATGGAAGTGGGGCTGGGGGCTTCAGGGAGTGGGGAGATCGTGGAGACCCCCAGGGAGGAGTTGGGAGTGGGGTTGGGGGCTGCAGGGGGTGGGGAGAGCGTGGAGACCCCCGGAGACACTCTGGTAGTGGGGCTGGGGGCTTCAGGGAGTGGAGAGATTGTGGAGACCCCCGGGGAGACCCTGGTGGTGGGGCTGGGGGCTTCAGGGAGTGGGGAGATCGTGGAGACCCCTGGGGAGACCCTGGTGGTGGGGCTGGGGGCTTCAGTCCAAGGGGAGGTCACAGAGACCCCGGGGAGACCCTGGTGGTGGGGCTGGGGGCTTCAGTCCAAGGGGAGACCCTCGGGGTGGGCGCAGAGCCCCCCAGGGAGGTCGTGGTGGTGGGGCTGGGGGCTTCAGATCCTGGGGGGAGCCTGGTGCAGATCCCAGAGACCCCCAGGGAGACCCTCGGGCTGGGCCGGGGTCTTCAGTGCGGGGGGAGACCCCCGGGGTGGGCTCAGAGACCCCCGGGGTGGGCGCAGAGACCCCCGGTGTGGGCTCAGAGACCCCCGGGGTGGGAGCAGAGACCCCCGGGGTGGGGGTCCCTGGGAGGGGTCTGGAGCCCCCCAAGGAGACCCCGGCGGGGTCCCGGCACCCTCGGCCCAAGGGGAGACCCCCGGGGTGGGCTCGGGACCCCCCCAGGCTCTCCCGTGACCCCCCAGATTTGGGTTGGGGGTCCCGGGGAGGGGGGGGGGGTGGGGGAGGGGCCGTGGGGCGGGCGGTTGCGGAATCATTAAAAGAAGAGAAAAGGACCCAAAATTGTGTTGTGGGGGGGGGGGAGGGGCTGCGGGGGAGGGCAAAGACCCCCGGGGGGGGGGAGGGGGCTGGGGGGTCAGCCACGCCCACGGCTGTCAATCACCGACGGTTAGCCACGCCCACAGATGTCAATCATGGACGGTTAGCCACGCCCACAGCTGTCACTCAGGATAGATTGGCCACGCCCACAGCTGTAGAGCAGAGCTGTTTGGCCACGCCCACAGCTGTCACCCAGGGTGGATAGGCCACGCC